>BFEA01000316.1:380428-395415 GCA_003427395.1 Chara braunii | reverse complement strand
CCCTCTCAATCTCTTCTTACCGTGAGGAAGTGAGTCCAACTTGAGTGTCCTCTCTTTTGAAAGGAGTCGTGTGCGCTCTATCTTGAGAGACAACATTCTTCCCGGTGGCGCATCTGGCAGGAGAGGGCGGTGCCTCTGAAGGGCCCTGGTCGAAGCACGGGTCACGGTCACCATGCCAACCCATGGGTATTAGTACATGCAGGCCATGCTGCTTTGTCCATTGAGGCTCTTTGCTGCGCTGATAGAAGGGTTGTGTGGACTGACCAGTCCTACGTAGACGCTCCCAAACCGTCTATAAACATTTATGGTTGGGGTCTGAACTGTCCACTGGATGTGATCGTCGTCCTGATTGCGACGTTAAAGAATTCCTGAGGACTCTCGGGGGCTGTCCTTAAATTGCCTCTTGATCAGCCTGATCAGTCAGACGTAAGGCTCGTTGCACGCGAGGGTAAATAAAAGGGCAGGCTGGTCATAACATACTTCTTGGGCACAGGGTTGGGCCGTGGTTGCACACCTTAGACACCGCAGCTTGATGATGCTCATAGGTACGTTGGATACAGGGGAAGGGGATTCCAATTGTGAACTCAACTGTACATCACTAAATTATCCATTGTGCATACATCTGCTCACTGTAGTTTATTTTTATCTTGATTAGTTGGTTGACTGACTACTAACACCTAACAGACAGCCTGGAGTAGGACTGTAATCTACCATAGTCAGTTCTTCTTAAAGCTTCTGTGCAGAACTAATCAAAGATAGAGGTAGACTACATGTGTACAATTTGTGTGGGTGTTGTTGATGCCGCTTGACTAGTAGTCTAGGTAACTCGCCGGACACCAATTATTTTATTTATTTTTAGAACCGGTCAGACGCATGCTGCGGTAGGTCCCAAAGAGGACATTAGTGCAGACAACATCTGCCTAGCCTGTGAGCGGATCAGAGGCTGGGGAGGATAGATTTGACGACAGGAGGCAGACACGACGGGATACCGGTAGGATACCCGTTGTGTTCCAGGTTCTACTACCAGGAGACGAGAAAAGGCTTAGGGCCGAGACAAGGGTCCGCAATCTAGAGACTGCGAGACAGGCACCAGCAGCGGCTGAACGCGCGTTACCAGCAGCAGCAGCTAGTGTGGTAGCAATGGCTACCTTGTCAGCCACTTCTGCTGCAAACTCAATTGGTCAAAGTCTGGGTATGCCACCCAACGCGACCAGTTCGCAGTCCATCTCAAGTATGTCAGGAGCTGGCACTAGTCAGATGGCAGATTCACAATTCAGCTCAACACCACCATGCACCCGGAAATAAATGGAGCTCCAACAAGTAGAGAGGATTCACTTAAGGCTAGAGGAGGAACTCAGACAAGCTACTAAAAGCGAGAAAGATATTAGAGATAGAAGTGTTAGACTAGAGGGTAGGGAGGCAAACAAGGTTGCACTAGAGGGGTTAGATGACTCGACTCTTAGCAATAATGAAACGATTATGAAGGCAAGCATCATGTCCATGTACGCATACATGGACAGCAACATGGATACCATCCAGGACACCTTAGACCAGATCCTAAATGCCATGCATAGGCCAGGAATCAGGCCGGCAGTCTTGCATTCGCTGCCATTCTCAGCGACGATAAGCCCCTATGCCGCTCAGTCCGGACCACCTCCAAGTGGTACATCAGCAGCGGCCCGATCTCATACTGTTGCTTCTTCATCGTCTGGTCCAGTGACTGGTGTTACACCACAGTCGTCACCTGTCTCGCCAACGGGACAACAATTTCCTTGGTATCCCAAGACCCCTCTGAAACCACCTCCAACCTTCTCAGGAGACAAGAAGGACGAGGCTCTCAACATGTGGTTGAGAACGGTTTCAGTGTGGGTGAGGGCAAAGAGGACATTGGTAGAGGAGGAAGTGATTACTGTTGCATCCTACTTAGAGGGTTCAACAACTCGCTGGCTAAATAGATTGGTAGCTTCAAAGGGGTTCGGCAGGAACATGGGTGATTCGGCGCAGACCCACACCCTAGAGAGCTTTATGGACTTAGTGGAAGCACGGTGGCACAATCCTCAGCAGGCACAGATTGCCACTGATGGATTATTAAAGCTTGATGCTAGGAAGTACAAGTCAGTGCGAGAGCTTACCACAACCGTAGAGCGCCTGATCGTTGTCCTAGGAGTGGAGTACAATCCACAGGTCTTGTTGACCACATTTTTGAGATGTCTTCCCACAAACATCAAGAACTTACTGGTCAGTGAGGCTCGTAGAGAGTATCACACCTTTGAGACATTCAACAAGAAGGCCCTAGACTTAGAGGCTACGCTGGGTAGTGCTCAAACCCCTTCTACGGACGGGAGAAAGAAGAAGACTCCACAAGAATGGAAGAAGAAGGATGATCGATTGATGATGGTTGATTTCGAAGGGAATCAAACTGAAATCGATGATGTTTCTGAACTTGTGGAGGGTTCAGAGTTAGACGGCGAGGAGAGTGCTGAGGGTAGCAACCTCGCCGCAGTAGTTAAAACTAAGGTAGCAGGCCGCGACAAGGGCGGTTAGCGAAGGAGTCAGGGGCACGCCGCTAACCCAAACAAAATAGCTGCTTGGGTTAGCGCAGGCTTGGATCAAGAAGTGTGGCGGGACCGTTGGTCACTTGGTGCTTGCATTAACTGCGGCGAGTACGTCCATACTTAGTTTAAGTGCAAGAACCCGAAGGTCTTGCAGAAGATCCCTACTAAGGGTGGGTTTCCTTCTTCTAAGTCCGGGGCCTCTTCAAGCTCCAACTCGGGGAAACACTTAGGGCCGATAGAAGATGTAGTTGCTTCTACTCTCGTTGAAGCGGGTGATGTACCCTCCCCGGTTCAAAAGTTGGCCAAAGCTATTGACTCCTTAGGCACCCCGAGACGCATCCGGACCCAACTATACTTTGTACGTTTGATGTGTCTGAAGCCTTAGAGGACCTTCAAGGTGAGTGGTCGGCAAGGGACCCTCGTGAGTCCTGGGTGGCACTGAGTAGAGGTCCTCGAGGGGAGCACTTCGTTGTGGAAGTTGGTGTGGGTGGTCGCAAGTGAGGCGCCTTCGTAGACATTGGCTCCACGCGAAACGTCATAAGTCGCGACTGCGTTGACAGACTGTGCCTAAAGGACCGGGTGTGGCGCCTTAGTAGACCGGTAGCATCTACTTTGGCCAACAAAGAGCGCATGATGGTGGAGGACTACGTTAAAGATGTAGTATGCACCTTCTCCTACCCAGGAGGAGAGATAAACCATAAGATATCATTCCTAGTGAGCGACGAGTTGCCTTTTGACATGTTATTGGGCATGTACTACCTCGAGGTTGGCAAGCCCCAGTTCGACTGGGACAAGAAGGTGTTGAAGCACGAGTTGCCTAATGGGAGGACCATTAGACTGGCCAAGTATAAAGCCAGTAGGTTAATAGATTCCTATGGGTGCTTATGCGCATCTGCCTCCTATAACTACTATAAACAGAACCAAGAGGAAGGAATGTACTTAGTCTATGTCCCTGCAAAAGGGGAGCCCGTTAAAACACCCCCAGAGATAGAGACAATCGTTGCTGAGTACCCTGATCTGTTCGAGGAGCCCTCAGGAGTCGTAGACAGGGAGGTTATCCATGCCATAGAGATTATCCCAGGTGGTAAGACACCTAAAGGGAGAATCTATAGGATGACTCCGACCGAGTTGGACGAGCTCCGTCGACAACTGAAAGAGCTCACAAAAAAGGGTTGGATTCGGCCTAGCGCTTCCCCCTTTGGCTCACCAGTTCTGTTTGTTCCAAAGAAAGGGGGAACACTAACGATGTGCATTGATTATAGAGGCCTCAATGCCATCATCGTTAAGAACGCAGAGCCTCTACCACGCATCGACGACCTATTGGATAGGGTGCAGGGATGTAAGTACTATACAAAGATAGACTTAAAGTCCGACTACCATCAGATTGCCATAAGACCAGAGGACCAGCACAAACCGGCATTTCAAACCAGGTACGGTCTGTACGAGTTTGTGGTGATGCCCTTTGGCCTTTGCAATGTGCCGGGTACATTCCAACACGCCATGAATAGGATCTTTCATGACTACTTAGATAAGTTCGTTGTCGTGTACCTCGACGATATACTTATCTTTAGTAGAACTGTCGAGGAGCATGCTCAACATGTAGACAAAGTACTTTCACTCCTCCGGCAGCACAAGTATAAGATAAATGCAGAGAAATGCGAGTTCGGTCGCACTCGAATCTTGTACAATGGGTCATGAAGTATCCGCGGACGGGATTAGGCCCGAAGATGCGAAGGTGGCTAGCATTAGGGACTGGCCACGACCCCAGTTTGTTACTGAGGTCAGATCATTCTTGGGAATGTGTGGTTATTACTGCAACTTCGTAAAGAACTATAGCACAATCGCATCTCCCTTGACTAATATAACTCGACTTGACACACCATGGGACTGGACCGACGAGTGTGAGGCAGCTTTCAAACGTTTGAAGCATGCTCTCATGCATCATGAGGTTCTCATGGTACCAGACCCGCAAAGGCCATTTGTTGTAATCACTGACGCAAGCCAATACGACATTGGCGCAGTGTTGGCTCAACAGGAAGGGAAAAAGTTGAGACCGGTCGAGTATATGAGCAAAGATGTCATCAAAGAAGTTGGCAAAGTCCACCTACGAGAGGGAACTCTACGCTCTCTACAAGGCACTTGTCCACTGGAGGCACTATCTATTAGGAAGGTTCTTCTATTTGAGAACTGACCATCAGACCCTCAAGTGCATCAAGACACAACCGGTTCTCTCCGATGCACTCAAACGTTGGATTGAAGTCATAGATCAGTGTGACTTCAAACTAGACTATGTGAAGGGAGAGTACAACAAGGTTGCAAATGTGTTGTCTAGAACGGCAGATTACCTGGGTGCTCTGATTTCTGAGTTTGGCCTATCTGAGGACGTGACTCGATCTTTGGAGGAAGCCTACAAGGAAGATCCCATCACGATGGACATCATCAACAAACTACAGGCCAAAGACAAGGCTACCACTTACAAGTTTGTGATGGTGGATGGATTACTCTTTCTTGGAAAGGCAGGGTACAAAAGGTTAGTTGTTCCATCTAGGGAAATTTTGCGTAGTTTATTTTTAGGTGAGTGCCACGACGCAACGAGACATTTCGGCTACAAGAAGACTAGTGCTAACTTAGTACAGCGATTTTGGTGGCCTTACATGCTGGACGATGCAAAGCAGTACGTATAGACCTGTTAGGTCTGTCAGCGGGATAAGCCGCGGACTCAAGCTCCGCTTGGGCTCCGGAAACCTCTACCCATTCCTACTGGCCGAGGGCAGAGTATCTCCATGGACTTCATGGATACTCTCGTGACCAGCAAAAATGGCAAGAGGCACATCTTCGTCATAGTTGATAGGTTCACTAAGTATGCTAGACTAATTGCCATGCCGGAGACTGCCAGGACTGAACATGTCATCAAGTTATTCATGGATAGCTGGGTGCGTGATTTTGGACTGCCAAAGACAATCGTTA
Organism: Chara braunii; assembly: GCA_003427395.1. Lineage (NCBI taxonomy): Eukaryota > Viridiplantae > Streptophyta > Charophyceae > Charales > Characeae > Chara > Chara braunii. The sequence goes on along the minus strand of BFEA01000316.1, from coordinate 389,893 downwards.
GTGATAGAGATGTACGATTCACAAGCGAGATGTGGAAGAAGGCCGCTGAACAGATGGGCAGCCAGCTGCAGATGACTTCTGGGAATCATCCCGAAGCAAATGGGCGGGCTGAACAGATGAACCGTGTGGTGCAGCATCTGCTCATGCATTACATTAAGCCCAGCAAGGACGATTGGGATGAGAAATTACCTCTCATCGCCAGTCTGTACAACAATGTTGTACACAGCACCACCGGCGTCAATCCTAATCAACTGCATCTGGGATGGAAGCCTATATCTGCTCTAGACTTCCTCCTGCCTGAAAACCGAACTGCTGCAACTCTTGGAACCATTGAATTTGGTGTCCAGTATGAGAAACTGTTGCAGCAGACCGTCGAACACATCAAGAAATCTCTGGAAGCCATGATTGCTTCTGAGAACAAGCGTCGYCGACAGTCCACATTTCAGGTAGGGGAACATGTCTGGGTCAAGGGTAGTGAGTTGGGACAGGAGTTTGGCATCTCTAGGAAACTAATGCCTCAGTATTTCGGTCACTGGGAAGTCTTAGACATTGTGGGGAATGATTTGAATGGTCCCTAGTACGTCATTCGTATCCCTGGTCACTTACGCACTTACCCTGTTTTTCACACCTCCAAGCTTGCACCTTTCGCTGAGACAACACAGTTCCCATCACGGAGATCTATGCTGCCCCCAACCATGGATGGCCACGTGGACGTCGACGACATCCTGGATCACAAAGACACGCCTGTTCCCAAGCCACCTGGCAGGGGAAGACCTCCCAAACCTGCGAGGGAATACAGATTACATTTCAGGCATCATACCGATCCGAAGGAAGATCGGTGGATTTCAAGGGAGGAACTTGTCAAGACAACTCTTCAGATCGTGGCAGATTATGAGAAGGAACTGAAGGGGAAGGCACCAGCATGAAGCATCTCAGCGGACTTTCGAAGCTAAGGGGGATGGAATGTGAGGAACAAGCCCTCAAGGGCCCCTATCAGACATCACATCGTTCTGGGCTAAGGCTCCCAGCAAGCCAAGTGCCCGCCCTAAGTGAAGGCGGGCCTGAATATTCATCAAAGGCAAAATTCGACATTTCCATATGTGGGTATTCAGGCTCTCGCAGCATGCCAGTTGGTTGGGAAGTCGCGTGAGCCTCACATTGCTGCGTCATACAGTTGGCCCAGGCCTTGACAGTTGCGCTTGGGCACACATACACAAAGCAGGGCTGATACACTGGGAAGCAGGCTTTCGGCCTTTGCAAAATCAGTAGTGTCGACGCACCTGCCTGGGAGCCCTGCACAGATGCAGCAAACAGCCCAAGTCCGGAGACTCAGGCCGTGCCTAACTGCAAAGGGCCCAGGCCCTCAACTGTAGTCTCGGGCCTGGGCGCAGGGTCTGGGACCCAACTGGAAGCTACAGGAAGCTTCCAGCCAGGCCACACGCACCATCCAGGAGGCTGCCACTTCCACAAAAGGAGTGAGGCCAGTGCTGGCAATGCGGAAGTGTTGCTGCACTCTCCCTTGATGCTGCGCTGTTGCCAAGGGCGCTGACGGGGCGCGTAGAGGTGAAGTGGGGCGCTGCAGGGCAGCGGGGCGCAGGCGGCCATAGCCGGGCTGCTGGGCGCCAGGGGGTAATGCGGGTGATTGAGTGGTCTTCAGGGCAGGAGGGGAGTGTGGGGTAATCAAGGTCTGATTGAGGGTGACGAGATACGTACCTGGTACATGAAGAGAGGTCGGTGATGGTGTTGGCAGTCATGTACATTGGTCTTCGTGAGTCGAAATGATCCTGTTGCGTGAACCAGCTGTAGGTAGGATAGTCAGGTAGAGTAGGCTGGGCGCTGAGCGCCAGACAGAGCAGAGCGACTTTGGATACTGTGTTGGTGTGGCCTACGGGCTTGAACATTGGCTCATGACTTCATTGTATTGCTCTATATGGATGGTTTTCTCGGTGCATTTGTACTCTCTGCTGGGGACTCGACTACTTGGACAGCTGTGTGATTTCGCAATTTGGTTTTTTGTATATCGCTCACACTCATATTCCTTGCATCTGTCTTTTGCCTTCTCTTAAACCCTGAACCCCAGACTACTCGGGTCGTCTGTTTTGTGCAGATTGTGTTTTTTTTTTTTCATTTTATTATTTATTTATTTATTTATTTATTTATAAAAGCTACGCCCGTAAGGTTCCTAGAGGGTTTTGCCCTTTCATAGCTGATTTTCATGGAAATACTAGAAAGGTGAGGTTTATTTTTGGTTAACTCGGCAATTGGGGTGGAAGTGTTGTGCTGTGTTTCCTTTGGTTGAAGTGGCTTCGGCCGTGCTTCCCCCATTATTTTCTCTTGTCTAGTTGGCTATTCGGGGCTCTGTGTTTCCTCTCTGCTAATTTTTTGTTCTCTATGGAACTCTTGTTAAGTCTTATCCGTGTTTTCTTAGTTGGTTCTTATGGACATACCAGTAAGGTGGGATCTACTTTTGGGCAGTTCAGTGATTTGTGCTGGAGGTAACGTGTTGTGTCTCCATTGGGTAAAGTGGATTGGGCCGCTAGATATTGAAGCTATTTTCCCTTCTCCCAGGACTTGTTTCATAAAGGCCTCTGTAATTTTATCCTTGTTTTGAATGTTTTCTATATTTTCTGATATCTTCCTGCTAGTCCTCCTCCAACATCCTCTGTAGTCCACTTCTATTATCTGTAGTATCCCTTCCCACCCTTCCTGTGGCATCTTTGGTGATTGATCTATTGTTTCTTGGCATCTGCACTTCCATATCATCCAAAGCGACACTCTTCTGAGTATGTGCCATGTGGTAGAATGTTATCTCATAGCCCTGCCAATTGGGGAGTGTGTGTAGCCCCAGCAGAAGTACGACTGGGTCCGAGGGAAGAGGCTTGCCTGATATCCTTTGCCATAAAGCAGTTGCTTTGGCCCAGAGCTGTTTGGCTTTATGACAACTCAGGAGGCAGTGCTCCACGTCTTCTACCCTACCCTCCTGACAGATTGCGCAGAGTTCCTTTAGGGGTGAGCGTGAAAGTAAGTTGCGTCTATTGTTTAGCCATTTATTTACCGACAATGCTAGGTGTGCCACTAGCCATTGAAAGCTTCTTATTTTGGTGGATGTGCTGGCATTAATATGGTTCCATGAAACAACTCTTGTGTGTTCTCTTGGCTGGTTGAATTGGGTTTTCCATCTTTGGCTAATTATTTGAGTTAAGGGGGAGGATCTCATTCTTAGTGTGTAGCCTAACTTTGTGGTGTATTCTAGTATGTCAATTCTTTTCTCGATATTAAGTCTCCCTGTTCTTAGCTTCCATGCCCACTCTGCTGGATCTAGTTCTAGGTCTGCTATATTGGTTTGGGGGCTGTAGATCCGACGCTCTCCGGTCTCCACTACTGTTACTTTCCGTAGAGTGTGTTCTAGTAGGGTTACCTCTCCTGTAGGATTAGTGAGCAAGAGACTTGTCGTTGCTCCTAGATTTTCCACGGTGTAAATGTCGCAGGTTAGCTAGTTGTGCCTAGGGCCTTCTCTAGTGCGGAAGAGGTAGACCTCATAGGGGGGGTTATCTGTCTTTCTTGTTGCCCATTCCCCTGGGTTCCAGCCGACTGAACCTTTTAGTAACTCTGACCATCTTTCCTGAATTGATTTTATGATCCTATTCAGGTTTTCTTGCGAATTGTGACAGCCCTTTATGGAGCTTCTTAATTCTTCGACTGTTTTCCACCTTCTTTCCTCGTTCTGCCAGAGGTGCTTGATCTGCCATACTCCTTTTTCGAGCCAGGAGCCCCATTTAGCATCTTTTGCTGTTAGTGTCCACGGTTTGCCTTGTGGGTCTAGCAACCCTTGGCTGCAGAAAAGTGGTTGCCTTAGGACCTCTTCTTTGATTGTCTGTTCCCTTACTTCGGCCGGTAAGATTTCTCTCCATGTTTTCATAAGTTGGTGCCAGAAGTCCTCCTTTTGGTCGTTCTCCTGACCTTCTCGCTGGGTCTCTCTGGGAGTGCCCTTCATTGCCCAAGATTTGGTCATGATCCAGAATAACCCTCTCATATTGTCAGGGGTTTTGAGTTTGACTAGGTTTTTTATTCTTCGTAGGCCCAGTTCGTTCCATGGAAGGTTGTGGTCAGTTATTAGTTTGAGGATCCATTTGGATTGTAGCGTTTTGATCTGTGTCTCAGGGTCGAGGATCCCCAACCCGCCTTGTGATTTTTTCATAATGACGTATTTCCATGCTACCTTGGAGATGAAGTGGGCTTTGGAGGGATCTGCAGACTAGAGGTAGGCTGCAACTCTCCTTCTGAGTTGGGTTTTCAGATGTTTAGTGGGCGGCCAAATTGTTGATGCGTACCATAACATTGAGAAGATCGATGCCTTGAGGATGAGAGCTGTTCCAAATATGGAGGTATAGATACTGGACCAGCTTCCTAATTTGGCTATCATTTTGTTCATTATTGTCGGGGCCATGGCGTGGTTGGGTCCTATTTTGGATACATGGATTCCCAGAAATCTCAATGGCTCGTTACCTCGAGACCAGTTCATTTCTTCCGGGGTGCTTCGCGGAGTATCCGTTTGATCATCCGTGAGCCACCAACCGATTGTTTTTGGCCAATTTATTTTCATTTTTGATGCTGTTTGGAATGCTTGCATTGCTCGTGTCAGAGGTTGGAAGGATGAGTCTGAAGCACGTATAAGAACTGTCCGGTCATCTACAAAGAGGATGGTGGTGGGTAGGTTGATTGGATGACGTCCGTCTTCTACTAGCCTGTCCGTTGAGGGGTCTTTCCTTAAGAATGAGGCAATGGCTTCCATAATAAAGAGGAAGATGATGGCAGCTAATGGATCTCCTTGTCTTACGGAGCGTGACATGTTATACAGTAGCGAGATGTGACCGTTGACTTGTACCCTTCCTTGTGCGTCTGAGTAGAGGATCCGAATCCATTTTCCGAAGTTCGGACGCACTCTCATTTTCTCCATGCTCTGTTGTAGGAAATTCCAATTTACTTGATCGTAGGCTTTCTCGAAATCGAAGAAGAGAATAGCTGCGTTCATTCTTTTGTCGTGTATGTATCTAACTGATTCGTTGAGAGTCATTACGTTATCTAGAATGAATCTCCCGGGGATAAAACCTGTTTGATCTAAGTGAAAGCAGTTTCTTGTTAGTGCCCTTATTCTATTGGTCAGTAGCTTTGCAAGGATCTTGTAAGTTTCTGTGAGCAACGAGATGGGTCTGTAATTTTTTATATCTGTTGGGTCTCCCTTTTTGTATAGTAAGGATACTATCCCTGTACTCTGAAGCTTTTTTATATCTGTTGGGTCTCCCTTTTTGTATAGTAAGGATACTATCCTTGTACTCTGAAGCTACGTAACACCGTGTTCGCGTTTGGAGGCGAACATGAACAAGCGCCCAAAACCCTCCGAACACGAACATAAAAAATATTAAAAATAAAGTAAAATAAGTTCTCAGAAAAATCTGAAAAAACGATATGTTATGTAAAATAATAGTACAAGCAACTTTTGCCTCGGAGTAATGTTCAAATTCGTAGCCAATCATTGGTTAAAAATCAAAAACCAATTTTTTTATTTTTTATTTTTTTTTGCGAAAAAAAAATGTTCGCCTGAAAATGTTCGCGAGTTGTTCGCGTGAATGCGCGAACACGTTCGCGCGAATGTGAAGGGGCGCGAACACGTTCGCCGTGCTACGCTGCTCTGAAGTTTTCCCAACGTTCCTTTCTCCCAAGCTTTTTCTAGGAAATGAAAGTATTCAGGACCTAACACAGGCCAGAATGCAACCCAGAACTCCTTGGAAAGGCCATCAATTCCAGGCGTTTTGTTTGGCTTCATGGACTTCAATGCCTCCAAAAAATCCTGTTTTGTGATTGGGTTGTCTAACTTTGCGGCTTGTTCCTTTGTGATGGTACGGTCTAGGTGTGCAAGGAATTTGTTTCTTGCCTGAGCTGTTTCCTGTTGTGTGTAGTTGTGTTCCTTGGAGGTGTAGTGGTTCTTAAAAAATGCTGCGGTTGTTGCCAGCATTCGATATGGATCTGTTGTGCGACCTTGATCTGTTTGAAGTTGGGCAATGTTTGTGTTTCTAGCGTTGGTTTTGATTTTGTGGAAGAAAAATTTGGTCATTTTCTCTCCTTCCTCCCTCTCCCTCACTCTTGCCCTCATTCTCAGGCCTTGTTTCTCCACTCCTCCCATTCGGCCAGTTCCCGTCTGGTTCTTTCAAATGTATTTTCATATAGTGCTGATCCTGGCCAGGCTAAGAGATTCTTTTCTGCTAGCTTTACAACTTATTGTAGTTCTTCTTCCCTCGCCTTTCTTTTGCTCGCTAGAATCCTTGAGGCTTTTGCCGCCGTGGCTTCTAATAGTGCAGTAACTAAATTTGGGAATTCTAGCTTGTTGTAGTCGTGGTTGAGGCAGGTTTCTAAGACTGCCTCGCGGATTCCAGTGGAGTTTAGGATAAAATCGTTGATCTTGAAAAAACTATTGCCTCTATTTGGGCTGTTCCCCATGTTAAGAGTGATGGTTATTGGTTTGTGATCCAGTCCCGTGTAGTAGGGGAGTTGTTTTATTCTTATGCTATGAATTGAGCTCAAAAGCGATTCTGAGGTTAAGAAGTAGTCTATTCTAGAGGCAGATACGTGTTGGCTTCTATTCCTTTTCAAATAAGTGACTTCCTTGCTATCTGGATATATGACTCTGAAGGGGTCTATGAGACTCTTTTCTATCATTAGTTCGTGGATGGGCAAGGCTTCGCTCCAGGTGCTATGTGTCATTGAGGACCCTCCTGAAATTCGGTCTTTTGTTGGGTCCAATGTGGCGTTCCAATCTCCGGCTAGCACCAGGTGCTTGTGGGAGTCACATTCCGGTGTTAGCTGTTCGATTAGTCTTCTCCTTTGGGGAAGAGTGTTAGGGCAATATATGCAGAACAATTTGAAATGTTCTTCTCTGAATTGAAACTCAATGCTTGCCCATCTTCCTTCTTCTGTGTCTGTAATGTCAGATATCTTGTGCAATCTGTTGGCTGATTTTGAGTTGGCGTGTGATAGAATTGCTACACTGGCTGAGTGGGGATGTTGGGTTGGGGCCCAAATGGCGTCTTTCACCCATCATAGTTTTTTAACTATCTGTTTCTGCGTTCGTTGGTGATCCTGTGCTCGTGTTAGGTGAGTTTCTTGGATGCACAGTATGTCTGGTGGGGATCTTCCGAACCAATCTGTGGCCTTTACTAGGTTCTCCCATTTATGCTCATTACTCAGCAAGGAAGACATGCCATTCACATTCCTAGACATGACTCTCAGATCTGGTTCTGGCTTGCGAAGACCAAACTTCTTGCAAATCCGGGGGTTTGTGCTCCGCCAGCCACATCCCCCATTTTACTGTTATGTTAGATCCCCAGTCTATGGACAGATTGATAAGAGAATTCAGGAGCCGATAGGGCCTATGTCCTTCCCCGTGAAAATTGGTCCGGTGAGCTTCACAGCAAGTTGCTTGGGTGACATTTCAAAGATTTGGTAGAATGTGATCAATGCACCACTCAGCACTGCTCTCTCTGTTGCCATGTCACCCCCTAATAGACCGTAGGGGATTGACTCCACAACCTGCCAGGGAATCCAGCACAGGTCTTGCTTGAGTTCTGCTTTTTCTTCCAGCCGGAACAACACTGGTCTGAAATCTGCAATCTGTTGCGCTCCTTTCTGATCATTCCACTTTTTCCTCCCTTCTTTCTTTGAACCCAGGATTTGAACCATTTCTGGCACGGCTTCTGATACATGTTCTATCAGGAACTGCTGTGTGCAGTCGTTCTCCCTGACCGCGATCAAGGAAAGGGACTTGTGGTACACGACTTCCCAGGCTTGAAGACTGTTGTTCCATCTGTACGGGATGATTGTGCGGCGCTTGGGGCTGGTACGAGCGTCCAGCCTGGATGCAGCCTATATATTTCTTTGTTGTACCCAGTGGCTACATCTTTGAGGGTCACACAATTTTCTTCCAGTTCCGCGTAAAATCCGTTCAGTTCTTTCTCCTTTTCCAGGATTTGGAATTTGTTCTCCGTGGTAATGTCGTTTGCCATTGTTCTGACTAATTGGAGGTTTCTGAGATGTTTGTGGTGTGCCAGTCTTACCTCAAATTCCACAAATCTGTCCTTTTCCAGTGACTGGACGTATCTCTGTATGTATTTCAGATTCTCCTCCACTGATAGGTCCTCCTCCTTTTCCTCCTCTACGTCTGTATCCTCCCCATCTGACTCATCCTCCGCCTCTAGGCGGTCTGTCTCTCCCTCAATGGCCGTTTGGCTGGATAATGATCCGCTTTGACTCCTCTTCTTGCCTCTTCCTGGATTCTGCGAGCAGTCCATTTCGTCCTCTCCTTGCTCGTCTTCCTCTGTTCCTTGCTGGGAGGTGACCTCTATATCCGCTGATCCGCTTCCTCTTGGTGCTTCCTCAGGCTCTCCTTTTGCGCTGCTGGCTTGCTCGCTGAGGTCCCTTTCTTCCACTTCCATGTTTGCTGAGAGCGCATGATTCTACTGAAAGATCCCTTTTTTTACTCACCAACAAGTTTGGGCAGAATCTTTCTATAGAACTCTTTTCAAGATGACAGGAAAAAGAATGATGACCCTCCTTTTATAAAGTCTCATACAGACATCATACCGATGATGATAACATTATATATAACTTCTGATAGGGTATGTCTATGTTCTTTTTACTTTTGGTGTGTGACATGGCTATGCCAGGAAGGTCGGAGAAGCAGACTTAAGAAGAAGATGGCTCTGATGGAGACAAAAAGAAGAAAAGGACAAACCCATATTCAAGACGACTGGAGAAGTTATGCAGGGTTTCTGTTAAAATTGGAACGGTAAAGAGAAGAAGAAGAAGAAGAAGAAAACTTGGACCATTTTTCGATTGATGTGTGTCATCCTTGTGTGGGGCCATGCTAATCTTCTGTGTATCATTCCAATTTCAATGGATGTAGCAAAGGACCCTCACAACAGATTTACTGTTGCATACCGTATAGGTGCAGACCAGAACAAGAACTGACCCTTCACTACAAAGTATAAGATAGCACAGCGGAAGACTTAGATACCAATGATCCGAACAATCAATATTGCAATGCAGCCCCGAACATACATCATCATCATCATGGTGTGAAGGGGTCTGGCGCTTCACACAAGAAGACTGCGCCAGCCCCAACCATACACAGACGAAGGAGGTGGGGTTAGACGAAGAAGAAGGGAAGATGGGAATGTCGTCAACACCAAGTGTTCAGCACAGGCCCAAATAGTCCCTCGTCAACATGTATGAATCCCAATGTCGAGTCTGGATCCAATGTCGTCAAGTCTCATGTCACAACTCTCTCTCTCTCTGTAGTAGTCCGCCGATACTGAGAAGTCAGGTGGTGAGAGGGGAAGAAGAGATGGTGGACTTAGAAGAAGAGGAAGAACTCTCTCTCTCTCTCTCTCTCTCTCTCTCTCTCTCTCTCTC
>BFEA01000316.1:354133-370530 GCA_003427395.1 Chara braunii | reverse complement strand
AACCGGGGTCACTTCGCGTGCTATCAAGCACACGATCGAGATTGTGCCCGGTAGCAAGGTTCCCAAGGGCCCTATCTATCGCATGTCTCCAAGGGAACTTGAGGAACTTAAGAAACAACTGTCTGAGTTGACGGAGAAGGGATGGATTCTCCCTAGCTCCTCTCCTTATGGTGCACCTGTCTTGTTTGTGCCCAAAAAGGAAGGTGAGTTGCGCCTTTGCATCGACTACCGAGGGCTGAATGCCGTCACCGTAAAAAACGCCGAACCTTTGTCAAGGATCGACGATCTGTTGGATCAGTTGTAGGGCTGTCGAGTCTTTAGCAAGGTCGACCTTAAGTCTGGGTACCACCAGATCGAGGTGGATCCCGCCGATCAGCATAAGACCGCGTTCCGTACGAGATATGGTCATTACGAGTTCCCATTTGGTCTAACGAACGCACCTGCGACCTTCCAAAGGTCAATGAACGAGTTGTTTAGGCAATGGCTCGACGACTTTGTAATCGTCTACTTGGATGACATTCTAGTGTATAGTAAGACACTAGAAGATCATCATCGACACCTTCGTCTAGTACTCGGGAAGTTACGCGAAGGTAACTTCAAACTCAACCCAAAGAAATCCGAGTTCGCTAAATCTGAGGTCCTGTACTTGGGACATATAGTGAACGAGGAGGGATTGAGGCCCGAGGAAAAGAAGATCTCAGCGATCAGAGATTGGCCACAGCCGAAGACTCTGACAGACCTGCGATCTTTCCTTGGATTAGCAAGTTACGATAGGAAGTTCGTTAGGAACTTCTCAGTTATCGTTGCTCCAATGAGAAGATTGCTCAAGAAAGGTACTATCTGGCTGTGGGACAAGGATTGTGAGTCATCCTTTCGAAAGCTGAAACACGCTTTGACCCACTATCCTGTTCTTAAGATTGCCGACCCGTTTCTTCCTTTCATCGTCACAACTGACACAAGTCAGTACGGTGTTGGCGCTGTCTTACAACAAGACGACGGCAAGGGCTACCGCCCTATTAAGTTCATGTCTAAACGTCTGCCGTGTGAAAAGGTCGCCAACTGCACCTACGAAAGGGAGTTGTATGCATTAGTCTGCGCCCTAGAGACATGGAAACACTATCTCCTTGGCAGACATTTTACTGTGTACTCGGACCACTCGACCCTCAAGTGGATCAAGACACAACCTCGATTGTCTGACAAGTTGGTGCGTTGGTTTGCTTTCATCGATACCTTCGATTTCGAACTCAAAACTATTAAAGGTAAGTCTAATGTTGTAGCAGACGCACTATCTAGGAGGAGTGATTTCTTTGGGGCTATTGTCTCTTACCTTGATGTTGGGAATGATGTAAAAGACCAAATCCGCGCTGGATATGCCACTGACCCTGTCTGGAAACCAATCATGGATATCCTAGCCAAGGATCCATCCCAACTTCCTCACTATCGATTGTCTGATGGCTTACTCTTCTTGTTGGACCAAACTGAACAGAGACTGTGCATTCCTCACAAGGAAGAACTTAAAAGTTTATTGATTGGGGAATGTCATGATACAGAGGGACACTTTGGKTTCAAKAAGACRTATGCTGAGGTGCGTGAGCACTATGAATGGAAGGGTTTGAAAGAGGATGTGCTAACATATGTTCGTACATGCCAAGTATGTCAGAGAAACAAACCGTCTCATGAGAAACCTTTGGGTTTACTCCGACCACTAATTCCGAGTGAGCCAGGTGAGTCCGTATCCATTGACTTCATGAAACTCAACAAGTCCTGAAATGGCAATAGTCAAGTGATGGTTGTGGTTGACCGTTTCTCCAAATATGCTATGTTCATACCCTTGCCTGCAGAAGCCAAGACTGAGCTTGTGATTGCTAAATTTCAGATGCGATAGGTAACTGAGTATGGGTTCCTATGTCTATCGTATTTGACCGTGATGTCAGGTTCACAAGCATACCTTGGCAGAAGGTGATGGAGGCATACGGTACACGGCTCACCATGTCGTCAGGTAGACACCCTGAAACGAATGGACAGTCAAAGCAAATGAACTGTATGGTCCAACAACTTTTGAGAATGTATGTCCGTCCTGACCAAGTGGACTGGGACGAGAACTTACCCAAGATTGTCGGTGCATATAACAATAGTGTGCATACCGCAACGGGACGCACACCTAACGCATTGCACAAGGGCTGGAAACCTAAGCGTCCCATTGATGTCCTAACTAGGGACCAGTTCCTTAGACTTCCACCTGGGACAAAGGAGTATGCTATTATGTTTCAAGAAGATATAAAAAAGGTGAAGGAAAACTTGAGAAAAACCCAAGAGCGTATGATTGAACAAGCTAACAAACACCGACGTCCGTCTAGATTTCAAGTTGGTGACTTGGTCTGGGTTAAGTCCAAAGAATTCACTTTAGAAGAAGATGTTTCTCAGAAACTGATGCCTGTTATCTGGGACCCTGGGAAGTGCTCAAGGTGATAGGGGATGTGGATGGACCCTCCTACCGGATTGACATTCCCCCTCATCTTCGGACATACCCCGTCTTCCACGCGTCTAAACTACTTCCATATGTAGAAGGAACAGAGTTCCCTCACCGACCATCTGCAATTCATCCGTCTATGAATGGCAGCTATGTGGTTGAGAAAATTACTGAACATGGATTCTTTTCTACTGGTGGGAGAGGCAGACCTCAGAAGCAGTATAAGGTGAGATTCCAGTTCCAATCTGAATCTGAAGACCGTTGGTTTAGCGGGAACTGCTGGATACTGCTCCTGATATTGTTGCTAGCTATGAACGCGGACTGAAGTCTTAAGTATTTCTGCGGTGGAACTCGAATTCGGGCCGGCAGGAATTCAGTAAACCGCGTTCATCAGCGGCCTGGGCGCTGTAACCAAGGCCCAGGCCCAGCGAGCAGTGCGACCACGCGCTGCTCGGCCTCAGGCCGCTGCAGGTGCTGTGTGACCAGGCACAGCAGGAAATTCAAAGGTCAAAGCCAACTGTCGGTCCAGGTACCTCGCCCAGGCCTTTGGTCGTGTGCATTGACTTGTAAGTGTGCAGGTACCCAGTCAAACTGGTGGACCAAGGAGGATACAGTTTCAACTCAATCCAGGCCGTCGACGACAATCTGATCTCGGCCCTTGCTGACTTGAGGCTGGGGTCCAGACCCTGCCGTCAACACTACATATTGAGTTGACTACCTGGCTTTGACATCGGGACTCTCGTCTGGAGTCTATGCTGACTCGACGCCCTTGCGTCATGCTGTYTTGCTGGCGAGACACTGCTGGGAGGACTGGACGACCGGCGCTCGTCGCTGGTTCGTGGCTTGAGTGTGCTGTGCGACCAGCATGCTGGCTGGCGCACTACTGTCTGAGGGGTTGTCGACGTGGCAGATGCCACATGTCATCTTCGTGGCCGCTGCCACGTAGGACTGCTGCTGAGGTGGAAGGCGCTGGGCGCCTGTATTGCTGTTCTGCTTGACAAGTACTTGGAAGGAGGATTCAGGACTGTGGTTGGGGTCGTGATACGTACCTGGTGTCTTCAACTTCGTCGTCACACTGCTGCTTGATGACTGGTCTGCTGGTGCCACGTGGCACTGTTGGTCTACATTGTCTTGGATGTCCGGATCTCTGATTGAGACACGATTATGCTGCTGGGAGGAGGAAGTTCCCGAAGAGGAAGTGGGCTGTAGGGAGGAGACTCTTCCACCCTCTCAAAGTCTATTCTCCCTCCTCCCTCTCTAGTCTGTGTATGTATTCTCTCTCATTTTGGGATCATTATTATTATGATTTATCAGCAGCGTTCGTCTACTTTGTCTTTGCGAGTGACGACTGATTATCACGACTGGGCACATTGCAAGTAACTTTGTTGCCCTGCTACTCAATTGTGCTTGTCCTTTTCTAGTGCTCGTGCATTTGCTGAATCGTGCGTGAATTTCAGTCAGTTTGCAATCTTGATCACTCTTCCTCTCTCAAATGTTGGCTGCCTTGTGATGCCCAGGATTGTTGTCAGAAATCTGTCCTTTATTTCTTGTGCTTTATCTTAACACTTCCTGACCCTCTTCTGGGCTCCAGCCTACAGACCAGATAGACCCTTACCCAAACAGGTAAGTAGGCAAAACATAGGACTTCTGCTTTTGTGCCATGGTCTGGCACAGATAGAAGCCAGCGCGTATCTCGCTTCCCAACTCCGATGGCTCGGTTGGTTTACCTGTAGTACCAAAAAAAAGCTTCAGACCCTAGGGCTGAGGAAAATTTTAGCCAAATCCTTGCTATACAAACATAATTTTAGGAATGACCTTGTCCACGATTTCGTCCAGGTTACTTTCTGGTATACCCTGAATAGTCACAACATGTTCGGCACTGTTCGCAAATCCTCGCCTGGTCCAATAGCCGGCATAAACAACAGAAGAATCGAGCAGTTCCTAAACAGGAAAGGCCTGTTCCGGCCTCCTTTTGCTCATATAAAAAGAAATCAAATTCGAATCATGCTATTTCCTTTCTCCCCCCCCAACAACAAAAAAAAAAAAAAAGGGAAAGGGCTGTTCAGCTAGTGGCATAAGGACGTGCCCAAGACATGCCTGGAGTGAAGGAATTCAGGAGTTAGTCAGAGAGAAGGTTAACGGAGACCCTAATTTTCAGACCACTTGCCATGCCATTTATAAGAAAACCAAAGGGTCATTTTAATCAAACTTGCCACCACCCCGAAACCCTAATTTCAGTTTTGGTCCTTTTAGACTCGTTACCCAGGGCCTGAAACTGGGGGTCCCCGTTAACCATTTGTGGTCAGTCAGCCGGCCGCCTCGAGCTTTGATATGGGCTTCCTGTAATCCAAGCGAAGGGCCTGGGCACGAATAAGGGGAGGGTTCCTGGTGTGTACAACACCGCTCATCGCGATCAGCTACAGCTGTAGGAGATCACAAGGATAACTGGCAGCCTCTTTTTTTTTTTTCCGAAGAGCCTAACATGGGTGAGAGGAGTAAATAGAGGTACAATATTGGAGTTGTAACAGTCTCAGAAATTGTGGTGGTGCAGGTTGAACAGGGAAGAAGCAGCGGTAAATCTTTCCTGTTTAGGAACTGCTCAATGCTGTAGTATCAGGTTCGCTTGACCAAAACGGAGTGTGTCACTTGGCAAGGGATTCTGGGGCGGTTTGCAACAAATAATAAAAGTCAGATCTTTCTTTTTTTCTCTCTTAAAGATTATGAATGCCACAAAGTTAGGAAATAAGTACACAAACAAGCAAGGAGATTAGCAGCAGAACGTTTCATTGGACTGTCACTGACTCACCAGGAGGCTGAACCCTCGATCGTCTGCAAATCGATACTTTTGAGTCATAATCTAATTCGACCCCAGTTGCAAGTGGACAACCAAGTATGTAACCACACAAGCAGCAAGGCAAAGCACACCGCATTAGGGTAAAAGGGTATCTGTGCAGGGGGGCATGACGACAAACAGTAAAGCAACAAGGCAAGTAACGTCCAGACAGTCGAACAGGCAGAGAAGCCATGGGGAGGGAGGCAGGCATCGAGCAGCAAGGCAAAGCAGACCACATTAGGGTAAAAGGGTATCTGTGCAGGGGGGCATGACGACAAACAGCAAAGAGACAAGGCAAGGAACGTCCAGACAGTCCAACTGACAAAGATACCATGGGGAGGTAGGCAGGCATCAAGGCAAACAAACCTCCATCAGCAAGGCAAGCAAGCAGGCTGAGGTGCAATAGGGCACGGAAGGCAAGTTAAAAAAAAGAAAAAACAAAAAGGCCAGCATCAAGGGCGAGCAGTAGGGAAGCAAGGGAGCACACACCCAGTGGACAGGGTGCCAAGCGGCAATGAAGCACTGAGAAGGTGATCCGCACAAAACAGCACGCACTGTTGTAGACTATCACCACAAGTGGAATACTTTAGACTATAGAGTATTATAGACTCGCTACACCATCAAGAGTTAGGGAGTCACTTTTCTCAATTTATGCGTGCCAGCCTTGCACAGGGGCCATGCTAATCTTCTTCTCTGTATCGTTCCATTTTTAACGGATGTCCCAAAGGACTAGGGAGTCACTTTGACAAATGTCTGTCGCAATCAGGGAACGTATAGACACACAGGCACTTGTAACAAACCACAACTGACTATTTGGCACATCTTGAGGGTCCTGATCACCCTTGGAGATCAAGTATGACACAGGAAAACAAACAAAGCCAAGTTAGAGCGGAGAATGCAATGAACCTCCATTTTAGGCGGGATGTATGACTCACTAGGTTAGTTTTGTAAGTTTTTGCGTCCGCAGGGCCCAACTGGCACCTGAACCGAGCCTGGTCCCCTCACAGGGACTTTCTCCTAATTTTTATAAAATTGCAGGCCCTACCTGGATTCCGGTTTTGGCTGTCGAGTCCATAGGTCTGTCTTGTCTTAGGTCTAGGCTGTAGGGTCCATCAGGGGAGTCTAGAATGGAGTCTAAAAATAGGCAGGCGGCAAAGAGTGTCGGGTTCTTGTAGTCTTCTTTTCGCATGTCTTGTCTTTGAACCCAGTCAGATGAGAAGCTCATGAATGTCGAAATACAAGTCTGTCATAGCGCGGAATCAAGTCTCCAAAAATCATTCGTGCGACCATACTCATCAGACATGCTGTAGCCCAATGTCTCGAGCTCAGAGAAAAGAACGAGGGAGGAGGGAGAGTAGACTTTGAAGAGGGGGGAGAGAGAGAGAGAGAGAGAGAGAGAGAGAGAGAGAGAGAGAGAGAGAGAGAGAGAGAGAGAGAGTTTCCACCAGCAATGACGAAGCAGAGAACTCTCACCAGCCCACTTCCTCTTCAGGCATTGACTCCCAACTCGCCACGTCGGCAAACAGTTCCCTTCTGATGATCGCAGATATCAAGCAGGTCATGGCAGGGCGCCCATCCTCCTGCCACGTCAGCAGTGGCCTGGGAGGATTGTGCAGAACTTTCTCCTGGAGATGATCAGTAAAGCACAGTGTTGACACAGTCACAACCAGGTAAGCTTCCCTCCTCAATCGAACCAATCTCACAGTCCTGACCCTCCTCTTCCTCCTCGCCCACACTCCATCAATGTTGGAATCCGTGTGGCAATGGCCACGTCAGCGTAATCGCCCTTGAGGCTGGTGCTACAGACAGAGAATGGCGCCAGCATCAAGCTCTGGCAGTCTCGCGTCGTCGCACGCACCAGCATCAAGCAGCACGCACAAGACTGAATGCCACCAGCAGGGGCTGGATCAACTCATACAGTGTTGACTCTCGTTGACCAGCCTCTGGTCTCCTGGGTACAATGGCCCAGGTAGGTCGTCAGCAAATGGCCTGGATTGCGTGCAGGTCTCCCACGTGTTCCACTTGGACCAGATTCTTCTGGATACCTCCAGACAACCAAAGATGTGTATCCGATCTATGGCCGTGACTGGAAACTGGTTGACTTTGACTTCTGGGCCTGCATTCCCGAGCTGGGGTTGAGTGTGTACTTTCCCAGGGTCAACTGTCTCCCTTAGGCCCTCCGAAGGCCAGTTTCGACCTTGTCTTGGGTACCCCACAGCATCAGGCTCTTGTTCAGGCATTTCCACGACTTGGGTGTGACTTTTGAACCCCGTTTCGGGCCTTTGAGACCAAAAGTGACGACCCTCAGCCCATGGCTGTCGCAGATTTGAGCTGAGTTATTGCATAGAAGGGAGGTCGCACAAAAATGCTGCTGCGCTGGTTCAGGGAAGAAAGCAGTGGTTCTTCTCCTGTCATGAAGCCAGCGGCCATAGCTGGGGTTGCCCTGCTTCCTATCAGACAGCGCTGGGCTCAAGACCCTAAGTGCTCCAGGCATTTCCTCTCGATTGTGATCTGTTGGGGTCGGACAGCTGCCATCGAAGCAGCCTTTCCACAGGTTTTCTTCCAAGTGGCAGGTTTACCTCAAGTTTTAATATCATTTAAATTCATTTTTGATAGAATATATCATAAATATGATAGAATTAAAATCAATATAATTAATAGAAATGGAATAAACAGAACAATAGATATTCCTTATAAAAAGTACTGATAACGAGTGTTGGTTTCATATTCATCTCCTTGGGAGCTGGCGCTCCCTGTTGAGTGGGCACGTCTCTGCAGCAAGTGGATTCTGAGTGGAGGCTGACAGGGCACTTAGGTCTCAGGGCTTTCTGGCGTCAAGCAGGCTGATAGGTTGGGCGCTGATTAGCGCCATAGCTAGGAGCTTGAGGAAGAGGGAGGAATAAGAAGTCTCCCAACTACTCGATGAAACTCTGTGTTTAACTGGTCCGTGGGTGTTGTGACGTGGTTCGGATTCTTGGAGACTTGTGCTGCTGATTGAATTGGGGAGAGACCTCAGAGACGGTTAATTATAATTGATTTGATTTGCCTGGAACCACATCATTAGGAAACCGCAGGAGGGGGGGGGCTGGGGCTTATCGATCCCAAACAGGAATCCATAGCATTGCAGATGAAATGGATTATCAAGATCCAGATAAGACAATTCATTCCATGGCCCCAAATGGCTCTGGACAGCATCAGAAATCTAGCACCTATCAACTCCCCTCTGAACATGAGAGGTCTCTTCTGGATAATGGCGAAGGACTGGACAATCAAATCAGGCAGACTGAGCAGAAGAAACCCAACAGACCGTATTACAAGCCCTACTCCAACAGAAAATCCATACAGGAAGCCAACCCTCGAAGCCTGGCGAAGAATGATGTCGAGCAAACATGGTGTACCAGGAAACAGAGAAGAGGTTCTGAGACAACCTCTGTTCTGCAATTCCTGGATCGTAGACCCGAGTGGCTCACCCTGGACACTACGCACAAAAGACAGAAGATGACTATCCTGGTGGAAAAAGGGGTGTGGCAGGTGAAACACATTTGGGCAGAAGATCGAAGACAATGGCTAACCGAGCGGTAGCTCTGAAATGAATTAAAAGGCTGCCACGCCCTCACAGAAAATCTAACACAGATTCAGAAGAGCATGCCAACACAATGGCTATCCCTCTTAAGGGAGGACTTGCCGTGGAAATCCGGGGACTGGGGCATAATCATTTCCCAGACCCGGCCTCGCAAAGCTTACCAATTTGTTTCTCGAACCAATGCACCCAGCTTCCTCTCCAACTTCTTCTCCTACCCGATCTTTAATCACAACCTACAAGAGCTGGAAGTTATGAACAAAGAACCCCAGTGTGACATGCTAGAATCCTTTCGACTGAGGAAAGTGAGGGTCACAAAAGCCAAACCCTGGATAATCTTCCAACCTGATCTCTGCATCTCAGACCTCGAATTTGACCCGAAAGAGTGGATCTGGAAACAGGGGAAATCCGGGAGAACGAGAACAACGTTCGAATACGATGTAAAATTTGGTTATGACTTAGGGTTACAAAGTACAGACCCAGATCCCAGACTCAAAGAACAATGGAGGGAGATCCTGAACCTAGAACCTACTGACCCCGTTCCCATCCCCTGGACGAAGTATGCAGTGGCTCGTAGCCCACGCATCCCTGCCCGTCAACCAATGGCTCCACAGGAGGATGAAACATGCGGATCCCAACAGCTCCAAATTATGTGTTATGTGCACAGACACCAGACCAGAAGACATACCCCACTGCCTCTTGTACTGCACTGAAGCAGCCTGGATATGGAACAAAGTTCGCGACCTATGGTCCCTCCTCTTCTCATCCCCCCCTCCCCCCACATCTCCTCAAAACATCCTCCTTCTATCCAACAGTACTGACAATCTCAAAGGCGAGAAGGAAATCTGGTTTCACCTTCTCCGGAAGCTGGCTCTGTGGGTGATCTGGAAAAGGAGGTGTACCAAGACTATCGAGAGAACTGAGGTGGCAAGGGAAGAAATGTGGGCCCTACTGTTGAGTATGACGGAAACTGAGATTCGGTGCAGATGGAGGGAGGTTACATCAACAACGAAAGTCAGACCAGAAAGGCTAGCCACCAAGAGACGTTCTTTCATTAGAGACTGGCTCCTAGTACAGGGAAAGATCGCAACAGTGGCAGATAATATATTGATTTGGAAAAAATGGCGCAGCGAAACTCCCGCAAGGATGACGACCCAGCGAGGGGCAAACTGAGACCATAGTCTCAACAATACAGACAACTCTGCTCTTTTCTTGTTGCACACAAACTACATGACAGAATCAAAATGGATTCTGAGAGGAAAAGCGGTAGGGCAAGCTGACAGTCAATGCTGGTCGGAGTTCCTTCGGCCAGACGGAAGGAAACGTGAGAGTGCTCACCATGTATTCCAATTCTCAACTTGCCGGTGGACAGGAACCGGACTGATGCTTCCCAGAATGGATATGGAGCCAGGACCATAAGGACATGTTTTTATTCTAAAAAAAAAGAAGAATTGATTTGATTTCAATTCTGTTTTGGTGTTGACTGCTTCGACTTTCTATTCCCAT
Organism: Chara braunii; assembly: GCA_003427395.1. Classification (NCBI taxonomy): domain Eukaryota; kingdom Viridiplantae; phylum Streptophyta; class Charophyceae; order Charales; family Characeae; genus Chara; species Chara braunii. The sequence continues at coordinate 360,141 of BFEA01000316.1, read as the reverse complement.
CATTTGGTGTGGTGTGGGTTGCACTCTCCAAGGTTACTTGTCATTGCGCATGTGTATGGGATCATGTGAATGCCATGTTGGCTCTCGTTTCAATCAGGCACATAGCAAGAAGATAGGGCAGAGCATACTTGAAAGGAACAAGACCAATATATCTCTCTATCCTCTTTTTTTTCTTTTTTTCTTTTTTAATTTGTACGAAAACCTTTTATGAAGTTTTATCTCAAAGCTAGAAACCAGGTCCAGCGCCCTGTACAATACACAGCCACTTCATGCTTGCCTTCGTTATGGCCAACGGCGGCCCAACGGACCCTGAGCTGGTGGCATTGATTGCTTCCAGCCTTCCCGATACTCGGAGGGATGCACCACCCCTGCACTTCCGCTGTATTGACTTTTCCGTTCAGCTTCGACCGGATCTACCGGGGAAACTGTTGTCCCCGAGGAGATACCTTTTTCTCTCCTCGCTCCCTTGGTCACACTTGAACTTCCGGACATCCTCCTCTTATACACATGCCTTACAACAATCTCAACTTCACTTCCTCACTCCAACACACTGCTCCCCTCTACTCATCAACACTATGCCCTAAACCCTAAACCCTAATCCAAGGCAGAGTACATCCGAACACCTCTCGGAATCAGGGTAGGGATGATGTCCATACATGATGCTGTTCACCTGGAATAAGCCGTCAGTTAAGCGAGGGGGGGGGCGGGGGGAAGGGAGGGGGAAGGGGAGGGGAGAATGAGTGAAGCAGGAGATGGGTGGGTGGCAATTGTGTAATCAATTGTTATCAGAATCCTTAAAAGTTAAACCACACGTGTCGTGCTTTTTTTTTTTTTTTCCGGTACGGTCCAGTGGACCACGGATCAGATATTAAAGTGATCAGAACAGATAGTCCACTTGATCTCAGCCAAAAGGCCAATAATTTTGGCGAGAAAGGTATATAACACACTTGTCGTACTTGGTTTTGCAATTCCAGATTTCTGATCAATGAGACTGAGACAGTTAGGTTAGAACGGTTGGTCCTACACGAGCAGTAGAGATGAGACTTCTTAGTTGTAAAATCAGACCGATTTGTTAGTGCCAGTAGTACCCGTTTAGCAGTAGTTTAGGGAATTTACAGAAATGTCCCTGTTCGTCTGAGGCAGTAATAATTCAGCAGTCCGTTTAGGCCTGAAATGAAGTTTAGGGCCAGTAGTACCCGCTTAGCACTAGTTTAGGGAGTTTACAGAAATGTCCCTGTTGGTCTGAGGCAGTAATAATTCAGCAGTCCGCTTAGGCCTGAAACGAAGTTTAGGGCCAGTAGTACCCGTTTAGCTCTAGTTTAGGGAATTTATAGAAATGTCCCTGTCGGCTTAGGCCTGTTTCAGTCACTGGCTAGGACCCAGAACTTAGAAAAATTACAAAAATGTTCCTAGTTAGTGTTGCAGCCCGCTGAGAAACTCCACGAACATTGCAGATTACCACTCTCTTGGAGTGGTCAGTCCAGTCAGTCAGTAGGGTATAGGGGTTTAGTTGAAGGAATAGGGGTCTACTCAAGACAGTAGTGGACACAGCTTTGTATCCCTTGGGTAGAGTACAGTCACTAAACCCAATCAGGCACTAATTAGTGGAAGGTAGTACATACGACCCTTGTGCAGATTATCATCCGACTTTGCTTGTTGAAACAGAAGGGTGACTTGACTCGTGTGCGGTCTAGGTACGTCTGAGAGTATACAGTAGCCTAGACACCGAGGAAGTGCAACCCAAGCAATGACAAGCATAGAATACACTTTCACAGGCCTCGGACCTATCAGTGACAATTAGAGTAGGGAGGGGAACCAACCAGTGACCTGTGTTCTAGGCTAGGGTCCAGGGACAGGTGCTCCGGGTTTGGGTTTCACAGACGTCTGTAGGGGTGAGTCAGGGACAGGATGTTCCTCCCATTTGTTACATGTTCAGATAGGCGATGAACATAATAACCGAGGATCCGCAATGTGATAAAAAGGCCTGAATGTACAATGCAGTGCAAGTAGAATCTCAAAAAACAATGTGCATTCTGATACATACAAAATGGTGCTGAATAGCGCAGGGAAGACTTAGATACAAATCCTGACCTGACCGGGACTGACCTCATTCACGTAGTACAAGATAGCGAAGCAGACTGCTAGAATGCTAATGACTAGCCCCATAAATGTTTGAACGCAGACCAAACATGCATCGTGTCCATCACAAGGTGTGAAGGAGCCTGGCGCTGTACACAGGAAGGAAGCGCCAGGTCCAGACATACACAGACGAAGAGGAGGGGATCAGACGAAGAAGAGGGGGAGAGATGGGAGTGTCGTCAACACCAAGTCTTTGTCACAGGTCCCAATTAATCTGTTGTCACAATGTCTGAAGCCCAAAAGTCAAGTCCGGATCCAATGTCACCAAGCTCTCTCTCTCTCTTTCTCTCTTAGTCTGCTGATGCAGTGAAGTCAGATAATGAGAGGGTGAGAGGGAGATGGTGGACTGAGAAGAGGAAGAAGAAGAACTCTCTCTCTCTGTCACGAGCCAGATACTAACCTGTGATGTTGGCGCTGTGCTGCAGGTACCTCGAAGACGAAGCTGGAGCAACGGTGCTGCAGGTAGGTACTCCTGGCCTCTGCCCAATCTCTCTCTCTCTCTAGTACTATCCTAGCTATGGCGCCCAGCGCTGAAGACTACAGCTACCTACTGGCGCCCAGCGCTGAAGACTAATGCTAACGCTACTACTACTCCTGCAGCGCTCCCTCCAGAGTGCTGCTGCCGAATCCTGAAGACTACTGACTGCCTCCTGCCTCCTCGTGAAGTGCATGGGAAGTCCCTATGTACTATCTCGGCCTGCCTCCTGACTGCCTCCGACTGCCTGCAGTTGCAGGGCGAGCAGTCCAGGAGGCTGCTCTTGCCAATGCCGAACTGAGCCAGGGGCTGGCGCTGCAGCTGTCGTGGGAACGGGCCAAAAATAGCCTGTTCCTAAAACCCTGGTTCGGTGCCTGAGTTTCAGGGCAGGCCGGTCTGATGACAGACCGGAAATGGCCCTTCGTTTCAGGCTAAAAAGGCTACTGCCATTTTTAGTCTGAAACAACACAGGGTCTGTAGGCCCCTGTATTTCAGGCTTTCAGCTCATTTCAGGCTTTCGAGCTGAATGGTCACGGGGCCTGTAGGCCCTGGTTTTCAGGCTTTCAGCCTGAATTTCAGGCTTTCGGCCTGAGGGACGCAGGGACTGGAAAATGGCCCTCGTGTGCAGGCGCAACATGTAACACCCCCCCCTTCTTATAAAGTCAAGCCGGGGCGAGGGCGAAGCCGACGATCTGAAGGTGGAACCTGGACGCGGGTGGGGCGTGGAGCCGAAGAGACCGGCTTGCCTTGCATCTTGCGTTCGTAGTGTGCGAGAACGTCTGGAGCTGTTGCTTGAAGTTCCGACGGGCCAACCAACGGTCAGCTCGGTGTGTGCAGTATGCAAAATGCACCAAATACTCGGTTGGCCAGTTGCCGTAGCGTCGCTGGGAGATGATGTCGCCGACCTCCTGAAAATCGTCCATAGAGGGTGGGTCTTGCGAACGTCTCCCGGGAAAATCGTCATGTTCCGCTGGCGTGTAAAGAGCCAACTTGGAGCAATGAAAGACTGGGTAGATGGGCAAGTGGGCGGGCACCTGAATCGTGAAGGAAGGTCCCTCGGGTGCGTCTCCAGACGGCACTACGATCGGCCAAGGCCCCATCCATTTCGGGAGGAGCTTGCGCGAGATATCTTGTTCAAGGCTGAATTCTGTGCCGGAGACCCAAACGAGATCACCGGTGCGGAATGGGCAAGGAAGGCGCTGGCGATTGGCCTGCTGGCTCATGCGTTCCTGCGTCTTGGCCATCTGGTCGCGTGCCTTGACAAGTAGCTCTTGCATCCGACGCAAGAAAAGAAGATGGTCGTCTCTCTTGGCCGTTCGTGGAGTGATGGTGTCCAACGACGAAGTAACCGGCGAGCCGTGCTCGAACTCGAAAGGCAATATCCCGATAGTCGGGTGGATGGAAGAGTTGTAGGTCAACTCGACATCCGGCAGCTGCTCAACCCAGTCCTTCTGGTCAGGACGGATGAGAGTGCGAAGGAGAACCTGTGCGGTCTGGTGCACCCTCTCCGTTTGGCCATCGGTCTGAGGGTGGCGAGCTGAACTGGGCTTGAGAGATGAGCCCCATCGCTTGATGAGCGCCAACCAAAAATCGGACATGAACCGAGTGTCGCGGTCGCAGACGATTTCCTTGGGGTAACCCTTGGTTCGAATCCAACCGGCGTAAAGAACCTCGGCCAACTCCGGTGCCTTGGCATGATAGCGACAAGGCAAAAACATGGCGAACTTGGTGAGTTGGTCGACCACCGTGAGAATCCCATCCACTCCGGTCTTGTGCTTGGGGAACGGGCCGGTAATGTCCATGGCAATCACTTCCCTTCGCCTCGACCGGACCGGTAATGGTCGTAACTCGCCGTACGGACGGTGGTTGCGGGATTTGCAGCGTCGGCAAACCTCGCATGACTCACAATAGCGTGTGACGTCGCCGAGAAGGCCGGGCCACCAAAATCGCTCGCGAAGTCGGCCAATCGTGCGATTGACGCCAAAATGTCCGGTGGCGAGAGCATCGTGGAACTCGCCAAGAAGCCGTGTACGCAAGTGAGGATTACTCGGTACGCAAAGAAGGTCCTTCCCCCACGTGTGGACAAGCAAGTACCCCTCTTGGATCCGGTAGTGAGAAGGCGTCGGATTAGGGGAGGAGCAATTCGCGTACTTGTCGCGAAACTCGGGGTCGGCTTGGTAGCCGCGGCTGAAGCTGTTCCGCAGGTCGTCGTCGATCTCGAAGGTTGAGTAGACCGCGGTACAATGATCCGGACGCCGTGAAAAAGTATCCGCAAAACGGTTCGACTTCCCCGGAATGTGATCGGGAAAGAAGTCGAACTGGTCGATGAAAGCCATCCATCGAGCGATGGTGCTGTTGACGGTGTCTTTGGTCTTGTAAAAGACCAACGGATTGTTGTCCGTTACCCATCGGAATTGGCTTCGACCAAGGAGGAAGTGCCGCCACCGCTTGAGCGTGTGGACGAAGGCGAGGAGCTCCTTCTTGCGTGCATCGTCAATGGAATGCACGACGGGCACTTTCTTGCTGAAATACTCGACCGGGTGCCAGTCCACACCATCATGTTGCTCGAGGACGGCACCAATGCCATAGTCGGACGCATCTGTAGTGACGTGCGTAGGCAAAAGCGGGTCATGCGCAAGACCTCCCCAGATAATAGCGCGGCTTTGAGAGCCAAAAATTATTACCGCGCCTCCTCTCCGAAGTCAAACGGCCAATCCTCGTATTGAAGCTTGGTCAAGCGGGCCGCGATCTTCGAGTAGCCTTTGATGAAACGCTGATAGTAGCCGGCGAGGCCAAGGAACGAACGAACATCCGTGACGTTGCGAGGCTCCGGCCACTCTTGGATGACTTGAATCTTGTCCGATAGCGGACTGATGCCCTCCGGTGTGACAAAATGGCCCAAGTATTCCAGCTCTTGCCGGACAAATTCGCACTTGTCACGGTTGACTTTATACTTGGCACGGCGGAGCGTCTCCAACACTCGTCGAAGATGCCCAAGATGATCCTCCAATGTCCGGCTATAGACGAGAATATCGTCTAAGTAGACCAGCATGAACCGATCCAACATTGCATGGAACTCGTTGGTCATTGCCGCTTGAAAGGTCGTCGGGGCGTTGGTGAGGCCAAAAGGCATGACCACCCACTCAAAATGCCCGTACCGCGTCTTGAACGTGGATTTGTAGCGATCATTCGGCCGGATCGAGATTTGATGATATCCCGATTTCAAATCCAACTTAGAAACATACTTTGCGCCGCCCAATCGCTCAAGAAGATCGTTGATGTGAGGAAGAGGCCCCGCGTTCTTGACGGTTTGCGCGTTGAGCTTGCGGTAGTCGATACACAATCGTAGATCCTTGTTCTTCTTTCGGACGAAGAGAACTGGTGCTCCATATGG
>BFEA01000316.1:325453-335528 GCA_003427395.1 Chara braunii | reverse complement strand
AGACCTCCTTGCACAAGTCGCTGTGGCAGCGCTTCCGCATGGCTCACGCAGGAATGAATGAATGGCTGGGCGCTGCCTCTTGATTTATACTTCAGAAATTCGTTGGTCTGCCCTTTACCTTTGGCCCTTGGTGCTCACAGTCCCCCTGTGGTACTTGCTGGACTGGATTGGGAGTCTCTTGACCCTTCTGCTGACTGTAGGCAGTCGTACCGTCGACTCAGTGCAGTTGCACTGAGGTCCTACCTGTTGACCTTGCCACTTGTCTTCGTCTGAAAACGTGGGCCTACCTTAGACTCACCACTTGACCACTTGCCGACCTTCTAGAAGGACTAAAGCTAGGCCTCTGGACTCTACTTGGACTCCTGTCTTACAGGTCTACAGTTCGAATCTCCCTACAGCCTACAACCTACGGCGACCTACTTACCACTGGCTATCGTGCAGGTCACGGGTTCAACTCCAGGGAACTGTGCAGATACTGTACACAGGTAAGCTGAGGTCAAGGGATCGACCCCTGGGATCTGCATCGGCTACTGCCAAAGGTGAAAATTGTTTCAAGACAGCCTCGACGACTGCTACTTAAGGCTGGCCTCGAGCAAGTCAAGTATTCAGTCTTGCTATGCTGCTTTGACGCTGGCTCAACTTTGACAACGCTGGCTTCATGCTGGCTGTGCACACGCGTTGCGGACGACGGCACAAGGTGGAGGCGGCACGCTGGTGCTTCTTCGGTGCACCATGGCATGCTGACGTGGCGCTGCCTCTGGTATATGTGGCGCTGCCTCTGGTCTACGTGGCATGCTGACGTGGTGCTTCCTCTGGTCTATGTGGCATGCTGACGTGGTGCTNTGGTGCTGCCTCTGGTCTACATGGCATGCTGACGTGGCGCTGCCTCTGGTATATGCGGCGCTGCCTCTGGTATATGTGGCGCTGCCTCTGGTCTATGTGGCATGCTGACGTGGCGTTGCCTTTGGTATATGTGGCGCTGCCTTTGGTCTACGTGGCATGCTGACATGGCGCTGCCTCTGGTATATGTAGCGCTGCCTCTGGTCTACGTGGCGCTGCTATTGGTCTTCATTGATGATGTGGCGCTTGCCACCTGTCTTGATTGCTGACGTGGCATTGTCCACGCTGTCTACATGAGGTGACTGGTTGCGAGGAAGAGGAAGATCGGGATCTGTGGATGTAGGGCATCAGGTACTCACCTGTGGCCGACGTCATCACTGGAAATCTGCTGAGTCTTCAAAGTCTTATTGAGATAAAGTGCCACGTGGCACTATTGTATGTGATCAGGATTATTCTTTTTATCATTGATGATGTAGTGTGGAAAGAAACCCGGAGAAGGAGAGGGATCTGAAGGGTTCTGTGTATTCTCTCTTCCTCTCCTTTGTCTATTCTCCCTCCACACTCTTCTCTTTTGGATAATGAGATACTGCTCGAGATATCACTTCTCGATCTCGAGACTTTCATATAGATATTGAAACTACTGTTGATTGACGACTCTGATTATCTAATAGACTGGGTTCATTGCAATTTGGTATCGAAGCTACTCTTCATCGCGATCTGTTGTCTGCTGTCAGGTGCTGACGTGGCACCCAGGTAAGTGGGAGGTGCCGCATGTGCAATATGAAATGCATTTATTAACTCGCGCGGTCATACCGCAAGTCTAGACATTGTAATAGTGCAATTGCGAGCAGTCGTCCCTTGAAGATGATGACGCAGCTGCATTGAAGATACCAGTGAGAGATCCGTTGGCAATGTGCTGATGTGGCGCTGGTATAAAGAGAGAAATTGGTACCATTGAGGAGGCACGTTGTTCATTGATGTGCTGATATGTTTTGCCAGTGTTGAGACTGTGATATGTCTGCACCGCTGACGTGGCATTCCCCCTTGTAAACCTACCAAGTCCTTGCTGTGCTGACGTGGCAAATTATCTGTTGTGTTGGCATGCCAGGGGTGACACGTGGCATGTAAAGACTGTGTCGAGGATTGCATTGCTTCTGCAGATGGTACAGTGGAGCTAATCATTGTTTGTGTGGTTGTGTTGGCTTTCTACTTACCTGTTGGATGTTCTGTGGTTTTGTGCATACTCACCTGTGTGTTGTTGTCTTGATCACATTGACCGTGGTTGTGGTACCTGTGCACTTGTTGTAGGACGTCATCACACCTAGAGTAAATAAGAGTGGGATTAGAAAGAAAATTTATGTTCTTCTGAAATTGTTTATTATTTATTTCTTGCTGTAGTAAATTGAAACAGGTGTAGACGTGGAATTGATTACTGATTTATTTTTATTTATTGTGCGGTATATACACCTTTGAAGATGTCTTACCTTTGGAACTCTCTGCGTTTCTCCATCTTGACTCGATTCATTCCTCATCTCTTCTTACCTGTCACTGTCACCCTCTTCGTTGATGAAGAAGGTGAACTCCGAACCCGTAATCAGATTGAAGACCGACGGCAGATGATGCTAGGTTGTCTTCAACAACTCGTAAATGAGTTGCATGGTGCTGGAGCCATGGCTGAACAGCACGTACGCAGCCAGTTCGATCTGCGTGCTGCAGAAACCGAACTTAAAGAGGATGTTACGACTGTTCAAATGATGGAGGCCAGTACAAGGGTGCAGCGGAATATTGATCAGGACCGAATGACCCTTGATCAATACGTCGCCGAGGAGCTGGCGAAGATCGCTGCAGGCGGACCGACAGAAGAACGGGGCATGAAAGAAGAAAGAAAGGAAGAAGAAAGAAGGTCAGAACTGAATGAGGATATAATGCTGGCAAACATTAGACAATTGGAATAAGCATTAAATGCAGAAATAAAAAGAATGGATGAGTACCGAAGGATAAAAATTAAGAGAGAACAGCGAGAAAGAAAGGTGGAAGAAATTAGGCAACAATTTCACATTGGAAAAACATAAACAAATTTTGCATCTCTTTTTGACAACTTGATGGCCTATCTGACACACCTTGAAACAAAGATTGGTAATAGCACCGCCACATTAGAGTCGGTGTTGAGACGAGTAAAAGGGAAAGGTAAAGTGTCAGTTGAGGAGGAGGCTAAGGGGAAAGAAAAGAAAGAACCCCAGGTTAAGTTGATGAAAGATGCAATGAGGGAGGAGGACAAACCCGGACCCTCGAAGAAAGAGTCCGAAGAACCGACCGACAAGAAAGAAGAACCCGCCAAAAAGGAAGAGCCTGTAAAAGAAGCGGAAAAAACAAAGAAGAAAGAAAAGGTGAAAATGAAATTGCCATTCACGTATAGCAACAAAAAAAAAGAGAACCTGTTGTTGTGGATCGCAGAGATCCATACCTATTGTAGCACCACTCCAGTCGAACCTGAGAGCCAGGTAGCTTTTTCCACGTTATGTCTGGGAGGAGTTGCCAAGGAGTGGGTATTGTTCGAGGCCAATGCCGCAGGCTTCGAAGATATAGGTGAGTGGGCTAAGACCCTGACGTTGAGACAATTTCTCCAAAAGATTAAGGAGAGATTTCTTGACAAGACGACGGTCGATAAGGTTGGTCTTCAGTGGATGCACTGTCTCGTGAGGTTGATCGTCATTTGCAGGTACCGGGATTGGACCTGCAAGACAACCAAGTATTGTACATCTACTCACGTGCCTTGCACGAACCTATTCGCGGACAGCTCATGGCAGAAGCCACGTCTGATAAGTATAACTATCAGCAGTTTCGCGATCTCGCTCTCCAATGAGAGCAGATGATCGCACAGGTGAAAGGGTCTTACGCTTCAGTAGTCAAATCGGGACCGGTTGGTGGGTATGCAAAGCGGGTCCTTTGGCGACAAAAGCACCAGGACCATATGCTTGTTGTATTATATGATGATACTGTAGAGAAGCTACCCCTGGAGGAGTCTGAGAAAGGAATAGCTAGTGGCGGCAGTGAGTCCGGGAAGGGTGACGTCACCGCCGTGATGGCCAATGAGGGAGGCAAGACCTAGTGGAAGAAGAAGAGGCCACACTCGTTCCCTGAGCATCCCGGAATAGCATTCGGGGGGCCTTGGGAAAAGATGAATATGACCCGTGAGGAATGGCAGTCCAAGATGAACAATCGCTAATGCCTCAAGTGCGGCACCCTTGGTGTCCACTTATTCGTAACCCAAAAGCAAGCAGCCAGTAGGAGTAGCATCTGCTCCTACTGAGTCGAAGGGTTCAGACGAAGAAAAAGGTAAGGCACCTGCAACCCCTTCTACCCCTTCGACTCTCAAGGCAGAGGATGACTCTTCTTCCGCCCGTCGTCCAGACCACCTTGACACAGTCCTTTGTTCTGTCTCACTGGACGATTCCCTTGACGAGCTCGGCAATGAACGAATAGCACTAAGGAGTTCGTGGGCGAAAAAAGCAGAGTCTAAGGGTAAGTTAATAATCGCAGATGTTGAGATTGCGCACACGAGAGTAGGTGCCCTGTTAGATCCGGGATCGACGCGGACTTATATCTCAGAGAAGGCAATTCGAAAGTTGCATTTGGGAATGAAGGTAAAGGATTTACCTAGACCTATCACGTCTGTACTGGCTGACAAGAGCACAGTCGCTGTCTCTCAATATGTCGATCGTGTTAAGTGTTACTTCAGGACCAAGGAAGGTAAGAAGATTTTACACGAGGTATCCTTCCTTATAGAGAAAAATTTACCCTTTGACTTAATTCTGGGTATGGATTGACATGAGGAAGTCGACCCAGAAGTTAAGTTCAAAGATAAAATTGTCAAACTCAAGGACGAGAAGTCCGAACTGCGTGCAATAAAGTTATATGATAGGTCTGACTCTGACTCTACTCTGTCTTTCTGTTGTATGAGTTATCCAACTTTTCGATCGATGGTCGTTAAGAAGAAGTTAGATCAGGATGTGATGATGGTGCTCGTCAAACGAGTCGATGAGTGTTCTTCATCCTACCCACCTTCTATCGAGAAAATTCTGGATGAATACAAGGACTTGCAGACTGAACCAAAGGGAATTACTGAGCGTGCTATCAAGCACACCATCGAGATCATTCCCGGAAGCAAGATTCTCAAGGGTCACATCTACCGAATGTCTTCTAGGGAACTTGAGGAACTGCGGAAGCAGCTGCAAGAACTTACTGATAAAGGATTGATTCACCCTAGCTCATCTCCTTATGGTGCGCCTGTCTGATTCGTGCCCAAAAAGGAAGGTGAACTTCGTTATATATTGATTATCGCGGGTTGAATTCCGTCACGATTAAAAACGCGGAACCTCTTCCGCACATTGATGATCTATTGGATCAGTTGCAGGGGTGTAAATACTTCACAAAGATTGATCTCAAATCAGGGTATCACCAGATTGAGGTGGCTCCTAAGGATCAACACAAGACGGTTTTCCAAACCAAGTATGGTCACAACGAGTTCGTGGTTATGCCTTTCGGTCTGACCAATGCACCTGCAACCTTTCAAAGATCAATGAACGAGTTATTCCGTCAATGGGTTGACCAGTTCGTAATAGTCTATCTCGATGATATTCTAGTGTATAGCAAAGCAGTAGAGGATCATGAAAAACACCTACGAATGGTCTTGCAGAAGTTGCGCGAGGGAAACTTCAAATTGAATCCGAAGAAGTCTGAGTTTGCTAAACCTGAAGTTTTGTACTTAGGGCATAAAGTAAACGAGGAAGGACTAAGGCCTGAAGAAAAAAAAATTACAGCAATCAGAGATTGACCACAACCTAAAACTATAACCGAACTAAGGTTTTTATAGGAAGTTCGTTAGAAACTTCTCTTTGATAGTCGCTCCTATGAGGAGACTATTGAAAAAGGAAAAACCTTGGTTGTGGGACAAAGATTGTGAGTCGTCATTCAAAAAGTTAAAACATACTTTAACTTACTACCTTGTCCTGAAGATTGCTGACACTTCGCTTCCTTTCATTGTCACGACTGATGCAAGTTAGTATGGGATTGGGGTTGTGCTACAGCAGGATGGCGGAAAGGGATATAGACCTGTCGAGTTTATGTCGAGAAGCCTTCCGTCAGAAAAAGCAGGCAACTCTACATATGAAAGGGAACTGTATGCCTTAGTAGTTGCACCAGATACTTGGAAACACTACTTGTTAGGAAGACACTTGACTGTCTACTCTGATCACTCTACATTGAAGTGGATCAAGACTCAACCTAGACACTCTGACAAGTTGGTAAGATGGTCCACATTCCTTGATACATTTGACTTTAAGGTAAAAACCATCAAAGGTAAGCTTAACGTGGTTGTGAATACTTTGTCCAGGCGTGCAAATTTCTTTGAAACTATTGTCGCTTATCTCGATATCAGAAGTGAACTGAAAGAACATATCCGCCAGGGTTATGGGAGTGGTCCTATTTGGAGTCCTATCATTGAAACTCTAAGAAAAAACCTTGAGTTATTTACAAAATATCGAATGACTGATGGCTTAGTGCTTTTGCTGGACAAAACCGAAGAGCGATTATGCATTCCTCACCTAGAACCAATTAAGAGTTTGATCATTGGGGAATGCCATGATGCGGAAGGTCACTTTGGTTTCAAGAAGACGTATGTCGATGTGCGAGAACGTTTTGAGTGGAAACGAATGAAGGAAGATGTACTAATGTATGTGTGGACTTGTCTTGTCTATCAAAGAAACAAACCCTCACATGAGAATCCGATGGGACTACTGAGACCGCTGCCTATTCCAAGTGAGCCAGGTGAGTCTATTTCTATTGACTTCATGAGCCTCACCAAGAGTCGAAACGGCAACAGTCAGGTTACGTAATGGTCATCGTCGATAAATTCTCTAAGTGTGCTATGTTAATTCCTTTGCCTACGGAAGCAAAAACCAAACTAGTCATTCAGAAGTTTCAAATGCGATGGGTCTCTAAGTATGGACTCCCTAAAACCATCGTATCTGACAAAGATGTTCGTTTCACCAGTCTACAATGACAAAAGTTGATGGAAGTCTACGAAACCAGGTTGACCATGTCGTCAGGCAGACATCCTGAAACGTCAAATGTACCATCTATGTCAACAACTTTTGCGAATGTACGTCCGTCCTGACCAGATCAATTGGGATAAGAACTTGCTTAAAATTGCTAGTGCGTATAATAATAATATACATACTGTCACCGGTAGGACGCCTAACGCACTGCATAAAGGTTGGAAGCCTAGACGTCCCATTGATGCTTTAACAAGGGATCAGATTCAGAGGCTACCCCCAGGTACGCGTGAATTTGCAGTTCTGTACGAAGAAGACATTAGGAAGGTGAAGGAAAACATACAAAAAACCCAGTTACAAATGATTGAACAAACTAATAAACATCGACGTCCTTCACAATTTCAGGAAGGGGACTTTGTCTAGGTTAAGTCTAATGAGTTTTCCTTGGAAGAAAACGTATCTCAGAAACTGCTACCTGTCTACTATGGGCCCTGGGAAGTTCTCAAAGTAATTGGAGGTGAAGATGGACCTTCCTATCGTTTAGATATACCTCCACACCTTAGGACATACCCTGTCTTCCGTGCGTCTAAACTGCTACCTTATGTAGAAAGTGATGATTTTCCAAATATACCAGCTATGATTCCACCCTCTATGAATGGAGGCTATGAAGTGGAGAAGATATTGGAGCAGGGTTATTTCTCTACAGGTGGCAGAGGACGACCTCAAAAGCAGTACAAGGTAAAGTTTAAGTCCGAACCCCCATCTGAAGCTAGATGGTTTAGTAGGAAAAAACTTCTACCCACTGCTCCTGATATTGTTGCTGCATATGAACGTGGGTTAACTAGGAATTGATATAATTTTTGCGATGGAACTCGAAAATTGGGACGACAGGAATTGTAATAACCCATGCCATATGTCTCGTGGAACTGAAGGCCTCAGAAGGCCTCCTTGACCGCCCTCAGCCCAGGCCGAATAAGGGCAGAAAAGGACCCTCACAAAATCAGGGTCTGGGCGTGTGACAGTTGACTTCGGTCAACTGTCGGTCCACCCAACAGTCAAAGTCCAAAGGTAACTAGCCCAGGCCGCAGGTCAAGCACACACATTTGTTTGTATGCAGGTACCCAGACAACATTAGGTCCAAGGGAGAAGTCTGCAACTGCACAATCCGGGCCTTGAGATGTGAGTCAATCTGGACGACTGGAGGAAAGACACCCAAGGCCAGACAGCCTCGACGACTGCTACTTAAGGCTGGCCTCGAGCAAGTCAAGTATTCAGTCTTGCTATGCTACTTTGACGCTGGCTCGACTTTGACAACGCTGGCTTCATGCTGGCTGTGCACACGCGTTGCGGACGACGACACAAGGTGGAGGTGGCACGCTGGTGCTTCTTCGGTGCACCATGGCATGCTGACGTGGCGCTGCCTCTGGTATATGTGGCGCTGCCTCTGGTCTACGTTGCATGTTGATGTGGCGCTGCCTCTGGTGTATGTGGCGCTGCCTCTGGTCTATGTGGCATGCTGACGTGGCGGTGCCTCTGGTGTATGTGGCGCTGCCTCTGGATTACGTGGCATGCTGACGTGGCACTGCCTCTGGTCTACGTGGCATGCTGACGTGGCGCTGCCTCTGGTATATGTGGCGCTGCCTCTGGTATACGTGGCATGCTGACGTGGATCTGCCTCTGGTATATGTGGCGCTGCCTCTAGTCTATGCGGTGCTGCTATTGGTCTTCATTGATGATGTGGCGTTTGCCACCTGTCTTGATTGCTGACGTGGCATTGTCCACGCTGTCTACATGAGGTGACTGGTTGCGAGGAAGAGGAAGATCGGGATCTGTGGATGCAGGGAATCGGGTACTCACATGTGGCTGACGTCGTCACTGGAAATCTGCTGAGTCTTCAAAGTCTTCATGAGATAAAGTGCCACGTGGCACTATTGTATGTGATCAGGATTATTCTTTTTATCATTGATGATGTAGTGTGGAAAGAAGCCCGGAGAAGGAGAGGGATCTGAAGGGTTCTGTGTATTCTCTCTTCCTCTCCTTTGTCTATTCTCCCTCCACACTCTTCTCTTTTGGATAATGAGNCTGTGTATTCTCTCTTCCTCTCCTTTGTCTATTCTCCCTCCACACTCTTCTCTTTTGGATAATGAGATACTGCTCGAGATATCACTTCTCGATCTGAAGACTTTCAGACAGATATTGAAACTACTGTTGATTGACGACTTCTGAGTATCTAATAGACTGGGTTCATTGCACTGACGACACAGGGAGTTCTGGGAAGGCAGTTGAGTGAACTTCCCGCTCTGTGTGTCTTGTGGTTTATGGTTACTGCTTTGGATCACCGCCTTCAGGATTAGGTCATTTTGTTTTGGCCTGGAGGGAGGGAGCCCTATCATGCGAGGGCTACACAAGGCGGGGGGTGTAGGTCCTTGAGAGGGTAGGGGCAAATTTGAGGGTTTGCTCTAGTCTGGGGCCTGGGTTGATCGATGGGTCTGGATCAATCCTGGCGAGGGAGAAGATAGAGACAAGGGGGGCTGCTTTTAGCGGGGGGCGAAGTTGGGTGGGCCTGTCTCTTATACACATCTAGATGTGTATAAGAGACAGATAGAGACAAGGGGGGCTGCTTTTAGCGGGGGGCGAAGTTGGGTGGGCTGTTCGACTTGGAGGGGGGGGGGGGGGGGATGGAGGTGATGGGTGAATCCCTGCTCTGCAGGGGCATACTTAAGGTGGGAACTGTATGTCCTTGAGGGAGGGAGGGTGTTGTTGGGGGTCTGTCTTGAACTGGGGTTGATGAGGGGAAAGGAGGCTCCTCTCAGCAGAGGCAGTAGGTGGACAGGGGGGGGTATTCCTCTGTGGAACGGGGTGATCTACAGTGGTCTCACCGTGAGCTACGTCATCATCATGTTTTCCTGGAATTGTCTTTTGCACACCGGAGCAGGTAGAGGAGTCCTATCCTGAAGAGGTGGTATCTTGGAGGTGCTAGCTCCCGGAGGGGGTATGGGCAG
This sequence comes from Chara braunii, assembly GCA_003427395.1. Lineage (NCBI taxonomy): Eukaryota > Viridiplantae > Streptophyta > Charophyceae > Charales > Characeae > Chara > Chara braunii. Next base: position 325,633 of record BFEA01000316.1, on the reverse strand, counting down.
AATTGAGGGTTGCTCTATTCTGGGGCCGGGGATAGCTTGGTGGCCACTAACCGTTGGCGGAGGCAGATAACGGCAAGGGATTCGGCTTCTTTGACAGCGGGGGGGATTGGTTTCCCCTCCTCCTATTCCTTGTGGAGCTGTCTGACCTGTATATACTTCGAATGTGCAAGCGTTTTCTGG
>BFEA01000316.1:313341-324604 GCA_003427395.1 Chara braunii | reverse complement strand
CTTCCTCCCTGCACCAATCTTAATCCTCCTTACCTCTCCTCTTGGCTCTCGTTCGTGATGCCTGGTGTCCCTTACTCCCTTCAACTCAGCTGCCTGTCTGTTGTCGGCACAGTCTAGGCTCTCCTGCCTGTCTCTGAATTGTGCCAGTCTTTCCAGTAAATCCGGTCGTTCCGTAACTCAGCCACCTTACCGTCCACTAACCACAGCCTGGTGAACTTTCTCCTAGCCTTTTCTCGCAGATCCTCATCTTCAGGCATCAACTGCTTTAACTTCTGCCATCTGCAGAGGATTTCAGCCTGTAGCATAGTTCTCGTCTCCGCCCATACCTTCTCTCTTGGGTTGGACAGCCCTTCGATGGTTCTGCAGCATCTCTCTTTCCAAATGATCCATAATGTCACCTTCCTAATCAGACCGAACCATAACCTTTCTGTCTTCTTTAGCTGGTCAGAAAGGTTAGTCCAGAGAAGGATTTGGATGGGGTGTTCGGGGAAGGGGGTATGGAAAAGGGAGTCCCAGAGGGCTGAGGCCCGTGCCCAGTAATCCGTCGCCTCGTTACATTGAATTAGACAGTGTACCACGTCTTCTTGTGCCCCTTCTGTACAAACTGAGCATAGGTTTGAGCTGGTGGGATCGCTTTTGTGACGTCGAGTATGCAACCATTGGTTAACTGGCAGCGCAGCGTATGTGATAAGCCACTGAAGGCTTCTGATTTTAATCGGTCTGATAGTCTTAGATTTCTTCCACGGAATCTGTGTAAGTTTGTCAGCTTCCTGGCCTATTAGATTCCGCCATCTGGCCTTGATTATAGGATCTGGGTCTTTTGTTTTAACCAAGAGTTTGTATCCAAATTTAACTGTGTAGTTCTCTATGGGGACATGAACCTTGATATTCCTATCCTTGTCCGGTGTCCAGACCCACTCGGCCGGGTCGAATTCCAGATTGTGTACTGTCGTATCTGGTCTGAAAATTGACTTAGGCCATGAGCCTAGTACCCTTACTTTCCTAAGTAAGAAGAAATCCATGACTGCCGATTCCACTTCTTTGTTTAGTATAGATGGCATGCCCTGCTTGGACGGGGAGCTCGGGAAGGAGGAAAAAACGACTTTGGTGGTTGATCCCGGTTGCATGTGTGAAAATTGGAAGGCTCGTGATGGAGGGGACTCTTGCACTTTAACTCCCCATTCTCTGAACTTCCAGGGAGACGCTTCATCAAAAATATATTTCCAGTCTTGTGGGATGCGATTAATAATATACTGGAGATTGGGCCCTCGTCTGTGGTAACCCTTCACACGTGTGCTAAACTCCTGTTCGGTCACCCATTCTTTCCTTTCTTCGTTCCATAGGTGGCTTACTGTCCATACCCCGTTTTTGACCCACGATAGTCATTTGTGATCTAAATACAGAGGATTATCACTTTCGTCTTTCACCCAATCATTGCCAAACAGCGGTTGTCTTAAAACCTCATCTTTGGAATTTGGTCTATTGGTCTCTTTTGGTAATATTTCTCTCCAGATCCGAACCAGGGCCGACCAGTATGGGGTAGGGCATCTGGCTGTGTCCAAATCAGATCCCCTTCTTGGTCTTCTCCTGCCTGTTTTCAGGTTCCATTCCAAAACAGCCCCGTCATATTTTCTGGTGAGGCTACTGGAGCCAAAGCTCTGATGCTGTCTAATGCCAGTTTGTTCCACGCGCTTTCTGGCTTCATCAAGAGTTTGACTATCCATTTAACTTGGAGGGCTTTTGTCTCATATTTAGGGTCTATAATCCCTAGACCCCCCTGCACCGGCTTCCTAATGATGTATTGCCATGCAATCTTGGGGATGCACCCTTTTTTGTTGGGATTTCCTGTCCATAGATAGATCCTTGCTGTGCGGTTGAGTTCCTTCATTGAGCTATCCGGTATTGTCCATATCAAGGCTATATACCACATCATGGAAAACACTGATGTGTTGAGTACCAAAGCTCGACCAATTAGTGAGGCGAATGTATTCCCCCATCTCCCTAGCTTGTTTATTTGCTTTGCTAGCATGTTTTGGGCCATCTGGGGCGCCAGACCCTCCCTAGTCATGAGAATACCCAGGTAGCGGGTAGGCGTATCCGGCGTATCCCACGTCATGACAACCTCAGGCCCTTGCAGATGAGGAAGATTCGCATAAAAAAGCCACCACCCGATCGTCTTCTTCCAATTAATCCTCATTTCCGATGCCAATCTGAAGGTTTCCATTGCTTCAACCAGGTCTTAAATGAGGAGTCGGAGGCTCTGATCAGGACCGTAAGGTCATTTGCGAACATAATCGCAGTCGAAAAATTCATGTGGTGAGCCGACCCCGCATTGATCTCTGGGAGCATATGAATGGAGGGATCCTTTCGTAGGAATGACGCAATGGCTTCCATTACGAATAAAAAGATCGAGGGGGCGAGTGGTCTCCTTGTCGGACCGAACGAGAGATTGGGTAGCTTTCTGATAGGTACCCATTTACCTGTACGCAGCCTATGGCATCATTGCACATAATTTGGACCCACTTCCTAAAGTTAGGTCCCACGCCCATTCATTCCATACTCGCGTCCATGAAAGACCAATTAACTTGGTCGTACGCCTTCTGAAAGTCAAAGAAGAGTATAGTTGTGTTAATCCTCCTTTCTCTGACTTTGTTTGCCGCCTCATTTAGGGTCAATACATTATCCAATATGTACCGTCCAGGAATGAAGCGCATTTGGTCAATGTGGAAACATTTGTCCGTTAAGTTCGTAATTCTGGCGGAGAGAGCTTTGGCTAGGATCTTGTAAGGGAGTGTTAGTAACGAAATTGATCTGTAATTTCTAATGTCCTCTTTGTCTCCCTTTTTTACAGCAGTGTGACGACGCTGCCACTCAAGAGGTTGTCAAGACCCTCTTTGTCCCAGCTGTCCTTGTAGAAGTTCATTAAGTCTCCCCCTAAGAGTGGCCAGAATTTCTCCCATAATTCTTTTGTTAACCCATCAATCCCTGACGATCTGTCGTTATTCATGCTCTTGAGTGCTTGGAGGAGTTCGTCCATTGTTAATGGCTTGTTTAAAGTTTCCGCTTGCTCTGTTGATATTGTCTGTTCCAGATATTGCAACATTCTTTGTCTTGCTTCCTTTATGGCAGGTGGGATAGGTGACTGGGTTTTGGTTTGATACAAATCTTGGTAGAAGGCCTTTGCTATTCCCAACATCCCCTCGCTGGTAGCCACTATCTCTCCCGGATCACTGAGAGTTTTCAGTCTTTCTATAGTGGTCGCCCTCGAGTTGGCTTTGATACGGGCGAAGAAATGTTTCGACATTGATTCACTAAGTTCATATTCATTCATTCTGGCTCTTATTTGCAGACCTCTTAGGTCCCACCACCTCCACATAGCCAGCTCTTCCCATGCTTTCTCGAAAATTTCACCGTATAACGAGGATGATGGGTTGTCGCTCAGATTGGATTCTGCGATCTTCAACGCATATTCCAGATTCTGCCTCCTTTGCTTTCTTATGGTTGCTAGCTTTCTTGAAATTTTTGCTGCTGTCTTCGAAAGGGTAGAGTAACTTTCTTGAAACCATTCTTATCGATCATGAGTGGGTAAACGGGTGTTTCTCCGTTCCTGCCAGCAATCACGTACCCCTTCCTAAAAATTGTGGCTTAGCAGGAGGGAGTTATTTAGTTTATGAAAACTGTCTCCTTTCCTTACCCATTGTTCAAAGCTGATTGTTAATTCAATTGGTTTGTGGTCTAGACCTGGATATGGTGCCAATTGTAAGATTTCTGCACTCTTAACCGCCCCCATCATTGTCTCCGATACCAGGAAGTAATCAATGCGTGAGAAGGCCGTGTGATGAGCGTGGTTCTTCTTGACTAGTGAAAAGGCTCTTGAGGTGGGATGCATGGTTCTGAAGGGTTCTACCAAGGCGTGGTCTAACATCAATTTTTGGATTGGTAACGCCTCTTGTGAGTTGTATGAGTTGGAAGATCGGGATATACGGTCTGTCGAGGGGTCAAGGTGGCATTCCAATCGACAACCACTATACACGATGATAATGGTGGGAGCATGTTGCCCCAGTTTGCCACAAAGGATGATCTTTCCGCTGAGTTATTTGAAGCATAAATGTTGAATAGAAAAAAAAATTCGTCTTTCAACTTAAGGTGCATGGAGCACCACCTACCATCATTAAGGTCAACTTTCTTGTCCAGGACGCTTCCTGCCAAATGAACGCGAGAGGAATTGGGAATCAGAATGGTTGCGCCTTTCGTGCTCGAGGTGTTGTCCGCAGCCCAAATTTTTTCGTTAACACCTCCCAGTTTCCTTGTTACAAAATTTCTGATCCTGTTGTGTTCTGGAGAGAGAGAGTAAGATGGGTTTCTTGAAGCAGTATAATGTCTGCTAGTTTCTTGTTGTATATTGTCAGACCTTTGATTAAGTCATTCCATTTGTCTTCCTTGTCTATGATTTTACCCAACCCATTTATGTTCCAAGACCGAATGACAATCCCTTGATGTTTCCAGTCTCCCCGATTCACCTTCGCATTCGCCACTCTCCTGAACTCTTCCATCTTTGTGACTCTCTCAGACGGGTCATGACTATAGTTTTATGAGCAGCACCTCTATGATGATGAGAGTCCACCCGTATCCAGACCCATTGGGTCATCCCCAGGGTCGGATACCGTTGTGTCCTGTCCCGACTTCGTAGGCGAAGTCACTCGCGGTTCATCCATCTTGTACGGTCCCTCTCTATCGTTGTTGTCGTTGCTGTTTTTTCCTTGATCTAATGTTCACTCATTGTCTTCCTTCTCATCATCGATTGCCAGTACCGCGATTCGTTGTCCGAATCATCACTTCTATAAAATTTGTCCCAGTCAGTGGAGTATGCTCTTGCATCTAAGTCCCCGTCCCCGTCCAACATCCCTGTAGTAACGAGGTAAGCGACCGACACTGCCGTCAGTTCCGCCGGTAAACTTGATCCTGCCAGAACGTTGTACGGGACCGCTGTCACCGTTCGCCAGGGTCTCCATCTCATCCCTGTTCTCAGCTGTGCAGTTTCAGATAGCTTGACGATCGGGGGCGAAAAAGCCTTCGGGGAGTGTCTCCCCGGCTCTGTGCGTTGTGTCGATGGGCTCTCTTGTTCTGTTTGGGAGTGCGTATCCTCCGGATCTGTTTCGTCTGGCACAGACTCGAAAATTCCCAACGGGAACTCAATCGTTATCTTCTCCCGGAGGATGTCTGCCACATTCTGCCCTTCCTTGAAGCAAGAGATCTGAAAGGACACGTCCGTTGCGATCTGCCATTCACTGACTTTCTCCACGTATCTTGCTGCAATCAGTGGGCGGATGTTCATCAGCGTTAGACGTGACGACATGGTTGTCTCCACTACCAACGGAGACTCGTCTTTGGCTATATGTGTAATAGTGGTGAATTCGGGGGCATACTCCTCATTCAGTTTTTTCAATTTGTCCGTTTGGGCTAACACCACTGCTGCTGCTTTTTCCAGCAGGGTGCGTCCTGATTCCTCTTCAGACTTGATTTGGTCGGTGTCGAGATCCTTTTTTTTCTGATTTTTCCCAGACTTCCACTTCTCTGGGCGCAGATCCTGGAATTCATCTTTGGAGTCCAGGATAGTTTTGTGTTTGTCCTTCAGCCCCTGTTCTCTTGCCCTCTTCTTTTCAGCGTATCTGAAAGCTGTGTATTCTGAGGTGTTTTGTGGATCTTTAGTTCACCATCGATAGTATAATTCACTACCGTCTTCACCCCAATATAACGCTCGGTCATTATAGCTGTATTTGGCACAACTTTCAGCCCAGATACGACAATAATTACTGGGCGTTCTATTCGGGTGAAGACAGTAGTTTGCAACTTTGCACTCATTTCAACTTCAAGAGTTAAGCAGCTCCTTACAAAAATATTCCTGTTATTCTCAGCCGAAGCTGGGTAATGGCCCCGGTACTTCAAATTGGAAAAAAAAAAAAAAGAAGGATGTGTGCGAACGCTACAAAGACAGCTGACAAAGAACTCATGGAGAGAGAAGAAGCATGGTCTTCCCTGATCGCTATGATTGAGACTGAGAACCGGCGAAGATGGAGTCAGACCAGACGCTCAGCGAAAGCCAATTCGATAGCTTGAATTGTTGTGCAGTATATGGAGGCCTCTTATGTGCTGAAGAGGTTATGTATGCCCCAACCAATCTCCACAAACAATTCTGTTTTCCGTATTAAAAGAGAAGAAGAAGAAGAAGAAGAAGAAGAAGAAGAAGAAGTGATCGTTCACGAAGGAATGGTTGATTCACGACAAAACAGCAGACTTCGAGGACAGCTTCCTTAGGTTGAAGAATTGGGGCGTGCCGAGGAAATCGTGGGTGGTTGGCTCAGTACTCAAATTCCGCAGTGTTCCCCAGGGCCAGGACACCCTTTTTGGCCTTGAGAGGCTCAGGTAGGTGATTTGAGCGTGTGTAGTGTGTTGTGGGCCTGTTTCTGATTATTTATTCCAATGCAGATTGTTTTGTCTGTCTCGGAGTATTCTTCTCTGTTCCAGTCTTCTCTGTCCTCATTTCAGTTTCAGTCCAGTCCACCTGTGTCATTTGGACCAGTTCTGGTCCAGGTCATACTTGAGGCCCAGCGTCCGTTTTCCTTAGGCCTGCCAGGGCTGAACTGTTTTTCAGGTTCAGCCCTGTTTGTCGTTTGCAGCAGTGAGAGCAGGCCACATATTAGGCCTAGAGGCTGGACCAGTTTTGTGGCCAGCATCCAGGACCGTTGATCGATGTGATAGATCGGACCCCCTGGACTGACGCTGCCCTCAGGACTTGTAGACCCAGCACTGTATATAGCTGCGCCCAGCACCTGTTGGGTGTGCCACTGTTTTGGGGATTCACACTTTGGCATGCCGCGCAGATGCGGCGGTAGTGGATTACAACTAGAGTAGAGGCCAGAGGAGGTGCTGTGGATAGAGGGAGTCACCTGATGATGCCATAGCGGGGACTTCATCGTCAGGCCACTCTGGGTTTTCACCTGCAGCACAGTGCAGCTCAAAATTCCATCTTTATCTTGTCAGTGTATGCATAAATTGGAGAGAGAGGGGAGAAGGTTCTTCTTCTTCATTTTCTGGCTGGTCAGCATATCCATACATGAGAGAGAGGAGAGGTTCTTTCTTCTTCTTCTTCGCCGTCCTGCCTGTGGCTCCACCCTCATATCCACCTTCTTCTACGAGAGAGAGAGAGAGAGAGAGAGAGAGAGAGAGAGAGAGAGAGAGAGAGAGAGAGAGAGAGAGAGAGAGAATTGGCACCCATTTTCGGGCTTTGCCCAGGCTTGGACACGACACTGGACTGAGACTATTTAGACTATTGAGAGACTGGCACTGGTCGGCAGATACATTGAGTAGCAGTCTCTTCTTCTACTGCCCCCCTTCATCTCACTCCATCCTTTGTGTATGTGATCATCTCGCTGTGTGTGTGCGTAGGGCAACATCTGAGTTGCAGTCTCTTCTTCTACTGCCCCCTTCATTTCACTCCATCCTTTGTGTATGTGATCATCTCGCTGTGTGTGTGGGTAGGGCAACATACTCTTCTCGGTATGAGTCACGTGGATTGCGTTGGATGTATCTGTCTTGTCCGTAGTCAGATGACTCAGATCTGTGCACGTTCAGTTTTCCACTGCATCACATTGTTTTTTTTTTTTTTTTTTTTTTTTAACTAACCTATATTCTTCTCTCAATATGCCTCCCACTACCTACCTATATACTACTAGCTCCGCAGGGGACGCTGGGGTTATGGGTTGGATTCCCGGCCTCCGTTTTTTTTTTGCCTCAGCATATCCCACGGGCTGTTCCATGTGGGGAGCAGTACCCAGGCTCCTTACACCTGGCGCGAGCTGGAAAACAGATTCACATACTTCCACAACCAGCCAGGAGGGACAAGCCAACTTTTTCGGTTGGCAAACCCGGAGCATACCACACAGGGGATCGCAGGGAATCGAATCGATGCCATGGGGAATTGAACCCACGACCTCCTGTGTACCACTTACGTGCTCAACCAACTGAGCTAGGCCATGCTGCATCACATTGTTTGTTTTCTCACATTTGGGGATTCCTTGCTCCTGCGCCATGCGTGTCTGAGAAAGGCATGGGACACTCAGGAGGACAGAAGGCACAAGAACTAGGGTAGGTCTGTCCAGGGCGTCAGATGCTTTATCAACCAGTAGTGTTCACTGTGCCACTGTCAGATCCGGAGACTCTACAGTTTTTGGTAGTCTAGTCTATTATGACACTCCCAGCTTTGCTGAGATCGAGGGGAATCGGGAGTAACAAGCATACTGTTGCATACCGTAAAGGTGCAGACAGAACAAGAACCGACCTCTCAATGCAAAGTACAAGATGGCGTAGCGGAAGACTTAGATAGCAATGATCCGAACAATCAATATTGCAATGCAGCCCTGAACATACATCATTATCATCGTTACATGGTGCGAATGGGGTCTGGTGCTTCACACAGGAAGACTGCGCCAGCCCCTACCATACACAGACGAAGAAGAAGAGGTTAGACGAAGAGGAGGGGGAAGATGGGAATGTCGTCAACACCAAGTTTTCGGCACAAGCCCAAATAGTCCCTCGTTGAAATGTCTGAATCCCAAATGTCAAGTCTGGATCCAATGTCGTCAAGTCTCAAGTCACAACTCTTTCTCTCTGTCGTAGTCCAAGAAGTCAGGTGGTGAGAGGGTGAGAAGAGATGGTGGAGAAGAGGTATAAGAAGAACTCTCTCTCTCTCTCTTTCTGTGTCCTGTACTAACCTGTGAAGTTGGCGCCTTGATGCAGGTACCTCGAAGATGGAGCTGGAGCTATGGCGCCACAGGTAAGTACCGCTGGCCTCCGCCAGCCATCTCCCTCCAACGCTACTACTACCACCTACTAGCGCCCAGCGCTGAAGACTACACCTACAGCTATGGGCGCCCAGCGCCGAAGACTACAGCTAACGCTGAAGACTACTGCCTAGCGCTGAAGACTACTGCAGCGCTCCTCCTGAGTGCTGCGGCCGAATCCTGAAGACTACTCGTGCCAACTGATAACTACCTACCCGTGAAGTGCATGGGAACTTCCTATGTACTACCGGGTGCCTCCTGACTGCAGGCGAGGCAGTCCAGGAGGCTGCTCTTGCCAATGCCGAAGGGAGGCAGGGGCTGCAGCTGCAGCTCCTGCTCGAGCTGGCGTGGGGAACAGGCTATTTCTGGCCTGTTCCGAAACCCTGTTTTCGTGCCTGAGTCTTAGGTAGGTCGAACACAACGAGGGCCTGAAAATGGCCCTCCGTTTCAGGCTGAAATGCCTCTGGGCCTGAAAGGCCCAGAAATAGGCTGAAACGGAATAGGGCCTGCAGGCCCTCGTATTTCAGCTTTCAGGCTGAGACGTCCGGGGCCTGTAAGCCCTAAGTTTTAGGCTTTTAGGCTGAAAGTGCGGGACGGACCCTGCAGGGCCCGTGTGGCTACGCAGTATGCCACACATACTGACAGTCGATCCTTGTCTAAGGTGCAATCCGTGCTGGCCAGGGGTCCTTCGGCCTGAAGGAAAGGAAGTGCGGAGTGTCTCATTCATGTAGTTTCCTTGCGGGGGGTGTAGAGCCGGACTGACGCTTCGCAGATGAGACAAGGAGCCAGGACCATGAGGACCTGTTAGGGAGAAAAAAAAGAAGGCATGGGACTTGAAATGAGTTCCTAGAGTCCCCTCTTGGAAAAAAAGAAACAAGAGTCCTTATAGGTGGAGGCCTGGAGGGTAAGATGATTTACAGTTGAAGAGCACTAATGGAACACAATATTGTGATGACCCGTCCAAACATGGACTGAAACACACAGCTGATTTCTGAGTTTTGCCCATAGACTGAATGCCCTGCTGAGTTCCCGCTTGCTACTGAGTCTGTGTGTGCACGCTTGCTGGACTGCATGTCTGTCTGAGTGCTGGGTGTGCGTGTGGCCGTGCCTGTCGCGTGCTGGTTGGCCTGAATGTGTGTGCCCGTGCCTGTCTGAGTGCTAGTTGGCTTGAGTGTGTGTGGCCCGCAAGGGCACTTGCTTGTTCATTGGGCCCTCAGGGCCGGTACTTACCTGTGGCCGTGACAGTGAGGGATTGCAGCAGGAAAAACACTCAAGTAGCGGGTAGGCCGGTACCGCACCCTGAAGGGGTAGATGTGCGGGTACTGGAGGCCGAGCAGAAGAAGACAAAAGTGGCATTTTTAGAGGCCCAGTAGTTGTAGGTTAGGTCTAGGCGGATATCAGTCCAACCAGTCTGGGTCTAGGGCCTGAACGGGCAATATCAGAGTCTGCAATGATGTTTCCCTCCGCAAGGGCGGAGGTACCGGTTGCTTGGGAGGCCGGGCGGCCTGGAAGTCACCGCCCAAGAGGCAAAGCAGGCTATATCTTCTGGCCGGGCGGAGAGTCCGGCCTCTTTTTCGGGGTGCAAGTTTGGCCACACACTGGTGGAGCGCTGGCTGGAGCAGCGCTGCTGGGGAGGAAGGAGAAGGACACGAGGGAGGAAGAAGGAAGGAAGGGGGAGGAGCGCCAGGGGTACTTACCTGGCTATGGTGGCARYCATCTTCATCACCTTGGTGGGCGCTGCAGCAGGGAGTCCCCAACTGGGGAGAGCCACACCAAGAAGCTTCAAGGCAGGGTTGGGCATAGCGGCCTGAGCTAGCGCAGCCATAGCTGCTTTGGGTTGTCCTTTGGGCATCTGGGAAAGGCCTAGTAGTCCGCCATAGCCTCAGCCTATGAGAGTGAAGAGTGGGGGAGGCGGCCATGGCTATGGTGGACCTCAAGTGACACCTGCAGTAGAAGAGGAACTCAGACATTGATTCTGGATCAGCTATTCAATCTTGTATGAATAAGAGAAGGGGGAGTTAAGGAGGAGGCGATTGTTGGGCGAAGAAGAAGAGCCTTGTCATTTGTCTATGCTGGTGTATATCATCTTCTTCTTCTTTCTTACTTCTTCTTCTTCTTCTTTTAATCCTCTCTCTTCTCTCAAGTTCATTCCTTTCTTTCTGCAATTGGGCGGCATTGTACTATCTGATGGATGTGTATTTCAGAAATTGGCCAGGATCATAACAATATAGGCATTGGTCGTCGAGGGAATTATAGAGTTGGCAGGGTGAGAGGGCTTAATTGAAACAGTTTTCACCTTTGGCAGTAGCCGATGCAGATCCCAGGGGTCGATCCCTTGACCTCAGCTTACCTGTGTACAGTATCTGCACAGTTCCCTGGAGTTGAACCCGTGACCTGCACGATAGCCAGTGGTAAGTAGGTCG
>BFEA01000316.1:284387-304846 GCA_003427395.1 Chara braunii | reverse complement strand
GGGTGATCCAGTGCATGTGAACAGTGAGATGTTTGGGCGCTGAAGTCGCCATAGCCATTTGAGAGTGAACTCGTATCTGAAGCCATATCTCTGAGTTTTGAGTGGGCGCATGTCGCCAGTGTGCTGCGTTACTGTTTACATGTGTGAAAAGTGTGTTTGAAAACGAATCTGATTGCATAATGATGCTGTCAGTGAGAGATCTCTCCACAACAGGAGGATTAGTCGGCGAAGGGCAACTGTTCGTACTGCTGCAGTAGAGAGTCTACGGCAAGATATAGACAAGAGCCCTACCACTCTGAGGCTGATTGTAGACGGAGAAAAGCATTTGGCGAAAGGACTGGTGATGTAGTGCCAGGTCATTTTTAAAAGGGTGATGGTACGACTAAATCACAGTGGTGATGGCCAGGCTTCTTGGCAGTTTGACAGGAGCCTGTGGGAAGGTGTAAACGACAATGCCCCGATTGTCTGTATCTCCCATTGAGTGTTCCTTTCAGTGTGCATTTCTAGTTTATTGTTGTTACTGCTCCTGATCTTGGATCTGTCTCCTCTGTTTCTGTTTTGTCTATGCCGCGTGTGTTTGTCCCCACAAACAAGTACAAAAAGATGAGGAAGCCATTCACTTCTGAGAAGAAAGAGGCAAAGCTTGTCTAGTTAGAGGTCCGCTGTTCGAACCTTCGTGCAGATGAAGAGAAACCCCAAGGACCGCCAAGTAGAAGTAGCAGCGTGCTAGCGTCATTAAAAAAAAAAAAAAAAAAAAAAAAAAAAGGTGGAAGCATCATACTTCGTAACGTGGTACAATACTTTGGGGCAGCTTCATAGCGGGACTGTAACCAGAAAGCAGGGGCAAGCGATACAAATAATATTAGATCATGGAAAATTAACAAGAAGAAGATGACATGAGTTTTACTATCATGGCGCTATCACCTTCCTCCCAACCTCTCCTTAATGTAACCACCGTCAAGGATCTCAACCCTTCTACTCATAGGCCACTCAGATTGAGGACACTACACTCTACCATTACTATTTAATACTTGACTCCTTGCATACTTCCTACTCATGCTTCACTCATACTACACTGGGCATACCACCCTTCGACCGGATCCCCCCTTGCCTCTCCACCTTTGCCTCACTACTCTGGCCGTGATTGCAGCTTGTAGGGGTCATAGATAGCCTGCCATCTGTCAGCAATGACTGCATGATAGACTGATACCTTCAAGCACTCAGACATCCATCCAAAGCAAAGACGTCCCTCGTACCTTTCGTTCCACTTCGTCGAACACATCGCAGATTCAGGTCGCGACGTAGTTGTCATGATCCCATGGAAGATCTCGCGAGCGTCGCCGTTAGAGCCAAACCTGTGCTTCACAAAATCCAGATCTACTCAGAGACGTGACCTTATGAGGAAGCGGTAGGGCAGCCAGATGTGAGGAACGTCTTTCACTCCTCTAATACAATGATATTTTACACCAGGAAAATCTTTGACTCTACCTCCTCCAACCATAACAATAGAGTGCTCTTGTAAATTTTTATGGCCATCTCCTGGAATGTATGCAATCACCGCATTTCGATTGGTTAATCTCACTTTAGCTTATTTTGCGTAAAGCTGAGTTTTGGGTTTTTTTCGTGTTCTCGTCTTGTAGAAACACGAAGGCATACTCCCTGCTTTTGAGGACATTGATTTCACCCCCCAGTACACAGCCCCAGCCTTGCAGAAAGTTCTTTTGTTGCCACAAGCAGAAAGTTTTTGTCGCCACAGGCAAAACTCGGAGGGGGCGCGTGGCGTGGGGTGCCGCTGAAAAAAAAAATTGGCGGCCTCCGAAGTGGTGCGGGTTTCGTGCTGACATCCGCGGGCCGATGTGTGGTGTACTGGTGCTTTAAAGCTCGAGTACGCGGCAGTAGTCGTTGCCAATTGAAAAAATGACTGGGGAATGGCAGTCACAGGAAAATCATCTGAACAGGGTCAAGCAGGGGTCATAGGACCCATGTTTGTCTTCACATTTTCTCTCCTTTTTTGCTGCTGCTCTAGGTTGCAGAGCTTATTTATTAGCCTCAATAGGAGTAGTAGCCAGCATTCTTAATTGCTCTTTGAGGAAGAGACCAGGGTACCTTCTTCACCCGACCGAATAGAACGGCCATTCATTATAGCTGTGTACCTTGAGTAACTTTCAGTTCAAATACAGCTATAATGACCGGCCAGTCTATTCAGGTGAAGACGCTACCTTCTTCACCCGAATAGAACACCCGGTAATTATGGCCGTATCTGGACTGAAAGCCACGTCAAATACAGCTACAATGACCGGGCGTTCAATTCGGGTGAAGACGGCAGTATTGTGACCTAACAAAGATCTCTGGCGACAGACTGCTGAAGGGGAACCTGCATAGGATGTGGGAGACTGCCGCATCAAGGGACTCAGATTTTAAGGACAAAAGTAGCCAGTAGAGAACCCGATGCAGACTCCACTAGTATGTTATCTGGCGAGGAGAAGTAGTACCAGGTGGGTTTAAGTGTACTCACTCAGTCGCACAGATCAATAGTCGCGACAGCTGCGATGGTAGCCCTGATGCTACCCGCCTGTCACCATCCGACCACGACGAGATCCGCTGCTCTTGAGACGTGACTGATTCCCTCGAGGAGTCAGGAAAAAAAAAAAGGAAAAAAAAAAAGGAAAAGAAGAATTAATCTAAGGCAACTCCTAGGTAGCACAGTATGAAGTACTATGAACTGCTCGTATGCGAATAAGCTGCTTAGGACAACGGTGTATGTGGCTATGCTTGTCCTTTTGTGAGGGGTAAGAAGAGGAGGCAGTCCGAGGAACACAGTTTGTCTTCTTTGGTCGGCAACTTGCCAATGGATTTGACTCCTAGGGAGATAGAGAAGTCTTCCGCGCCGTCCGTCTGGCATGTGCTCATCTATCTCTGCATCATTGCAAAGGGAAGCAATGAATGTCATTGACTCACTTTTCATCAGCAGGCCAAGTTCAGCTGTAGAAGTGCAAAGAAATTTATGGTAGCTGGAGAGGAGTGACAGGAGCAGGTTCGAGGCCCTCGAGGGACGTCGAAACAGGGGCAGAGCAGAGGTAAATCCTTTGTGGAGCTGGAGAGGAAGCAATCAATGCCACTGTCTCAGGGTCCCTTAGCCAGCATAGAAGGAAGCGTAGAGTGGGTCTTTGGTGTGTAAGGGACACTGGAACCGGTTTCCAGCCTTTTAATAAAGCTGTTTGTTTTTTGGAAAAAAAAAAAAAAAAACCCACCAGGCGGGTTTAAGGATTCCCCTTTGGCAATTAGTGGTTTTGTTAGTTCAGTTTCCACTTTTGTTCTGGAATATCATGTTGGGATTTTGAAGCATGGGACACTGGACCCGTTTTCCATTGCAAACAGCTCAGGTAACTCACTGAATGGAATTAATAACTGTACAACCAAGTGATTGGCTTAGACATCAGAATAGTCTCAGTATAGTCTTGAGGTAGAGCTGAGGCTGGTAGGATAATACAGACAGGTAGTCTGGAACTGTAGAGGGGACCACCGTCGTGCACCAAATACAGCTATAATGACCGGGCGTTCTATTTGGGTGAAGACGGTAGTCCTTTGATTGAAATTGAGACCCAGTTGATAGTTTCCCTCTTGGTTCCTATATCTTTCTTCTGAGTGGACAAGGCAGAAGGGCGATGCTGCGGCACCCACTGATGTGTGCGGTTTCTCGTTGTTTGCACTTCGTGTCCTCCACAAGAGTAAAGCCTCACACATTGTGCATCTACATCTACACATGAAATGTGTTATATCTTTCTTGTTTTTGTGGCTTAAAGCACCGGTACATGGCCCCAGCCAAGTTGAGTGTCCGATTGAGCCTCTCCTAAAATTTATGAGGCTCGTGCGCCATCGATAAAATATATCCATGGCGGGCGGCCTCCGAAAGGGGCCTGCAGCCGATGGCTGGTGTGTACTGCTGGTTTTAATATTGTCTACTGGTTCCGTTCTCACGGATACGTGAACTGATAGGATGTCCTTGTCAGACAAAGTGCTGGTCGGAGCAGAGAGAAGATTTGTAGTTTACGAGAGAAGTTATGATGATGCAGGCAAGAGACTCTATGCCATGACACCGTGGAGTATAGGATAGAGTAGATGATACAGCAGGCGGTCAACAGGGCTACTACATACACCAGTGAGGCCAGAGAACTGTGATTGCTGTTGTAACTGGTTGCTGGACACGTCGAGAGACTTCAACAGTGTTCCCCTTCTTGTCCTCATGCGATCATTTCTTTGTCAATTCTGCTAATTGCTTTGTTGCTGTGTGCATGGTGTTCAAGTGAGAGTGCATGCATGGTGCGTGTGATGTGAGCTTCTCCCCGGTGTAAGTTGCTTGCAAAAGAAGGTCATTGTGCAATGAATGACCCGCACAGCCGCAGTCTGAGAATTCTGCAGTTTTCTGTGAAAGTGCTGTCTTTCTCATCCTTCTTTTTTTTTTTCCCGTTTTTAATAGAACAGAAGCTTGCGGGTTCCGACTCCTTTCCATTCTGGGGAGCATCAGTTCGGTTGCTATTCAACCAACAACTAGGCTACCAGCCGGGCCGCCCGGGTCACCTTGTGTTCCCGGGCGGCCTGGCCATGCAAGGACCAGGGAAGGTCCCAGCAAAAAAAAAAACAAAAAACAAAAACGAAAACAAAAATATGTTATGCAGAAAAAATCGAAAAATAAACTGAATAACTTTTGCCTCAGGGTCACATCGAAATTCGTTACCAAATTGGAAATAAAAAATAAAATGAAAATAATTATTTTTAATCACCCGGCCGGGCAAGTGGCTCTGGGCCACTCTGGTAACCTAGACTGACAAGTCAGAAAATATTACAATAGTTATTCATGCATGCTCCCCTCCCCTTGGTGTGAAAATGCTCTCCTTTTCATCCAATTTCTGAGAATTCCGACTCTGGAGTCTGTGCTGCTGTGATTTGCTGTGTTCTTCTTAATAAAGTAATGTACAGGGTCTGCTGACTCTGCTGTGAATGTGAGTATGTCGTGTGCTTGCCCGAGTCCACGTCGAAGTGCATGTGGCAGCTCTGTGGACTGTGTTGTGTGGCTGTGCCTCTGACAGGTACAAAGCAGCAATAGGGGAAGCTTTAGTGACAGGGCGGGAAGCTGCCAGCAGGGGTATATTTGGAGCAGAATAGCGGCCAGGGACAGAAGTAGAATTCGGTTAGGACCTGGTAGGGATTTTGCAGCAACTTGGATTAGGGCAAACGAGAGTCCAGTGGACCTGGAAAAAGGTCCTGTAGCTGCCAAAAGAGGTCATGGGTCCTCAGGGTAAATGCAATGAATCTGCAGTTTCTCGCGGTGGGGATATTGCAGGCCCTTATCTGCACCCGAACAGGCCCAGGCCCCTCTAGGGGCATTTTTGCAAATACACACAAATTTTGGCCCCTGTCCCCAAAAAAACCCACAACTGCTAAAAAAATGATATCGTTAGGTCCGTGTCTGTTCGTAGGTTGTAAGCTTAGGGTCTGGTAGAGTTGTTCAGGGAGGCCAAGATTCCTTTATAATCTGCATCTGGCAGGTCGTAAGTACTGGTTAGGTGGGCCCCCGGTTAGGTGGGCCCTTGTGGCTTTCGTGTGGTCTTAGGTCTAGTCCAGGGGTAGAAATAGGGAGAGGTCGAGTTGTTACGGACGCTTTTCATTCATTTTTGGCGGTGTGTGCTGGAGAGTCGCGCGGTATTCCGGCGGTGCAAATTTTACTCAGCGTGGTTTCACCATCATCTTCGTCATGCCCCTGCGGCCTTAACTCGAGCGGTGGGGACCCATGTTGAATGGCAGCGCTGGGCGCGTGCCCTGCCCTGAGTGCTGAGGAGCGCCCCCCATACTGGTGCGTTGGGATTTGACGCAGCATCATAGGCAGCAGTCCGTTCCTTGAACTTCCTTCTTCTTGGAAACTTTGAGTTTCTTCTTCTTCATCCTGCGAGCTGCGCTCGCATGCTGAGTGGACACTTCATTTGCAATCCTGGTTATGGATGGTGTGGGTGGATTGTTGGAACTAGGAGGGTTGTGTGGAGGTCTGCTGGCAGTTTAGGTTGGGCGCTGGAAGTAGAAGTGCCATAGCCAGGGCTGGAGGGTGTACAAAGGAGGAGGAAGAAGAAGACTCCATTAAAATTTATCAAAATTTTGTTTTTAGATTTGCCTGTCGTTGTTAAAACACGGTTGTGATTCTCATTGGAATATGGGTTGATTGAGTTGGGGAGAGATGGTATTCAAAATGACATAGTACGTTACTGTCCACGTCTCGAGCAGCCGGTGGGCATATACGTGGACAGTAAGCCATGCATTGACTGAATTCATCCTCGATGTCAATAGCGAGCCCGAGACTTGAGAATCCACTCGGCACTAGATTGCCTGAGAAGGTCCTCACACAAGGACCTAAACCGTCAGAATTGATTTTAATTAAAGTCTCATTACGATTTGAAGCGTCCATTGCGTATATCTCATCATTGGTTTGGTGTGGGTTTTCTCTCTCCCCGGTCTGCAGCTTTGCAATTGCGTGCGTGTATGGGAACGTGTGAGTTCGATGTGGAATTCTTTTCAATCAGTCAGATAACAGACTGAATGTTATTCAGTCTGCTGTCCTACCTCAGGACCTGTACCTAACCTGCATTTGAGGTTAGGTACAGGTCCTGAGGTAGGACATCAGACTGAATGTTGTTCCTGTCAAAGGTAGGAACTCCTACACGGCTGTTACATGCTGCGCCTGCAACAGGCTGCACGGGCCATTCCCAGGCCCTGTGTCGTTTCAGCCTGAAAGCCTGAAAACAAGGGCCTACAGGCCCTGTGTCGTTTCAGGCTAAATCAGGGCCTTTCCGGCCCTGAGTGTTTTCAGCCTGAAACTGAGGGCCATTCCCGGGCCCTCATCAGTTCGACCTGCCCTGAAACTCAGGCAACAAACCAGGGTTTTAGCACAGGCCATTTCGGGCCTGTTTTCAAGACAACCCCTGGTTGAGCTTCAAAGCCAGGGTCTGGCACGTTTCGGCATTGGCAAGAGCAGCCTCCTGGTCGGGCCAGCACTATATAGGACTGGCCCGCCCTGCAGGCAGGTAGGTAGTTCCTAGGTACTTGCCAGGCACTTCACGTGCAGTTCAGGAGGCAGGAGGTAGTCTTCAGGATTCGGCAGCAGCACTCTGGAGGAGCGCTGCAGGAGCAGTAGCAGCGTTAGCAGTAGTCTTCAGCGCTGGGCGCTAGTAGCGTTAGCTGTAGTCTTCAGCGCTGGGCGCCATAGCAGCTAGAGTAGTACTAGAGACAGAGGGATTGGGCGAAGGCCAGAGGGACTTACCTGCAGTGCCGTTGCTCCAGCTTCGTCTTTGAGGTATCTGCGGCACAGCGCCATCTTCACAGGTTAGTACCTGGCATATGAGAGAGAGAGAGTTCTTCTTCTTCCTCTTCTCAGTCCACCATCTCCTTCTCACCCTCTCGCTATCTGACTTCACTGCATCAGCAGACTATGAGAGAGAGAGAGAGAGAGAGAGAGAGAGAGCTTGGTGACATTTGGATCCAGACTCGACATTGGACTTCAGACATTTTGAAGAGGGATTATTTGGGACTTGTAAGGAGACTTGGTGTTGACGACTTTCCCATCTCCCCCTTCCTCTTCTTCGTCTGATCCCCTCCTCTTCGTCTTTGTATGTCTGGACCTGGCACCTCCTTCCTGTGTATAGCGCCAGGCCCCATCACACCTTCTGATGAGCATGATGTATGTTTGGTCTGAGTTGAAACATTGTGTGGGCTAGTCCTTAGTATTCTAGCATTCTGCTTCGCTACCTTGTACTACGTGAGAGAGGTCAGTCCCGGTCAGATCAGGACTTGTATCTAAAGTCTTCCCTGCGCTATAAAGCACCCTAAGGTTTTTGTATGTATCGGAATGCACATTGCTTGTTGAGATTCCACTTGCACTGCATTGTCCATTCAGTCTTTTTTATCACATTGCGGATCCTCAGTTATTATGTACATCGCCAACTGGGCATGTAACAGTTGGTATCGGAACACTGCACGTGAATCGGGACAACCTGATCTGACACGTGTGCGGGGAATAGGTAGCTGGTTAGTCTTGATTGATTGATTAGAGCACACTACCTTCTTCCCCCGAAGACAACGTACGGTCATTATAGCTGTATCTAGACTGAAAGATGCCTCAAATACATCTATAATGATCGTACGTTGTATTTGGGGGAAGAAGGTAGTTAGCCCCAAAAATCATGATTTTTTACCTCACTGCCGAAAATCGATTTTTTTTTTTTTTTCTTGGATTTTGTTTTCTCGCTATTTCTGTTGTGGAAAATCGCAATAGTGCAACATCTGAAATTTCCGTTTTCGTTTTTCTTCTAAAAATTTGAAATTTCGTTGTTAGAAAATCCGAAATATATATTTTTTTAAATTCCGATTTCTGTTTGCAATTTCCCGTTATTTGGAAGTTGGAATATTTTTTTCCGAAACCCGTTTTTTTCAAAGCGGTACGGGAAATCCCTCTTGCAGTATCATTTTCCAAACTGCGAATACTCTCATCTGAGTAAGCCGGAATACTGGTTATTTCTTTTCGGAATTTCAGCTCCATTATCTAGGGTCTGGAGAGAAGTCAAGGGGTTTGACTTTGACGGCTGCCACGGACTACAACGTCCAACCATAAAAATCAATAAGCAAAATCACTCAGTAAATAAACACGCATCCCAATACCCATATATTCAATTAGAACTCAATATAAAAATAAAAGAAGGGGGAAACATAAACTCATTAGGTATGAAGATCGTGCGTCACATGGTTGTCATTCTCACTGTCTCCAAAGTATGGTTCGTATACCAAGCTCCAAAATACTAACCTGCATAAAACACAGGCACACATAATAACCACATTGTCATACACCAACGTGGTCAACTTTACTGTTCCCTGTAACTCACACCACGCCTCACACTCGAACCCCATCCAATGTTCAACCTTCCATAAATCTCATAACTTCTTTATAATGGTCATTAAAAGAAGTCTGGTTTAAACCCTCAAAGAAACATATCAAATATCAGGGCTAAGGCAATCAAGTTGAGGTACATGTGTAAGAAAAGTTGTGTCGTGAGACGACAAGTCGGCGATCAACCAACCGACCTGTCATCAGTGATAACAGAAGATGATCCTCATGAAATCAAACTCAAACTAGTCCAAATCCTCGATCGAATGTCCAAAGAAGACCTGTATCATACGATAGGTCAATGTCAAAGTTAAATCGTCAATGTATGAATATCAAATCCCCATGACACGTTCTCACTCAAGACTCTCCTCAAAGTCAAGCCTAGGTCTACTTCTAAGCCAGTGCCCAAAAAAAAGTAGACCTATGGCAAAATCTCCCCCATACAGAGTGAATCGCTAGAGTCGCTACCTGTCAAAATATAATTTATCTTCTCTAAACTAAGAAAATTTCGGTAGCGCTTACCGTAGGAGAAGTGCCTTTTCATAATTTATGTCAGCTCGAATATGAAAAGATAAATAATATTCAACTTTTCAAAGTCAAATTTTGTCTAACTCCCTGAATTAGCAAAAGTTTGGGCAGAACTCCCTTTATAAAATGAGATTTCCCATATTTTTACTAAGCCGTATACAAAAATCAGACAAGTTGAACTCCTTGGATTTGCAGAAATTTCGGCAGCGCTTCCCGTAGAGAAAGTGGCTTACCAAGATTTATACAAGACCAAGTATAATAAAAAATCTTAAAAAATGCAGAAATTTATCTAAGTAAAAATAAACTTAACTCAGAAAATGCAGGAATTGTAACTCACTCCTATGACTCTAGTACGTGGCGAACATCTAAAGCAACTACTTGTCAAACTGAAACTCAAACCAAGTAGTAATCTCACTCAGTCACATGCAAGGCCAAACCACAAAGGTAAGTCCTCTCACCAGCCCAAAGTCAACTAATCAAACAATAGTTCATAGTCTTTCAATGATTTATCCCTTTATACCCAACTTACATAAGGCATAAAGCTAGACCACCCAAACTTATGAGAACTTGCCTAACTCAGCCATAGAATATACAAAAACACAGGGCACAACAACTTTTCTCTTCTTTGGGCATATCACTAGGCCACCCTAGTTGCCCTAAACTGTTTAGGTATCTTAACTTTATATAATTGTCTGCACTTAGTCTTTTGAGGTAGTATGTAACTGAACCGATCATCTTCAGCTCAAGATTCAGTCTTCCCCTTCGTACCACAAGTTTATTCTTAACTAGTACTATCTTCAGTTGGTGATAAGATATAGTCAGACCACCCAAACTTATGGAACCCTGTCTGATTAGCTTGTTCATAGACAGTATAATAGTAAAGTATAGCCAAATTATCTCATTTTGGTTCCAGCATGTGCGTGACATTAGACCAAGACCACCCAAACTTATGGGAACCTGTCTGGTCCTCAACCTGGTTCATTCTCCTAAAGCCAAAACAGAAAGAAACTGAAAGAAACCCAAAGTTAACAAGGCGACCACGCCACCCAAACTTATGGAACATGCCTGGTCCCTGAAAAAGCCATTCACATTCAGCCCTCACAGATCAAAGCAACCAGACCACCCAAACTTATGAGAACTTGTCTGGTCCTTCAGGCAATCCAAAATAAATATAGCACTGAGCCCTCCAAACTTATGGAGACTCTCCCAGCCTTTGGTTGACCTAGTCAAACTCAGACGAAACTACCTTCCTCCCATCCTTCCCCCAGATGCAATCTCACAATCTGCTTTCAGTCAAACAACAAAAACTGAAACTGACTTTGCATAATGGTTCTTTTATTTAGTCTGGATTGTGTCCTGAAAGTCGAACTGAAAATCAACATAGGAATGCACAAAGTATACTCAGTCAAAACATAACAAGGAATACAGACAATGGTTATAACTAGGTTTGTAGAAGGAGACGAAACTTTTACCTTTCAGTTCCTTGCCTCCAAAACTCCTCCTGAGTTCCGGCAGAGCTCTCGCAATCGGTGGGCTGACTCCCCACAGAGTCTTGTTGCGGTCTTACGGGTTGCAATCCCGCCTGTCGCGTTCCCCTCATAACAGGACTAGACTTAGAGTAAGAATGGCAGAAGAAAAGGGGTTTCAGACGCTCGAGATACAGGGGACGGACAACTCAACTCCCTGGAGAGAGCCTTGTAATCTTCATGCGCCTGAGGGCCCCACCATGACGGCCAAAGTCACAGCAAGACAGCCAGGCCACGAGGCAAGCTTGGTGCAACAACGCCTTGACATGCCTCCCAGTCGCAGTGGTAATCTCCTTGCAGAGCCTGATCCCTTCCCTCCAAATCACTATGTCTCTACTTCTGACCTGAACTGCCGCTTTGTCGCTTTTAGATGTTGTGCTCGAACAAAGGACATTCCTCCCGTGCTTTATTCTAAACGCGCGTACTCAACTACCCTGCATGGCCCTAGTGGTTGTAACAATAGCCCAGTCTAGTGCCTCCATTCCAATAGAGCACACACCTGTGTTCCGTTTTGAAGTACAGCAGTACCAAGGCGACTTGTCCCGCAATACATAGTGAAAATGCAGCACGTTTAACAATCCGTAGTGGACACAGTATCGGTTGTAGCAGAAAACGTTACTGAAATAACACAGTCGATCGTTCAGCAATGGCGCAGCAAAAGCGAATGCAGTAGTAAACTTGCCCAGAAACCAACAGCGTCCCAGTCACACAGCATTACTGACTTTCTGAAAAACACAGTGGTAGCAGCACGTGAGTAGTATGACCAGCTGTTGTGGCACACGACCTGTTCCCATCCGCAAGAGCCCGAAATACGTAAGTGTTCTTCCTCCCATTCACCCTGACTGTCTTAACAACGATTTGATTATGTCTTTTCGTTCGACGTCAGCACAAATAACCACAGTGCATGAAGACGTCGAACTTGTAGTCTATTGAACAGTCATTTCGCCAAAACGGACATATTATATTTTTTGAATGAAATTGAAATTGAGTTTTTGCGCAAAAATCCGGTCCAAATTTTTAGCTCCTAGGGATCCGACATTCCTAGGACGCCGGACCCCCTAGATGCATCTGGTCTCTGCTTGAGGTCAGATACATCTCGGGGGTCCGACGTTCCAGGAACGCTAGACCCCCCGGAGCCAAAAATTTGGACCGGATTTTGGCCCAAAAACTCAATTTCAATTTCGTTCAAAAAATATAATATGTCCGTTTTGACGAAATTGTCATTATTGTCTGAACCAGGTACGTGCTACCTCTCCTCGAGCTGTCCGACACTTATTTCCTCTGTAGCCGACCATGGTTGAACCACGGTACACTCGTGGTAAGTACCTCGTTCATCCGTCCCCCAATGCAAACCTCATCCACTGGTCACTATACTACTGCGCCCACTATGGGCTAACTGAGAGCGAACCTCCCGCTAAACTACGGACAGGTGCATTCACCCCTTTGAAGCTGACATTCCGTACGTTGCTCCCGTCGGCCACGCCACCCAATCCGTTGCCCAAACCAAAAATCCGATGCCGTCAATCGATCCGCAATGCATCATAACCCTTGTATAGGCCCTTTCTCCTCTCAAATCCAACCGGAAACGAGTGAGATACATTCGTTTCCCCTCCCTTTTTCCACCTTCTCTCCCACTACCATATCCACGCAGCCCGTTTCTTCTTTATCTCCCAAATTACTAACCCTTTACTAATTCCGATGTTAGATTCGGATTCGCCCATCAACAAAACCTCCGAATTGATCCTCCAGTTGCTCGTTTTCGTCAAGAATCGGGCAACTTTCGCTGTTCTTTCTTTTCTTCCTCTCCATTCCTCCATAGCTCCACGCACCACCTTTCTACTCCAGCTCTTTTTCTACTAACTCTTCTCCAAAACTAACTTCATTATCTTGGCCGCCCTTCTTCTAAACCACAGAATCGCCTTCTACTTCGCCCGATTCCGTCAAGAATCGGGCAAGTGTTCATATCTTGACGTCACGCCACTCTCCCCTCCGCCATGTCTACGAACTCACTTTCTTTACTAACTACTATTGTACTAATCTAATACTAAAACTAAATCGACCAGCGAACTCGCCCGTGGCAAGAACCAAGAAATCGCACTTTTCCCCGCTCGATTCCGGTAAGAATCCAATAAGGAAAAGCTCCTCCCACTGCGCACAGTCTTCTCTCCGCCTACACCATCCTGATCTTCGTTTCCCCGCACCTAGCACACCCCCTAGTCTCGGTTCATTCCTCCCCTTTGCTGCCCCGTTTCCCAGCCTTGACGCCCGTCGCTTCTCCTCTCCCCTCACTCTATGGCACCCCGCTCTGCCTTACTTCATGGTGCCTCGCTCAACACCGCTCTGTGGCACTCCGCTCTCCCTCTACTCCGAATGTACCCCGCCCGCTAACCCTTCCGGGTTCATTCCTTCTTTCTGCGTCCGTCGTTAGCTCTTGCAGCTTCGCCTTGCCTTTGTTGTGCTGCCCCACTGAGCTCTCTACTCGCCCTTCTACGCTCTCTGCTTGCCCGACTGTGGTCTCTGCTCGCCCCGACTGCCGGTCTTTTGCAGCTCCGTCGCGCTATCGGTTTGCCCTGCTGTCGATCTTTGCAGCTTATGGTCCGAGTGCAGTCTGAGGGCAAGCTTAGTGCCCGCGACTTAGAGATATGTCGCTGGTCCCCGCCAAGTAGAATTAGGCGGAGGCCGCTGACGCTCATAGGGAGAGGGGACCGAAGGGGAGGCACAACGACTGGCACATGGGAGAAGTTCGACCCTGATGTCGTCGGCTGGCACCTGGCCGGTATCGCCCACCTGCTGCAGCAGGTATCGCATCTGTTGGTGGGTGCAACTCCTGCATGTTCCCTCATTGGAGGCTTGAGCACGGATGTGGCTGCTACTGGGTTTCCCCATAATCCGCAACCTGTCGCCGTACCGCTACGGCCTCTCCACAATGCTCCGGGCTGCTTTGCCCCTCTGCGCCCGGGCACAGGTCATCATCTTTTGTGTCCCAACGGGCAAGCTCACACACACACCTCTCATGGCAAATGACGGATGGTGGACCGTACCCCCGCAGCGACCCCCGCCGCCGAGGTCTTCTTTCGTACCGTGGCCAAAGCGCCCACCGGCCCATATGCACATCAACTCGTTCGGTCCGTCTTTCAACACAGGTAAGATAGGAGACCCTTGCCAACTTCCTCGACACTTCGGAAACTCGAATGACCCCGCTAAAAAGTCGCGCCCTCAAGGTCCTCGACTACTACGACGACCATCCGTGTCCGGTACTCCAGTAGCTGAGCCAGGCTCGTCGGCCGCAAAATCGATCACCGAGCTCAAAGACTTTATAAAAAAAAACAGAAAAATAAATAAATAAACAATAAAAGTAAGAATGAACGTTGCGCATCCCGTTGGTCTGCGATGCCTCGCACACCCAGGCTAGGTATGGCTGCCCCTCGCCGTCAATACCCTGCGCGCGTCGTCAGATGGTCGAGGCTGCACTAACGTAACTTGCAAAAAACACGCCAAATACCCTTGTAAGGGTATTTGGTACGACAGCCTGCCCGGACCTTATTAAGCGACATCCCCGTCGCAACGGATGCTTAAACAAAATACTACTTCAAACCTGGTCTTCAGAAAAGTATATGATAACTTTATCGAGTTCTTAACTTTAGCTAAGTTGGTCATTTAGTTGTATGCACTCCAAACCTTGATCCTTCAAAAGAAATGGACAAAATCATTGGTCAAAAATATATTTTAGTTCCTGATCAAAATAGCAATGTACAATAGCCGAATAATCGGCTAAGAACAAACACTCTTTAACCTCTAATTTAACAAAGTGGATAAAACCACTTTCCACCCACTACAATCACGGACAGGAAGTCAT
Source organism: Chara braunii (assembly GCA_003427395.1). Lineage (NCBI taxonomy): Eukaryota > Viridiplantae > Streptophyta > Charophyceae > Charales > Characeae > Chara > Chara braunii. The sequence goes on along the minus strand of BFEA01000316.1, from coordinate 290,013 downwards.
CCAATGCCAAACTTAAGACTACACACTTCCGTTCTCGTTGAACGATATTTTATCGCGCAGGGCACACTGATCATCCTACCATTAACTAAAACTCAAACTAAGTGGTAGGTCAAAATTCAAGATCTCAATCTTTATTTAGCTTCTTTTCTTTTCACACATCAATTACTTAAACTCAACTGATCTATACACTCCTTTTCGAGCTCTTCCCTGAAGGAACATCCCATTGTGGGGGTTAATCAGACATTTCAATCTTTTAAGTTAACCAATAGATGAGGGTGGTTGACCCCATCACCCATGCCACAAATGCACTTTTTAGGTGTAGGGTCCCGTTAAGTCCAATCCCACAAGCCATTACTGTCACTCAAAAATTACTCATTTTCGTGATTCATCAAAGGGATGGGTGGTGACATTCACGTAGTCTTTCAAAATAAAAGAAAATCACCCCTTTTGCCCATAACTCCTACTTTTACGAGCAGGGTTCCTCACTTTCATCACGCAATTTGCCAGTCTCACCCATACGTCTTGCTCAGTGAGCAAACTCTCATAATTTTCTTCCAAATAAAACTCACAGCTTCAAGTTATACTTCTCAAAATCTCGTTATAATCAACCACTTTCCCTCGGTTTTTCTCAACCACGGGAAATACTGTCGCAGACTAGCTACTCGGGGTTCACAACCGAGGGCCAAGTGAGGGTCCCATATACATGACATGTTTCCCTGCCACGAGTCTCCCTTACTGACAGCTATGAGCCTTGGGTAGGGTGAGATTGTTGTATACATGACAGTATAACCCCTACCCTCTAACGCAGACTAAACGACTCGCAGTCCATAACCAAGGGTTAAGTGAGGGTCCCGTATACATGACAGGTTTCCCTGCCGCGAGTCCCTCGCTGACAGTTATGAGCCTAGGGCAGAGTGGTTGTTGTATACATGTTAGGAAGGCAAATTTCTCAACCAAAAATCTTTCGGCTATCCTTCCCACTCAAGGATAAGCATTCCATATAATGTTTAAAATATCTTCCACTCCGAGATGAGTTCCAATAAGACCATCAACCGTTTAGGCCACCCTCGGGCATAACCTCTCTCTCAATATGATTTTCTGGATTCTTTAAATCTCCCATAAATCCTCCACTGATAATCACGCTTTCCTCACTTCATTGAACCCTCCCCGGTTCGAACACTCTTCACTGACCCTTTCAAGTCACTCTTTCATTATACACAGTTAAGACTTCCCTTCTCATATGTCAAATATAATAAATACAGAAAAACCCGAAAATTCACCATGGTGAAAATGCTAATAACAACCAGAACATGCACGATTCTGCAACCTAGGGAAATCAAAACCCATACCAAGATGGTCCTTAGAAGAAAATCAGATTATCCCGAGTTCCCAAATCCTCACATGCCTCGAAATTATCACAAATCCATGTCTCAACCAGAAACAAATGACCTCGTATATCATACTTTATACGATTCCAATCGCTCTGTCAACCGTAAAAGGGCGTCAGCGTATGAACAATCTAATCTTACAAGACTTCCAAAACAACTTAGAGAGTGGATTGCCAAACCCAGAGCGTATGCACGACCTAAAAAAAGTAAGGATTCTCAATCGAAATCAGAAATATATACAAAGTAAAATCTATGTCTCATAAGACTTAGGGACTTAGCTTAAAAACAACACAAGCAGATGATTGGCTATTAGTCTAGCAACTGAGTCTTCCACACCGCCATAGCCTTTCGAGTGTTTTGTTTATAAGTCGTCCGAGACTGCTGTCACCATTCTATCACTTTCTTGTTATGGATGAGACAAGTAAATTGACGATAGTTGTTGGGAGGAGTCATACTCTTGCCTAAAGCCGAACAGTCTCACCCTTTAACTTCTTTCTCTGCCATTTTACATCTACGAGGGGTATGATCAGTCTTTCCATACCAAGCACATACTATCTTTGTTTGTCAGTCTCGCATTCTCTTCATTCTACGATCCGTCCTCCTTTCAACAATAGATGGGGCCATATCTACTTGCTTTTGTCCTCTTTGTCCCGCTTTTCTCTCCTTATTAGGGACTTCAATTGTCCTCTCACACGTATGAAGCATAGTGTTCCTGACTTCAACTTCCCATGCTTTACCAGTGCAGACCCTCGACCTGTTCTCTTCACCCTACTTATGATTTCGCTTAGACTTCTTAACCTTCTCTTGGGGCTCGCCTTCTGTATTCCCTCTATCACCTGCCACAACTCCCTTTGCACCTTCATCCAGCTTGTTCTTACCACAACTTTGCAGCTCCTTCCTTTTCCTTGCTTCCCGCAGAGTATGGCAGAGGTACTGGTCGAAATCCCTCTGCTCAAAGTTCTCTCGGATCTTATCTCATATTAGTTTCCCCTCTGTCCCACGAATCAAGTCTCGCTGCTCGGCATCTGTGAAGTTCATGAGGAAGACAAAGCACTTGTCATGTTCAGACAACGACCAGACCTTGCACGATGCGCGCTCATACTGGCCAGGAAGTGCCCTACTGACACATAACTATATCGATCTATCTTCTCAAGACCGTCTTTGGTCAGTTGTTCCTCACCTAGCCGGTACTTATTCCACATGTCATCATAGAACTTCCTCCATGATGACCCCGCTCTTCTAACCAACCCACTGACTTCTTCCTTCAAGCCTATATGAATATACTTTATAACCTCCTTTAGCATCTGGTCCTCATTCTACTCGCAATGAGACGCTATCTGCCCAAACTTGTCAAGGAAGTTAGAAACATTATAGCCCTTGAAGAAGTCGATTTCAACCTTGGGTAGGTTGTCTCGCTCCCAATCTCGCTGACCCAACAGAGTGGCGAGCTCCTCGACCCCAATCTTCCTTTGAGAGCCTTCCATCTCGAGCTCCCTCGACCCCGTCACCCGTTGAACAACAACGAGCGGCGTTAGGGTCGAGGCTCAAAGGAAGTCACGCAACTATATCAAAAATATAAAATATATCCTACTAAAGTTGCCCCGACACTCATCATGAGAGCGCACGTAAGAACCTATTCAGAACAACGGCGATATTGAAGAGAGTGTTTAAGTTAATATATTAACCAATTATCACTTTCATTATCAATGAAAAATACAATATACACATACCATATAGGTGGGTACTCCAAACATGAATTCAAAATGCAGTACAACCCATGATAAATAATATATACTCACAATAATAATCACAACATAATAAACACAACTTATTGGCAAGGGTTGTAATTGAAGAGCACGGTAAGTTTTATAAACAACAACATGAAGCCAACTCAACTGTCAGTCATACAACAAGATAAACCTCAACAACATGTTCCATATTCTTTAAGGCAAAAATAAGACTAGCAATGAGTAAATAACATGATATAATTGTCCCCCCTTCAACACTTAAGCGAAACTTTTAATACAGAGGAGCGGTGTAATCCTCATGAGATAACATCTTGACTCCCGAGCCCCGCTCTAAAGATCAAGCCTCACCACAACCCTCTCTGATTCGAGCGCTTGCACCTCACCGAACCTAATCATGGTCAGATGGACAACCCCATTCATATCTATTAAGGCAACGAATAGCGAATTCGCGCCCCTACAAATATGGTGGCCCTGCTTAACGCGAGACGAGTCTAGGTCGCTACTCCAAAACCGCTCTCACTAAGCAGTAGCTGTTCCACTTGGCCATCACAATTTCGGTAAGGTAACAAACCTCTTCCTCTTCTCTCAACAGATAATGTAGTTACTCTCCTATCATAGGAAAGGTAACAACAGCCCACTAATGGACCAAGAACATAATTCCGGCGTGGGTCTCACTATCATTCTTGAGACTGATAGCTGCTTCCTTAAGCCTTAACGAGGGAGTAACAATTCAAGAATGCACTTCCAATGAGGATAACTATACACGCCGACTTACTCCCTTGAGGAAGAACCACCTTCTTAGGAATGAGTCACCCCATTCACCTCTGATCCCATGCCAAATGTGGGTTTCATGCAAAGTCTATGTCCCCTCTGAAAGACAATTCATACATACGTCGTCAATTATACATTAAACAAAGTACAGAAAAATGCATATATGGCACCAACCAGATAAAAATTATCTTAAAAACAAATATATACATATATATTACGCATATTTAAAACATAAGCCTCTCTTTAGATTAGTCAAACCGTTAGTTGAGTAACCACTATTTCTCGAACTTTTATCGGTAGTTGCCTCTATACAATCCCCTAGATAACTCAACTTATCGCCAACTGATACCATCAATGAGTCTAGGTAAAATATTCATCGCATTACCTATTACACCATAATTAAGTCTGAACTCAAGAAAATATTTTTGCCATTAAACCCCTCACTTCGCGCTTATCAGTCACCCCTTATCCATGCCTCTCACGTTTTAGAAGCCTCCTCTAAAGCGACACTCTACTGACAAGGGGGAGACGACTCAACTTAACGTCTTCACTCTCAAAGCAGGCTCAGCACATTACTCACGTAATAAGTCTCTAGCCTCATAGCTTTGACAATTATCAACTGAGCTTGCTTTGGTAGTGGACATACCCAACAATGCGGACGCTGCGTCAACTCAACTAAGGTCACATCAGACATTCCACATATCGCCCAATCATCAAAAGATACTTAGGATAACAAGGTGCTCGCTGAGACCACTATTATATGCGTAATAGTACTTAAGTGTATAGCCAAACACTTCCTTCCTCAAGTAAACCGTGCATATGCTTATAGTCAGCACTTCTCACTTAAGCCACAGTCTTAAGACATCCTTAACGATAGTCAAGATGTCGAACAATCAACCATATAAGTCTAAAGAAAACTTCTCACTTTGCCTAGTTCTCATTTTCTCATACCCGGATGTCGTTCCACCAGGGACAACGACAGGCAACCGTTATCCCCGGCAACAACACCACATGTCGAGCGCATCGGTCCGGCACCGCATAAGGCAGCGCGGGACCCTCCCCACCGCGTCACGCAGGAGTCAGTCTAAATCCTCGTCGCGAATATACATGGAGCTTTCGCAAGCCGCTCCGGCCGAGTGCGCCAGCCATACCTCTCGCGAGCCCCTACGAGAGGATAGGGCCTACGCGAGGCACGACTTACCTCCACCATACGGGAGCTGTCACCTCCCTTCGGTGGGCATATCCCCGCTGAGCTACCAGTCCACAGTACGAAAGCTAATCAGCAGCAATCGCAGAGGTGGACAACCCGAGGGTGTTTCTCGTTCGCTGTAGTGTAGGGGGTACGCGAGGTATTACGCCTCTATCGGACACGCACGCGAGCCGACGCCTTGGGGGGCTGAGGTCCCAAGCGCGACTCGTCGTCGGTCAACTAGGACGCATCCCACACGCCACTCACACACCACTATAAAAAACATCAAAATAAAAACACACACACATACATATACACGAAACGACACAGAACAAACAACGCGACAACACTCATAGTCCCTTAGTAGTCATCCCATAACTCTCTGACGTGGAAATCGGATAGGCGACGCGCGCTAGACTTAGTATGAAACTGCGCGGACGCAGGGCTAACTCATATCGACTCGCAATGCAAGCATACACAAGTAGTCACAATGATGGCATACTATGAAGTACCCATACTCATGTAGCCAT
>BFEA01000316.1:269192-284252 GCA_003427395.1 Chara braunii | reverse complement strand
CAGATGCGAAAATCGGATAGGCGACGCGCGCGAGACTTAGTATAAAACAATGTGGACGCAGGGCTAACTCATATCGACTCGCAATGCAAGCATACGCAAACAGTCGCAATGATGGCATACTATGTAGTACCTATACTCATGCGGTCCTCGTTAATCTCGAGGGTCGCATTCGACACTCAAGTGTCGGCTAACACGCGCCTAGAGGGAATGATCTCTCGACGCTGGACAACCGCCGAGTACGATTAAAAAACACACCCTCTTCTGCACCCTGTGGAGAGTGGGTGGTACACAGGTTCATACCTGTGGTGGCAATCGTCTCTTATTGCCCTGGAGACCAGCTCCATCATCTAGGGTCTGGAGAGAAGCCCAAGGGTTTGACTTTGACGGGTGCCACATGCCACAACGTCCAAACATAAAAATCAATAAGCAAAATCACTCAGTAAATAAACACGCATCCCAATACCCATATATCAAATCAGAATTCGAGATAAAAATAAAAGAAAGGGGAAACATAAACCCATCAGGTATGCAGATCGTGCGTCACATGGTTGTCATTCTCACTGTCTCCAAAGTATGGCTCGTATACCAAGCTTCAAAATACTAACATGCATAAAACACAGACACACACAATAACCACATTGCCATACACCAATGCGGTCAACTTTACTGTTCCCTGTAACTCACACCACGCTTCACACTCAAGCCCCATCCAATGTTAAACCTTCCATAAATCTCAAAAGTTTTTTATAATGGTCATTAAAATAAATCCGGTTAAACCCTCAAAGAAATATATCAAATATCAGGGCTAAGGCAATCAAGTTGAGATATAGGTGTAAGCACAGTTGTGTCGTAAGCCAATAAGTCGGCGATCAACCAACCGACATGTTATCAATGATAACAGAAGATGTTCCTCGTGAGATTAAGCTGAAACTATTCCAAATCCTGGATCGAATGTCCTAAGAAGACCTGTATCACATGACAGGTCAACGTCCAAGCTAAATCGTCGATGTATGAAGATCAAATCTCCATGACACGTTCTCACTCAAGACTCTCCGCATAGCCAAGCCTCGGTCTACCTTTAAGCCAGTGCCCAAAGAAAGGTAGACCTACGGCATAATCTCCACCATACAGAGTGGATCGCCAGAGTCGCTACCTGTCAAAATATAATCTATCTCCTCTAAACTAAGAAAATTTCAACAGCGCTTCTCGTAGGAAAAATGTCTTTTCATAATTTATACTAGCTCGAATATGAAAACACAAATAATGTTCAACTTTTCAAAGTCAAATTTTGTCTAATTCCCTGAATTAGCAAAAATTTGGGCAGAACTCCCTTTAGAAAATGAGATTTCTCACATTTTTACTAAGCCGTATACAAATATCAGACAAGTTGAACTTTGAAAAAACAAAATATGACTAACTCCTTGGTTTTGTAGAAATTTCGGCAGTGCTTCCCATAGAGAAAGTGGCTTACCAAAATTTATGCAAGACCAAGTATAATAAAAAATCTTAAAAAATGCAGAAATTCATCGAAGTAAAAATAGACGTAGCTCAGAAAATACAGGAATTGAGACTAACTTCTATGACTCTAGTACGTGGCGAGCATCTAAAGCAGCTATCTGTCAAACTGAAACTCAGACCAAACGGTAATCTCACTCAGTCACATGCAAGGCCAAACCACAAAGGTAAATACTCTCATCAGCCCAAAGTCAACTTATCAAACAATAGTTCGTAGTCTTTCAATGATTTATCCCTTTATACCCAGCTTACATAAGACATAAAGCTAGACCACCCAAACTTATGGGAACCTGCCTAGCTCATCCATAGAATATACACAAACACAGGCCACAACAATTTTTCTCTTATTTGGGCATATGACTAGGCCACCCTAGTCGCCCTGAACTGTTTAAGAATCTCAACTTTATATAATTGTCTGCACTTAGTCTTTTGAGGTAGTATATAACTGAATCGATCATCTTCAGCTCGAGATTCAGTCTGGCCCTTTGTACCACAAGTTTATTCTTAATTAGTACTCTCTTCAGTTGATGATAAACTATAGTTAGACCACCCAAACTTTTGGAACCCTGTCTGACTAGCCTGTTCATAGATAGTATAATAGTAAAGTATAGCCAAGTTCTATCATTTTGGTTCCAGCATGTGCGTGGCATTGGACTAAGACCACCCAAACTTATGGCAACCTGTCTGGTCCTTAACCTGGTTCATTCTCCTAAAGCCGAAACAGAAAGAAACTGAAAGAAACCCAAAGTAAATCAGACGACCAAGCCACACAAACTTATGGAACATGTTTGGTCCCTGAAAAATTCATTCACAGTCAGCCCTCACAGATCAAAGCAACCAGACCACCCAAACTTATGAGAACTTGTCTGGTCCTTCAGACAATCCAAAATAAACATAGCACTGGGCCCTCCAAACTTATGGAGACTCTCCCAGCCTTTGGTTGACCTAGTCAAACTCAGACGAAACTGCCTTCCTCCCATCCTTCCCCCAGATGCAATCTCACAATCTGCTTTCAGTCAAACAACAAAAACTGAAACTGAATTTTCACAATCGTTCCTTTATTTAGTCTGGATTATGTCCTGAAAGTCAAACTGAAAATCAAAATAGGGATGCACACAGTGTACTTAGTCAAAACATAACAAGGAATACAAACAATGGTTATAACTGGGTTTAAAGAAGGAGACGAAACTTTTACCTCTCAGTTCCTTACTTTCATAACTCCTCTTGAGTTCCGGTAGAGCTCCCGCAATCGGTGGGCTGACTCCCCACAGAGTCTTGCTGCGGTCTTACGGGTTGCAATCCCGCCTGTCGCCTTTCCCTCATAACAGGACTAGACTTAGAGTAAGAAAGGCAGAAGAAAATGAGTTTCATACGCTCGAGATACAGGGGAGGGACAACTCAACTCCCTCGAGAAAGCCTTGTAATCTTCATGCGCATGAGGACCCCACCATGACGGCCAAAGTCACAGCAAGATAGCCAGGCCACGAGGCAAGCTTGGTGTAACAACGCCTTGACATGCCTCCCAGTCGCAGTGGTAATCTCCTTGCAGAGCCTGATCCTTTCCCTCCAAATCACTATACCTCTACTTCTGACCTGAACTGCCGCTATGTCGCTTTTAGATACTGTGCTCGAACAAAGGACATTCCTCTCGTGCTTTATTCTAAACGCACGTACTCAACTACCCTGCATGGCCCTAGTGGTTGTAACAATAGCCAGTCTAGTGCCTCCATTCGAATAGAGCACACGCCCGTGTTCCGTTTTGAAGTACCAAGGCGACATGTCTCGCAATACATAGTGAAAATGCAGCACGTTTAAAAATCCGTAGTTGACACAGTATCGGTTGTAGCAGAAAACGTTACTGAAATAACACAGTCGATCGTTCAACAATGGCGCAGCAAAAGCGAATGCAGTAGTCAACTTGCCCAAAAACCAACAGCGCCTCAATCACACAACATAAAGGCTTGCCGAAAAACACATTGGTAGCAGCACCCGAGACATAGTCTACTGTTGTGTGAATAAGGCACTGAGTCGCGTAGTATGACCAGCTGTTGTGGCACACGAACTGTTCTCATCCGCAAGAGCCCGAAATACGTAAGTATTCTTCCTCCCATTCGCCCTGACTGTCTCACCAACGATTTGATCATGCCTTCCCGTTTGACGTCAGCACAAATAACCACAGTGCATGAAGACGTCGAGCTTGTAGTCTATTGTCTGAACCAGGTACGTGCTACCTCTTCACGAGCGATCCCACACTTATTTCCCTTGCAGTCGACCATGGCTGAACCACGGTACACTCGAGGTAAGTACCTCGTTCATGTGTCCCCCAATGCAAACCTCATCTGCTGGTTACTATACTACTGCACCCACTATGGGCTAACTAAGAACGAACCTCCCGCTAAACTGTGGACAGGTGCATTCACCCCTTTGAAACTGACATACCGCACGCAGCTCCCGTCGGCCACGCCAGCCAATCCATTGCCCAAACCAAAAATCTGATGCCGTCAATCGATCCGCTATGCATCATAACCCTTGTATAGGCCCTTTCTCCTCTCAAATCCATCCGGAAACGAGTGAGGTACACTCGTTTCCCGTCCCTTTTTCCACCTTCTCTCCCACTACCATATCCACGCAGCCCGTTTTTTCTTTATCTCCCAAATTACTAACCCTTTACTAATTTTGATGTTAGATTCGGATTCGCCCATCAACAAAACCTCCGTATTGATCCTCCACTTGCCCGTTTTCGTCAAGAATCGGGCAAGATTCGTTGCTCTTTCTTCTCTTCCTCTCCATTCCTCCATAGCTCCATGCAACACCTTTCTACTCGAACTCCTTTTCTACTAACTCTTCTCCAAAAATAACTTCATAATCTTGGCCGCCCTTCTTCTAAACCACAAAATCGCCTTTTACTTCGCCCGATTCCGTCAAGAATCGGGCAAGTATTCATATCTTGACGTCACGCCACTCTCCCCTCCGCCATGTCTACGCACTCACTTTCTTTACTAACTACTATTGTACTAATCTAATACTAAAACTAACTCGACCACCGAACTGGCCCTTGGCAAAAACCAAGAAATCGCACTTTTCCTCGCTCGATTCTGATAAGAATAGAACGAGGAAAAACTCCTCCCACTGCTCACAGTCTTCTCTCCGCCTACACCATCCCGGTCTTCGTTTCCCCGCACCTGGCACACCCCCTAGTCTCGGTTCATTCCTCCCGTTTTCTGCCCCGTTTCCAGCCTTGACGCCCGTCGCTTTTCCTCTTCCCTCACTCTATGGCACCCCGCTCTGCTTTACTTCATGGTGCCTCGCTCAGCACCGCTCTGTGGCACTCCGCTCTCCCTATACTCCGAATGTACCTCGCGCGCTAACCCGTCCGGGTTCATTCCTTCTTTCTGCATCCGCCGTCTGCTCTTGCAGCTCCACCTTGCCTTTGCTGTGCTGCCCTACTGAGCTCTCTACTCGCCCTTCTACGCTCTCTGCTTGCCCGACTGTGGTCTTTGCTTGCCCCGGCTGCCGGTCTTTTGCAGCTCCGTCGTGCTATCGGTTTGCCCTGCTGCCGATCTTTGCAGCTTATGGTCCAAGTGCAGTCTGAGGGCAAGCTTAGTGCCCGCGACTTAGAGATATGCCGCTGGTCCCCGCCAAGTAGCATTAGGCGGAGGCCGCCGACGCTCATAAGGGGAGGGGACCGGAGGGGAGGTACAACAACTAGCCCATGGGAGAAGCCCGACCCTGATGTCACCGGGTGGCACCTGGCCGGTATCGCCCACCTGCTGCAGCAGGTATCGCATATGTTGGTGGGTGCAACTCGTGCATGTTCCCTCATTGGAGGCTTGAGCATGGATGTGGCTGCTACTGGGTTTCCCCATAATCCGCAGCCTGTTGCAGTACTGTTACGGCGTCTCCACAATGCCCCGGGCTGCTTTGCCCCTCTGCGCCTGGGCACAGGTCACCATCTTTCGTGTCCCAACGGGCACGCTCATACACACACCTCTCATGGCAAATGACAAATGGCGGACCGTATGCCTGCAGCGACCCCCGCCGCCCAGGTCTTCTCCCGTGCCATGGCCAAAGCGCCCACTGACCCATATGCACATCAAAACGTTCGGTCCGTCTTTCAACATGGGTAAGATAGGGGACCCTTGCCAAATTCCCCGACACTTCGGAAACTCGAATGACCCCGCTAAAAAGTCGTGCCCTCAAGGTCCTCGACTACTGCGACGACCATCCGTGTCCGGTACTCCAGTAGCTTAGCCAGGCCCGTCTGCCTCAAAATCGATCACCGAGCTCAAAGACTTTATACAACAAAAAGGAACAAAAAAAAAAAAAAAAACAATAAAAGAAAGAATGAACGTTGCGCGTCCCGTTGGTCAGCGACGCCGCGCACACCCAGGCTGCGTATGGTTGCCCCTCGCCGTCAATACCCTGCGCGCGCCGTGAGACGGTCGAGGCTGCACTAGCGTAACTTGCAGAAAACACGCCAAATACCCTTGTAAGGGTATTTGGTACGACAACCTACTCATACAAGAGATGACTATTCCATGGCCGATTTGCTGGTGATTCTCTCTGGTAAGTCTGGATGTGTCAAATAGAGGTGGACTATGCTGGTTGCTTTACCGCTCGAATTCTGATAATGCACTGTGTGTTTGATCATTATTTTATCTATCGATTTGAGACTAGATGGTCAAGTTGATCTAAATAACGATTGTCATGGTAGACTCATTACTGACCACTGATAGCCCCCTTTGCTCGGTCAGCAGTCTCAATAGATGAAAAAGTGTTTTGCATTTTCCAATCAAACCATAGAAGTATATAACATACTCAATGACCTCCTGAGTTTCTACTAATTCGAGTGCCTGTTTTCTCATCAGCTTTATGTAGTCCCAGACAACATCGAGGACTCCCTTTTCCCAGCCTTTTGCTTTCCCTCGATATAGTGCGCAGGATACTGAGAGAATGTTTCTGCCCACCATTTCATCCTTCCCAAAACATCGTCTTTAGAATCTTCAGAATAGATTCGAGTAGTGTTTGTCATCAGTCCCTCGATCCTCAAAATGAACTCTCACAATTCACCCCAAGCAACTGTTAACAGCTACTTCGCTACAGTCGGTCCACCACCGGTTCCTTGTTGTGAGCAACTCATTGTTTAAATTCTCACTGCTGAGTCCCACTGAGCATAATTAGGTGTGTCCCATGTACTGCAGAGAGGTGTAGTTTTTCCTCGGGGTTGAGCTCGAGCTCGCATCTGGGTCGAACTGACTAAACAAAATCGACTGGGTAAATGAGTAATGAGTGATAGACACTGGCGTTAGTTCGTCCTACAAAGCCGTAGACAGTACTAGTCATGGCCTTCTCTCCTATCCACGAACGTAGTGAACGCTGAGCGTGTCTCTACGCTCGGTCACATAACCAAAGGTTGACCAGTAGTACAAGCTTGTCGGATGCTGCTGCAGATTTGGCCAACCTTTAGCTTGTAATTTTCAGTTGACTCTCAACTCATGTATAGCAAAAGGGTTTTGCTAACAGTTCTCGTCTGTGCTACAGTGCGAAATGCAGACAGGCAACCTTATTGCCCATATATCACGCATGACGAGACTCAAAATCTGTAGCCACGAGGAGTTTTCCAAGGGCATATTTTGAAAGAACTCCATATGAAAACATTGATCATTAGCCAAGAACGGTCTGCCTATCCCAGCTACCAGAGCCTCGACTCTCATCCTCGGTCTGATCCTTCTGCCAGCGAGAGCTCTTATACATACTTACGTGTACATATATACATAAATATATATATATGTATATATGTATACATATGTGTATGTATGTGCACAAGGGTAAAAGCACAGATCAACCCTCCCTTCTTCTATTAGCATGACATGTCTAAACCATTCAAATCACTTACCAGTCAAATTGTATGGGAGGAACCAATCAGTCACTCTCGAGAAGAAGCTTAGCGAAGAGGTAAGTAATTCTTCTCATTAACACCAATTTTCTCCCCATCGATCGGACAAGGAAAATGATGCCACTGACGCATTCCCTCGACAGTGGGTTCTTCTCATGTATCTCATCCTAACAATGACCCTACCAATGGTAGAGCATCAGTAAACAGGATGGGTAAAATAATCTAATTTAACGATCGTTAAGCAGGTTTATTTTCACTAAGCCCGCAAATCTCTCCCGTATGGTAAGACTTTTCTGGAACTTCAGGGAGACTTCGAAGTGCGTGTGAAATTTATCATTTAGAACTAACTGTGATTTCGTCAAAACGTTCATTTTTTACTTTTTGCGCGAAATTGAAAGTCTATTTTTGAAGCGATTTATCGTGTTTTTCATATTTAAAAACATTCAAATTCAGAAGATACCATGAAATTTTCCGGTCTATAAGCCACTAGTTTTCGTTCTATTATTCGAAGGAACCGCCTATTATCGGCGACTATTGTTATATTTCATTACAAAATTTGTAATTTTCGAAGAATTTTTTATAGTATATGCATGATTTGTCAAAATTTCACACAACTTTCTTCCTGATTTCAGTATATTTCATGTGTTTTTTTCATTTTCATATATATATAGCCTATTTTTAAGTGCACGTAGTTAAAAATTACATTATAAGATCCAACGCACGTTGTAAATGGAACAATTAATTTAAAAATTGATACATAGATGTGATCCGCAAGGCAATTTTTAGTAGGAAAATTGTTAATCATATCATATTTTTACGAGTTCGTCACAATTTTTACATTGCAATAGCAACAACCAACTCAAAATTTGTCCACATCTGAATGACGTCTGTCGCTGTCGCTCCATGTCTATTACTTAGTCACTTATCATCTTTTAATAATTATCATCGCTCATACTCTTACGTTTTCCTATTATCATATTACCGACGACTCCTATTTGTTGCATTCATTATGAGAATCCACATCGTTGCATTGTTCGTCCCGTCGAGCATGCACGCCGGGATAGGTGGAATAAACATGTTTTCAAAGTTGGTTACGAAAGCAAACCAGCCTTCAAGTCTTCGACCCTCGCGCATCAATGTAATTTTTTTTTCCTCGTGGACTTGCAAAGTTGTTTTGTGACATTCCACATACTCTTTCACTGTTTCTGCTTGTCCTTGTCTTCCGTAAATTCGCACGTCATACATGTCGATTTCCGTGAACCTCACAGCAACTACAAATAATTTACATCCACCAACTTCGCATCTTACTATTGACTCATATTCGTATGGAAACGGACCGTTTTTTGTTGTGAGAGATGCCCCTGCAGGCACTGCGATTAGAGTGATGCGCGTCATTGTTGTATAAGGTTTGCGTATTATTGTCTCTTGTTGTAATGTCGAGCACTACAACCCTGCAAGATCGATTAGATAATATTGTTCAAAATTAGTTATCCGACAAATATCGACATTATTCGAACGAAGAAATTGTACTTTATGATACAACGAAGACTGTCAAAAAAAAATATATAAAATAAAATAAAAAATTAATTCAAACACGTTTGTTTATGCTAACTTTGAGCTTGTAAATTACAAATGTTTGCGATTTTCAAAACTTTGTTCACATCACCGGAACCCAAAAACGAAATAACATGTGAAAAAAACACGATTAAACATAACTAAAAAAACAATTTTGCGTTCTCCACACAAAATGAAACTGGCAATTGTTGCGATGCGCTAACAATTCTTATCTCCATAGTGTTCAAAGTCGTTCACATATCTGACCATTGTAGTCCGGAATGCGTGTCAGCGATGAAGCGCATCGATTGTTGAACATGTCTCGACCTGGACAAACGTGCTATGCTACTGGCTACTATCCAGGGTCCCGTGAAGAATAAGAGGTAGAAAATTTGTTGCGTGCTTAATGTCTTCACAATACGGACAATCTATCACTATCTTTTGTCTGCCACCCACTAATGGTACTTCTTTCTGTCCCGATCGATGATACTGCTTCGTACGAGTCACTTCATCCGTGTCGCATTTTCTATGCTCGACTGCGAACACTATCTCCTCACATTTGTCAAAAAGGTAGTGAAGTTGCACATGTACCAAACTGTCAACCATGTACACTAACTCTTTCCTAAGTGTCGCGTCAATTTCTAACCGATTCCGAAACTGTTCGAGTTTGCTCGAACCCGCGGGGTCCCAAAATTCTTCCCGGGCAGTGAACAACACATTCATTGTCGTACCGGTGATCTTCGCTGCTGTAAAAAGTGTCACTATGACCGTGCCTCTATTGCATACTCGGATTCGACCATAGAAGTCCAGCACCACCGGTGCAAGCAATTATTTTCTGCCCATGGAATACCACGCGCACACTTTTTGTTCCAATTTGTCTTTCTCGTCCGAATCCTGTTTCCTGCATACCTCCCTCCAGTTGGCTAGCATCTCCAAAGAATGCACAACGTCTTTCCTCGATACAATGACGTATGCGTCATCCTCCTTTGTGTACAGGTACCACATATTTGATGCATTGTCGGACACAATCGTCTCTTGTCCGTTGACAAACCCCATGATCGGTAGAATTTCACCATCCGGTCCAACTTCGTTTTCGACATGTATGTACTCAGAATTCGCAAATTCATAGACGATATCAACCGACCAAATGTTAGTGTCTAAGATAATGAGATCCTCAATTGTTGATGGAACTTGATGAGAGGATCCGCTTCCGTGCGAGCTTGTTTGACCGACTTCCATCCTGCAAGTTGAGCGTGTAGATGAACAAAATCCGCGAGTTTCGTCATATTAGATTTTGAATATTGTACACAGACACGTCTATTATACAATTACAAAATTGTTCAAGTACGAAGATGCTCCATATAGCGGATAAAAACATAAAAAGCAGTATATCCGCTATGATTACATTGTCACTAACTACATCCCTTTAGTAGGAGGTGTGATAATCCGTCCGAATCTTGTGACGTATGGGGTTTGCCGAGGACGAGGTCGTGAACTGAAACCATACATAGCATTCATGGACGATCCATATACGTGGATCTGCGACTCCTTGATTGTTGCATTCTCCGAAAATACCGACATGTATTTCAACCTAACAAACCCTCCCGCACGTGCTAAGGAATTCCCAATGACGTCTCGTATGACCATCGCTTTCTCTTCCAGCTGTTGCCACAATGCCAGATTTGGCATCTGGCCTGCTATCACTAGATCTGACCGTCCTTCTGGATCCCGACGAACAGGCAACCACCAACCTTGTGGCGGCTGAAGAAACAGCTGGTTCCGTAAAACACGCACAACTGCATCTACAAGTTTCCTAGATTTGTTTGAAGAAGTCACACATAGCACTCTTGCGAATTCATATCCGGTAATACTCAACCGCACGCAACAGTATGACCCAGCTCGTGGATAAATCTCTGGGCAACGGAGTGGGTACTACTCCAAGAATGAACAATGACGAGCTGTGTCTATCAACTCTTGTTTCAGCGAACACGTCCAAGTTTGTGGCGAACTTGTGATGTACACGAAGTCGATACGACTGTTGTAGCGGTCAATGTTGCAGTATGCTTTGCGCAGACGGGTTAGGAAAACAGGCTTGAGAAGACCATTTGGCACTGGAATGGGGCTCCCGAACTCCAACATGTTGGCGAACTTGTAATAGTTTGCCCAAGGGCAGCCACCCACACTCTCCATCGCATTCCAATTACTATCGGTCCATTGGTCAAGATGTCGATTTATATATAGGACGACGGTAATCCATGAGTCATCTTCGAATTCCTCTCTTGGGTCATACTTGAATCAAGTATGACCGTTATAATGTCGCACCGATTTCGCACAAGGAGGAAATGGTGTTGCTGAGCGCTTGTGTCTCTTGGGACTTCCACTGATGCTTGTAGACGTTGTCGATGACATTATACACCCTATACACCACACACACATGAGCGACAAAATCGAACGTGTAGACGTTCGTAAATAAAGTCGAGAAATGATAACTCTCCTACGAGGCTAACACTCAATGCTGGTGCATGCCTGTCTGTGGTAAACTATCTATAATACGAGAACTTGCTATTTCGAACCATTGCGCTTAACACGTTTTCTTTCGTAACTATACAAACCGTGCAGGGGTGAGCCGAATGAAAGTGTTTTCAAACTCTCGGGGTTGTCATCGTCGTCCCTATCGAATGACGATATATATGACATATTCACGAAATTGTGTGTGCCAGCGAGAACGATGCCGATAACATCTCTTATGGTGCATATTTTATCCTCTACTTCCTCCACCGACTCTATCACATTAAACGCTGAATTGTCGCATTCCTCCTCACACCACATTGCTTCGCATCTTSYYTCYATTAATCTCCCTCCCTTGCCAGTGCATGCTACACAATTTACTCTACATAAATCGACATCGTTTAAGAAAATCCTCACTGAGCAATAAGATATGCGCTGAGCGGTTGTCCCCGCTTMGTTATGCACGGGATAAGKTGTGATTCTGTTGCACAATCTTCCACACCTTTGCAGCTCGTGTCAGAATCACATCGGCCATGTGCGAGGTGATGTTCTTATGAACTTGCATGAGATTGCTCCGTCCTCTTCACAACACTCCGATTTTTGGCTTGCATTAGATACAAGTGGGTCATAAGTATCTAGGTGGTCGTACATCCAGTGAATCTCCGCGTAGTTTGGTATATACGCTGTCTGGAGGGAGGCAGGACATATTTCGATGAGTGGTCCCCATTCTATCTCGTTAGCGAATCTGAAGTCGTGCGCCCATGGACATTCTATCATTGCAATGTCCTTATCGCTCTCGCTCCAGTTCCCGACTATTTCTCGCCATGGCAGCACACTCAACCATGGATTGACTTGAAGTGCCTTGACAATCCTCAATTTCGTGTTCTCGTCCAATCGTCGCTTACGACTGTTGTCGCGGGTATCCATCCAGCCACTTGAGCGACCACGTGAAGCGGCTTCTGTGCACAACACATACACTGTTGTAACCATGTTTGCGATGAACGTAGGAAATGTGTCATGCTACTTCATCCTCGTCCAACTCCTCGTGATATCCTAGCAACCGTGGCCTGTTTTTCACGCCTCTCGCCGTGTTATCTGTCATCTTTTGTGGCATGTGTCGGTGTGTCTCGTTCATGCGTCGGAACAAGTGTTTGACATCGACATTCGTTTTGGTTTTGGTTTTCTTCAAGTATATGGTAGTTCCATCGTCGTCCAATGTATGCAGCACCTTCACAGCAATTGTTCCGACGATGGAAGTCCTTCGCTGTACGAACTGTATCATCGCATCTCGAATGACACTACAGAAACGACGGGCGTGCCTGGACAGAGCGTTGTCCATGTCGTACACGGAGCAGTCCATGTCATGCATTTCATCATGCCTTGTCTTGCGGCGCTTTATACGCGTACAACAAAATGTCATCCTATGGCGTGCTTCAAACGCAATGCTGAGTATTTTCCCATAATTGCATGTTGTATAGTGGTCATATATCGAACCGCAATCTGTAGAAAATTTTGTTCCACTGCGGTGCATCGAGTTTCCAAAAGTGGCCTTCCGGATCACATGTCTTGGCCATCCTCGAGATCTTGCGTTGCAATTGCGGACACCACAGGTCAAATGTGGGACAAAAAGTTGTCTCATCGCTGGTGCGGAAACCAACTGCAATCATCTGCCGCGTGTATCGATGTGGAATAAATTCGTCATAGTGTATGGGTGTTCCCCATGCGTTCGCAATGTTGCTTAYAATGTGGTCCTCGTCCATACTTCRAAAAATCCCRCCGCGACAAACTACACTACCGAGATGTCTGCCGACAGTAAAGCAAATGGTACATGTCAGCAGACAGCAAGCGAACGTGTACACTCGTTGACGGCATGCCACGTCATTCGCTAACTCCTTTAAACGAGAGATATCGGCACACACAAATATTGCCACTACAACCATATATCGGCACACCCACTTTTCACAAAGATGATGACTACAAGCCCTCGTCTTCTTGTCCCGACAGGTACACGAAAGACGAAGATGATTCAGCACCGTGATTTTGCATGTCAGAACAAACGACTGTGTCGGCAGCGGCGAGGGATTGTTGTGCCTTGATGGCATCGCTCTTTCTGATTCTCATCCCGRCCGTCGAGCGTTTGTTGCTTGCCCATGCCCAAGCAACGCTTTTCAGGTCTTGCCATCCATGCTCAGACTCTGTCTCCACCCTCCAATTCTTGTTCCATGCGTCTGCATACAGCTCGCGCATACTACGCTCGCGGCCACAAGGCCTCCAATACTGAACAAGGACGCGGCCTWYGTCCTTCTTCTGGACAYGCCCCACCCAGAACGTGCAGCCYTGTGYGACGTGGTCGTCCGGAGGTCTGAGCACGAYGAAATAGTCRACGTCGACCGCGACGCAAGGGTCGAATTCAGGTTTAGGARCATCTTTCTTGTGAMCCACGAAGCATGGTTTTCTTGYGGGCGATGCAAGCTTGTGAGCAGTCATGGGCTYAGAGCCAGGTTTGTCCGCCCTCGGGCTCGGCYAGAATGCCGTYGAAAGAGCAAYTGTCCCCGTCTCTTCGACTTCAATGCAAACAAAGTCTCGCAGGCGATCTGTCCAGTATTGCAATCTGCTCGTTTTCAGTTCTCTGTCCTCTAAGGATTGGGTTTCCCATTCATGAATCTTATCTTCCCAAGATTTCTTCAACACTCTCAAACCCGCCTTGCCGCTGACGAAATCGCTACAATTTGGATTGGGCGACTCACAGCAAGGCTGGAACCCCCATTCAGGCCCTGCCCAACTGTTATCCTTGTTCCTCTTGAACCAGTACACAGACCCTGTCTTAGGCTCCCACTTTTTTTTGTTGCAGTACTCTTTGTACACCATCGCAGGGTTTTCCCCGTCCATGTAAAAACGGAAAAGGTGTGGAGTAGAGTGACCGGATATCCTTGGATCAAGGTAAGGAGACACAACAGTTTTCCAGTCCACTATCTCCGTAACATGCGTGCAATCTACGGGCTCCTCACAAGAACGTTGCAGCACGGAGAACAGTTAATCCATGGTGTAAGCGTCACAGCCGCTGAGTTTCCTGGCGAACAAACTAAATTTTGCATCGATGTCCGTGTGGGTGTGGTCCACAATCATGAATCCTATTTGTACCTCCTCGAAGATACGGAACTTGACTAACAACGCAAGGAAAGCGAACACTTATCTATTCTTGTTCTGACCTTCGCAGTTATCCGCTTGCACCCTCAACAGCGGGGGGAACTTCCCATCGCGCGCCTGCACCTCTCTGCGCACTCTTGCAATGGATGTGACAACAAAATTCGAACCGTGTGATAAATACGAGAACCAAGTGTGAACGAAGAGCGAGGGATTCCGTCCATGTGCAATCAGACCGGTTAGGTTCGTTTTCATCAAAGTGTTGTTCGCCATCTCTTTTGACAACCTTCTGCGTGCGGCATGGAGAATCGTTGTTTTTGCCTGATCCATCCCGTCTATTATGATGCACAAGCTCTCTCTCTGCTTGAACTGCGACTCCGCCGACCAAACGCTGTAGAGTTTACGATGGGCCCTTTGAAGAGCCAAATGGTATTTATGCTGCG
>BFEA01000316.1:244512-255732 GCA_003427395.1 Chara braunii | reverse complement strand
CCGCCGCTCGCCACACTACCCAAAGCCCCCCCCCACGCCCCACCCCCCTGCGCGAACACGTCAAATGCGTTCAGACGCGTTCAGTGAACGCGCGTTCACCGCGTTCATTTTTGGAACGCGAAACGCGCGTTCAATGAACGCACGGTAACATAGGTGTGGGCTTACTTGTTCGGTGACGCTCCACGGACGGCGGTTGATAACGACTACGTCATCAGGAAAAGTGAACTCGAGATAAAAATGAACGAGTACCACGGATCGCACATGGGTGCTTCCCACATGTTCGTAGCGCGTTGTGAGCATCTGTATTTCAATATGAAGAAAATAGCATTGTCATGCAGGGACTATGCGGACTTGGCACGTAAAGCCGGGAACTTCAACAACATCGATTGTGACGAAGACACGTCAGACTCCGACCTGGACGTTCTGTCGCACGCGACACGACGTTCGGCGCAGGGAGCACGTGCAGAGAAACCGCAAGGGAGCACCAACGCAGAAGCGGAGAAGGCGAGGTCAAGTTTGGGAGCGACACATGCAAGTGAGGGAGACGTGGAACATAGAATGAATGCAAGGGGAGAAAAGAATGGTGTACCAACGAACCCGGTGGGTGCGAGTGAGGGAATTGTTAACTCATGGGGCAACACAGGGGGAGGAAAGAATGGGTGTRAAATGACCCCGCCGATAGCTGGACCATCATCGACCCATGCACCGCAGGCCGAGCAGCGAACGCTTACGTCGATGGACACAGATGAAGATGAAAACATGGATATGACAGCAGTCATGCCGAAGCTCGTGCCAAGAAAACCGTTACCTCAAGGCTTTGCTCAAGACCCTTCAGTGCCATACTCGCTGCAAGACAAGTACAAGGAGTCATCGGAGGAGGACTGGGGTCATCATATTCTCTGGCATGAGGGTGTGTTCGAACCGTGCGTGTTTGCGGGCAAGTGGCAAATGGCTGTGAAGACAAGAGACCGCGGGTGGGTCGCGAAGGAAAGAAAGGACGCTGCGATATGGCACAGCGTGACGGAGACGCAACTTTTTCGGCGGGTTGCACAAGAAAATGTCGGTGCAACCGAGGTGGCTGTAGCGGCAAAGGCGAAAGCTTCATTTGAGCAACTGCGTGCGAACAAAAAACTATAATTCAGCACAAAGTTCTACGACCTTGCATCAAGTGTGTCGTACGGCTCCATCGATTGGAAAATCAAACAAGCGTCAGCAGTGCAAGGAATTGATAGCATCACCTCTCTGAAGACTCAAGACGTCATCGCGTCTAACACCATCGTTGCGATGGCCAGAGGGGATGCAGGTTACGAAACGGACACACGTGCGAACGCAGGTCACATACAGAATGAATAGTTGCGAGCATGTATTCAACAAAGCACACAGAGAAGCGCAATGGAGTCGGGCACATTGACAGAGCCGCCAACGCGCCGGGTCGACGATGGGGCAACAATCGTTGGATCTTTCGGGTCTCTTGTCGCGACAGTGGCGGCGAGGCAAGGCGTATCTGAAATGATGGAGACCGATGCGGGCCAGGATGCTGAAAGCCAGACCGTGAAGGTGGCGCCAGAGCAGGTGGCGGCAACAACAGAGGAGACGAAGAAAGGTGAGGGATCTCGCAAACACATTTCCGTAATAGATATGAGATCGGAGAGTACGGGCGAGGATATGATCCAAGATAACGACCAGAAAGATGACCACGCTGCACCACGAGTGGAAGGTGACGACGAAGAGGACGCGCAACGACCGAGACGGTCAACGAGAGCAGTAATTAAGAAAACTGTGTTTGATGCGTAGAAAAGCCTTAGACGGGCATGGGCGTTTACACGTTTCAGGTTATATTGATGTGTGGCCACAAATCATGATGCGATATTCACCGGTCCTCACATGGGGTGTCTACGCATTTCTTGTTAAATTGATAGGTTGCCGCTGGGTACTATGTTAGACAGGAATGGGTGTAAACGCGTTTTGGGTTATATTGTTGTCTTAATGGAAGTGTTATTGTGACACCGCAATTCTTGAAACTATAGTGCCGATAATAGAGGGCGCCCCATCTCGATACGTATGTGTGTGTGTGTGTGTATGTGTGTGTGTGTATGTGTGTGTGTGTGTGTGTGTGTGTGTGTGTGTGTGNTGTGTGTGTGTGTGTGTGTGTGTGTGTGTGTGTGTGTGTGTGTGTGTGTGTGTGTGTGTGTGCATCTGTGTGAGTAGGAAGAGGTCGACTTGTCACCAGCGTTAGGTTGTGTGTGTGGATTAAATTGTATGTACGTGCTTGGTACGGTTTTATAATAAAGGCATATGAAAACACACTATATGGGGCACTTTGCCTATCGTGTGTCAAGGACACCTCTAATTTCAGAGAACTTGTTATGCCATCTTCTAGGGCGCTGCGAATGGTCGTCTTAACCTGAATCCCGACGAACTTAAAAACAGAAAACCATACTAACAAAATGAAGAAAAAAAAAAAACACGAAAATATGTGAAACAGCAAGGCTGGAATAGTGAACTTATATTCTAAATACTGCCCAGAGTACTGAACATGAACATCAAAGAACTGATGAAAGCAGGGTTACCGTTAACCACCATAGATCGCGAAAAGTATCATTGATCTATTTGCTTTCAAAAAGTACACGAAACTTGGGCAAGAATTGTAGTTGTGTTATGCGCCATATTACGAGGAAGATGGAGGTCGGGGTGTTCATGTCAACTCGCTATAATATCCTGTTGCCAGGATTTAGCAATTGAAATTTTCTCCGCCGTTTCGAGCATGCAAATATGACAGACCCCGATCACGATAGCTTACGCTGCGGTATAATGCATTGTCATGTGTAGAAAGGAGGAACATAGAAGAAGTACGAAGATGCAAACAGGGATGGGCGATCCACTTAGCAATGGATAAGTTATCGGAGAAGGAGACGGCTGCGGTGCAACATTTACGAGATTCAGTGCAAGCGGAGAATCGGACGGTCTGGACATCCACGTACAACGGGCCAACGAAAGAAAAACTAACACTAACCGGGCATGATTTGAGCTTGATACTATATCAAGGCAATTGGTTAAACAACGAAATAGTTAACTTTTATTTGAACCTCGTAAGGCTTGACAACATCTGTCGCATAAGCCATCACGAGTGTGATAGTGAACAAGATGGAACAGTAGTAGAAGAAAAAGGGCGCATCCCGATAACAACAATTTTTAGTTTCTTCTTCTTCGCGAAATTGTTCGACGACGACATGCAATACCAATACAGCGCAGTGCAGAAGTGGATGATAGATATCGATGTGGGTGACGTGGACTTAATAATAGCTCCATTCCATGTCCGGAATTCCAACCATTGGACACTAGTAATAGCTGACCTAAGGCGCCAAAAAATGAAGTACTACGACTCGCTTACGCCTGACAAAGAATTGGCAAGGAAAGTGACAGGTGGTTTCGCAAGATTCTTGTTCGAAAGATCGGTTGAACAGGGAAAGGTGGTGGATACAAAAGATTTCAACCACATATGGAATATGCCAGACATTCCTAGACAGCGCGGCATTAACGAATGCGGTGTCTTTATGCTAACATATGCGTCACTGTTGGCAGAGGATTTCTTCCGCCATTCAACTTCTCTTTCGACGACATCCACAATATAAGGGGACGGATCGCTTTAGATGTACTTGTCACAGCGAAATAGGAGTTACTTGTGCAACAAATGACATTTGATAGACGACATTATGAAAGCAAAACATTCGTTTATTTTTTTGCAAATGTAAAGAGATCATTGGCTCTGCTGGATAGACACGTATGAAAATGTCCGAATGTATTTAACAAAGTAACAACGCGACATGCCCGATTGAATACCATTCATGTGTTACTTCATATGATCTCGTACCCCTTACCCATATTACCCCTTACCCCTTACCCCTTACCCCTTTACCCCCTATACCCATAAAACACTGCATAAAATACATACACAAATCGGAAAAAAATGGACTTTCAATTTCGCGCAAAAAATAAAAAATGAACGTTTTGACGAAATCGCAGTTAACTAGACAAATCCGCACTAAACGGAAGCTACAAGTGTGAACCCGTAGTTTATTGAAAGTTGTCTCTACTTAGTTCGAGGCGTGTAAATCTTGTCACAAAGTGCATAACACACCCTTAAGTCATGGAGAGTCAGAGAGCATATTTAGGATTTGCCATACTTAATGAACTGGCTCGTAGAGATCAGATCAGGACAGGTATCACAATATCTTTTCCTTTTCCCAGCATAATAAAATTTGACCTTGCAGTTTGTCCAGTCGAACATCCAGGTTACCTAATCCTCATCTAGTAGGTACTTAGCTAACAAGTAGGCTATCTTTCGCACCGCAGACTGCCTTTTTCCCATCAATTGACAACAATAGGAAGTAACTAAGTTCAAGGAACCGCACTCGGGCTGAGTCCGTTTCCAGAAACCAGCTGGTGCGGTTTCGTTCATTACCCGTCTTTCATCCTTTATCCTCATGCAACTCCAATGACAGGGTTTTCTGAGAGCTCAAGATGATTGAACCATAGATTCACAATAGTAACCCTGGTAGATTGTACATATCTCTCAGAAATTGCTCGACCATTTCGCAACACTTAAAAGATACACTGTAAACCAACCTCTGCAATTGCGCTCAAGTTCTCCCTGACGAGGTAGCCTTTCAATTCTCATATAACGAGTTTTTAAACAGGGCATGGACTCACTCTTCATGTCTTCAGACTGACTGTACCAGATCAGGATAGCGCTGGATGAGCTTGCCGGCCCTCGTCTCCCCAAACCCTAAGGCAAAAGCGACCACTGGCAGTTGGAGGAGGCAAATCGTTGAAGATCGCTTTCATAGACCCATAACTCACAAAGCTTACCTCGCTCATGCATACCGATAGCTCTTTAGCATAACCAATGACCACTCCTTTCGCAATGCGAGCATCAAAAGCATGAGCCGTTAAACTGATATCACCCAGTAGAATAACTAACAGTAACCAAGAAAAGGGTGTGAGTGATAAAAGTTGCCTAATTGAAGCCTCATACTCATTACTTATTGAAAGCCAGTGCTTGCCACTCAGACCGCTTTACCGTGAGGGCGAGGGTACGAAGTGATGGGAGGCATGCTTAGTACACAAAAAGCGAAGGGCATTGACCCCGAGCTCTTAGGCAAACTTGAACTCTCATACTGGTAAACCTCACCCCCACACTTGGTGTTGATTTGTCCCTCCTTTGTCGTGGTAGAGATGAGGTGTAAAATGGGAGTGGGGTAGATCGGACGATAGAACAGACCAGGGAGGTGCTCTTCCAACTTCCTTCCAAGACACGCTGAACGTCACTCGCAGACGAAAGTTAGCTGGCTAACTCCACTCGTGCTTACTCTGTAACCCTCTCGCAGGTCGCCCTCAATCTTGTTGCCTTTTCGAGTGAGCCTCTTGCCCGCACTCCATCCGAGAATGCTCTCCGTCATGCATGGTCAGAGATAACCTTACAATGCAATGACGGATGGGAACTGACTGCACTGATGAAGAGAAGATGATAAATGCGAGAGGCGTCACTCGCAGGTCATTTGCGCGGGCTTGAAGTCAGCGCAAACCATATGCTCTCTCCGCGATCCTCATGCGTACTCGTATCATGTATTAACCGGCTCTTCGAACCTATCGCCCTCTGAGTATGCACGCACACTGGTCCGACTTCACTCTCCTGTCAACTCGCGGCTAAACCCTGTTCCTAGTGTCTATTCCCTCTGGATCTTTACTCGGGCTCTCGCTTACCATCAGTCACCGACAAGAAAGTGGAGCTAAGGGTGACGCCAATCATCACTGCCGCTCCATGCAGAGATCGAGAGAAGAGAGAGAACGAAAGGAGAAGGAAGGAGAAGACGGTCATAGCCAGTGACATCAACAAAGATTCCCACAGACATCCTCATAGGGTCTGACTTCCACCGTATACTCGCACTCGCGTCAGTCATGCCATGCGTGGTAACTCTTGTTCGTCCCCACGTTAGAGGTGGAAGACGGTACGGCCCTCCGAGGACAACTACTCAGATCCCGCAAGGGTAGTGATTTCGCTGTTCCTACCAGACAACGTTGACGTCAATAGCAGCTCATGACCTCTCACTTCGTCTCTGCTCTCCTCACAATGCGCCAAGTCCCACAGTATCATCGTCTCTCGTTCGCGCGTAACCGCCTCCCACGCTTGGCCTCGCTGCTCCCGCGACTAAACTCAGGTCCCCCTCTTCCTGCTGCCATGGTTGAGTGGTCCTGTTCTCACACCTGTTGCTGACGCGAACTGGCCCCCGGACCATCCTCTACCGACTCAACTGGCGGGTGCTCTCTCCTCCACTGTTCCAGCCCATGTCAGGACTGGGTTAGTGTATCATTGGCTTCAGACTCAGCCTCTGAGTCCCGGTCCAGTTCTTGCTGCTCCCTCTCCGTCGTACTAGTGGAGGTTTCTTCCTCGTGGTAAGCGACCGTAACCTTGAGGGCCGCAGTCACTCCATCCCTCCTGCACCTTCGCTCGGCTCGGTCGCAAGCCTCGGTGACTACCCCTTGCACTTTTTTATCCTCCCTCGTCTCTTGTTCTTTCCCTCCGTAGACGTTTATCTTTAGTCTCGCCAGCCCGTCACTCTTTCTGTAGCTCAGGCAAGCGTCCACTGTAGCCCCCTCTTCCCGCATAGGCTCCCAGCTCCAGTAGAACCTCAAATGACCTGGCCTATAGCCAAAAAGACCATTGCTACGCGCCATAGCTGCTCGCCGGACAGCCCGATCTCGACACTTAGCGCACAATCACGCAGATAGCCCCCTACCGACAGCACGACCTCCACCCTCAAGTTGTCAGCAGCAGCATGGCAAAAAGGTTCACACGCGTCTACCAGTACATGGTTAATGACCCGCTCCCTCTCTCTTTATAAGATTGCCACCTCCCGCGACTCCCGCATTCTGAGTGAAGGACTGAGTCTGGGTGACATTTAAATTCCTGTAATTTAATAATTAGTGAGAAGATCAATAACGAATAAAATAAACTAAAATTAAAATAAGGTAGGAAACGTGAACCGCTTCTCCACGTCATCAAGTTACCCCTAATGGGTACCCGTGTCCGATGGCAAGGAGGGGGCTTATGACCTTCCACTGGGGGTGATAGGCCTCCTACCAACGCGGCTACAGGTGCTCCCATTTTGGGGGGGCCTACAGCACAGTACCCAGCAGGACACGGCTGTGGGGAAACTGGGACGTGGACGGTCGACCAGTCGAGGCCGCTCACTCACAATCATGGTTCGAAAATGAACCGTTAGTTCCCCCGCGAAGTGACAGAAGGGCCGAAAAAAAGAGAAGCGGACTCTAAAGAACAGCTAATAAAACTAGCAAGAATAGTAATAATAGACATAGGAAAAGAAAGGAAATTATAACTCCGCCATGGTCAGACGCCAGTAGATCCTCCCAAACTAAAGTGAGGGTCCAGATCGACCCGCAGACTAGACACGCTACTCCCCTTTTTTTTTCTTTTATCTTTTCCTTTCTTTAATTCCTTTTTACTTGACTGTGGCAGCAACCCCGTGCATGTAGCCCATAACTTAACTAGGGGCAGTCAGCACGTGGCGAGAAAACTGCACCAATCTCTCTACCTTCGCGTCCCCGGGCGAGTCTGGTGGCTACCGTGGCCACAGATTCCCGAGTTGGTGAAAGGTGAGTTGCAGGTCCTTGAGCAGGTATTGGGTACTCACCGGAGGGCCGGGACACCGTGCCCTCCGACACCGGACCTCAATGGCTGGAAGGGCCAGCCAAAACAATTTCGAAACGGTACGCCCGCGCTTCGACGAAAATCGGCGCGCAGGGCCATTCCAGGCTCGGCATCGATAGCTGGGCCAAGTACTGGTGGTTTAACCACCAGTTCAGATGAGCCTAAGTTGACTAAGCTACCTTCCAAGGCTCGGGTGGCCACGGGTGCCTCTAAGGGCATAGCCACACCACTCTCTAAATTTGCAAAATGGGAATGAACTTCAGGCTGGAATATGGCCAGATGCACCCGCCACATTTTTGTCTTTTTCACATTTAGAGACTGGTGTGGCGAGGCCCTTAGTGTTTCCATAGTGTCCTTCTGCTTTTACTACCCGCACAGTCGTGAAGTGTAAACCAGGGGACTTGTCCCACTAGCGGGGGTTTAGTTTATGTTCGTGTATTATTCAACGTGGTCACACTGGCCGTGAGATTTCCAGATCCGATAGCAGGTAGCCATGTATTCTCAAAAGCAGAACTAAACCTTGACAAGTGGGACATGGCCCTGGTACGAGCTCTACTTGGCTTTTTTTTTTTTTTTTTTTTTAAGCTATTCAATTACCTGTCGAATCTGGACAGGACGACCTTTCAGGCCTTTTTTCTTGTCATCGGAGTATTGGGCAAACTGGTGTCTTTTTTCTGAAAAAAAGGTAAAGAACTTCAATGACATGCTCTTTCCCCCCCCTATTTCCGCCAGTACCTCTGAGCCTGACGTAGATTTCCCTGCGCACCAAAAAGAAACAAACTGCCTTGGGCGCGTTCCTTTTCGTTTTGGCTGGTGCTGCCTGCTATTTTGGTCCCATAACAACGTTCATCCGACGCAAGCAGGGGTATACACTTGAACTCATTGCACATGTTCGGCTGTAAGAGGTACTGTTGTGTTTGTTTTTAAACCAAAATTTCACCTGCGACAACAGATAGAAGTGGTGATGACTGCATACAGTGTCACTCCTCAAGTTTGAACCACCACCTTCTCCCAGCCTCTTTTCACCGCGGCGAAAAAGAACCGAGCACCGAGCTTCGCCGGAGCGCCACCACAGCATTTCTTTTTTTCTTTTGGCTGGCACCGCCAGCCATTCGGGTCAGGCAGCCTTGAGCCTCCGTAGAAACCAAATGTTTGAATTTCGATTATCGGCATTGCCCGGGAAAGGTAGTGGTGGTTTAAGTGTACAGGTCATTAGCTTACACCATCATAGCTGAGCATGATGTGGTCTTTCTGGTGGAGTAGAGAAAGTCTGCTAAGGCAGCATCCCAATCTTTGGGTCTCTGTCAGACTTCCCCCACCTGCTCAGGCTGTAGAACCTCCAATCATCAAACGATCAAGACTCTTAAGGGAAATTATAGGAGCAGGACAATTGTTAAAGCTTTTTTTTTTTTTTTTTTTTTTTTTAATTATTATTTTTTTAAACAACTGTTCCATAGTCAGAAAAAAATGTGTGAAGCATCATGGCTGTACAGTATGATGTGCAGAGGGACAGTCAAAGGAGACCGTGACCTGGCAGACCTTGGAGGGTCCATGGGGGGTCACCTAATGTACTGCTGAATCTGCTGATGCCCACTGCACATTACTCATGATGATGACGGAGACGGTGATGATGACAATGACAATGTGCTGAAATCCCGCAACAAGGAACGACCAACTGGACATTATCAGAACCACAATCACAACTTGTGTGAGGAATGAGGAAGAGGGAGGACTGAATGTTCAAAGAACAACTCAGGTATGCAGAGGGGTTCATCTGGACAACCGAGTGGCCGAGTACTGTGGGTGACTGCCATCCGTCTAGTATCCCACCTCTACAACAACCYGGGCTTTAAAAAAAAAAAAAAAAAAAAAAAAAAAAAACACCACAGAACAACTCAGGTATGATTCAGCATGGCCACAACATCGCAGCAAAGCGACAAAGAGGAAGGCATCAAGAATAACTTGCCATTTGCCATTCGAAGAAGATTTAGAAGCCAAGATAGGAAAGTAGTAGGCTACGGGACTCTCTCTCTCTCTCTCTCTCTCTCTCTCACACACACACACACACACACACACACACGCCTCATAATCCTGTAGAGGACTCATTCTGAAGCTTTCACCATGGATGCTGAATTCATCCAACGAACGGCAGCGCAATCAGGGAGGGAAAGATCATTCAAAGATGGACAACTATAATTGGCTTTCTCTTTTTGCTTCTGTTTCTTTGGGTCGCAGGAAAAAGAGGACACCGAGGTTGGTGGTACTAATATATGAAATAACGACACGAATGTAAAGGAAACGTGGACGTCAGGCAAGAACGTTAATGGACACGGAAGTGGGAACACAAACGTCAGGAAACTTTCATTGACAGCGTACTACACCGTCATCATGACGATCCCATGTGTTCTGTGTGCCTTCTTCAAAACACATCCCATTCATTCAGAAACCAAATTATACTCTGTGGTGGCAGAACATCATGATCCAAACAAATTTGAAAGTCATAAGATGCATGGTGAAGCTGGAAACCAAATACTATATTATGATATTATTATCACATCTCTCGAAAGAAGCGACGTGTCATCCTGCCGATGGACCAGCCGTTTCCCAAATGCAGACGCTACTAGGTTAACCATAGGTAACTTTGGTCATCTGAGAGCGCAGTAATGAAAAAAAAAGGAAAACTTTGTTTGTTTGTTTGTTTATGTGGCATGGTCGCTGTAGCATGGCATTGTGTGAAATGTTAAAAAAGGATTCACAATATCACCCCCGTAAGCATGACACCCCGGCCATGGATTGACAATAATCACCTTGGTAAGCATGAAATCCCGGCCATGAAGACCCCTCCCCATCCCAGTCTCAGCATCGCACAATAAGACATCACCCCTGCCCACTGGTCCCCTGCTGCATTCCAGTTCAATGGTACTGTGTAAGGGGTAAGGGGACACTCACACCTATCAGGACTTCCTGGCATGCACGACTCCAAAAGGTCCTTAGAGGTGTGAGGATGGCCTTAGCATCCTTTCTGTGCTCTTATCACCCTCCGGGTATTAGTGGGTCGTCAGATGAGGTGGTACAGGCATCCCCTCCTACTAGGCCCCTACAGGTCACTCCATGTATTGGTGGGGAGCTGCACCTGCCAGAAACCGGGTCCAGCATCCCATGAATACACTTGTCAACAATTGCACCGGAGTACACAGGACGGAGCGTCTTTGCCCCAGATAGGGCGCCAGATTTGGCCATTAAGAAAAAACAAAAAAAAGCATCCTTTCTGCTCGGTGCTCACTTTTCCCTGCCAGTCCTGTCCCAGGTACGTGGACCTCCAACAGTTTTTTCACCATCAGGACCATACATCCATCCACAAACCTGCCAGCGGGTTAACCAGCACCCCTTGCTCACGGACTGGTGCTTACAACCACTGGCTGCCGCTGCCAGCAATCACTGTGGGTCTGGTCCTTGGCGGCCTCTACAACACCCTAGGCTTAAAAAAAAAA
>BFEA01000316.1:202557-234374 GCA_003427395.1 Chara braunii | reverse complement strand
TTTTTTTTTTTTTTTTTTTTTTCCCTACAGGGGGGCCGGGGTCCCGGGTGCCGACCCCCGGAACCCCGGAACCCCGGCGGGGTCCCGGGGCCGGGGTTCGACAACCCTGGTGATAATAGGGATGGGCAGCGCTCTAGCACCCTGAAATAGTGAAATATGGATGAGGTGCTTGCACGCTAGCCAACTTACCTTGTTTCCAATACTAGTAGCGCAATATTACTGACAAGCTGCTCGCGGCCCCATTTACCGCCTTAATGATGATGAAGAGCATCACCCTGATGCTATTGGTGTCCGCACCACTCTTCGGACCCTCCTTCCCGCCTTCATCTCCATACAGGAACTCCCTATTGATTCCCCCCCCCTCGAGTGTTCGAGCCGCCAGACGACATCGTGTAAGGAGGATACTCCCCTTACGCTGTGATGTAATTGGCTGCGAAGGAACTCGCGGAGATCGATATGGCTTTCCCTTGGTGATTAAGCCCTACTCTCTTTTCACCCCTTCCTACCTCCGCCCCGTTCCCTCCCATTTTCGATTCCTCTCTTCACGACTATAAAATCCGCAAGCGCATCCGAAAAACTTTCTCTCAACCCATCTGACAACTTCAGGGAAGTCGTGGTTAGATGATGTGTGGCACAATGTGTGTACGGTGAATCGAAAAGTCCTGATGGACTGACAGTAGTTTTGCAAGGCTATGCGCTGGGTGGGCGCAACGGACTGCGGGATCTGGGCAAGTCGGTGTAGAAGCTAAGTTGGCGGGGTGACGATCACTATGGTGTGGAGGTTGGTATTTGGCAGCTTGGATAACCAGTACCTGGGTAAGAGCGACCCCGTAAACGAGTGGTTGCATAACCTGGGGCCATAATCAAAGAGCAGAAGGGGTTCGAATCCTATGGACGACGGTGACACCCCATTGGCCCAACACTCTGTGTAGCGATTGCCGCCGCACTGAACGTTATCGGGAAAAGGGGTTCCACTACCGGGCACGTGGCAAGGACGAACACAAGGACAGAGCGACCAGGCTAAAGCCGTCCATGTTGGATTCTGAGCTTTGTAACGAACGGCGCCGGGACTTAAATCCAAAAACGAGATCCTACGTGCATACCCCCGCCTTTCCGTTCGAAAAAAGGTCGAGTAGCCCGCATGGAAGTTCAGAGATACTTTTTGGATTAAACGAATGTTTGAAAGCAGCGCACACTATTTCTTTCCCGCGCGGCTATGGCCATTTCCCACGAAAAAACTGGAACCACACGGGGGATTTCAGTTCCGTCTGTGTCCCCACACTCAATTTTCCAAAAATCCTTGGCACACCCCATTTTGCTATTTTTCCAGGGCCTGCTCCGCATTTTTAATCACTCCGACCAGAAGACAGTACAGGGCATGAGGTTAGAACATCACAAAAGCACGGAAGTGGCATTTAGGAGTTCTAGGGTTGAATCCCCATTAGCCTCATCTACCTTCGTGGGCAAGCTTGGCGCCCACCACCTAGAGAGAGGCCCTTGGGGCAGTCAGCGGTATTGAGAAGAGACTGCCGATGTTCGTAAGGGGAGGGGACTGGAGGGGAGGCAAAGTGACTGGGCCATAGAACAAGGTCGGTCCTCATGCCTTTTTTTTTTTTTTTTAATTTAAAATGGGGCCCATACCCAAGGCTGATATTGATATTTGAGAAGACTGAGGCCGGGGTCCCCATAGTCTACCGGAGTAACCAGACAGAACCTGCTGGGAACCGGGCCCGGCGTCCCTCATATGATGATGATGATAATGGTATGATAATGAAAGATAATGATGCTAATGGTAATGATGATGATGGTAGACCCTCCACTCCCTAAATACCTCATAGTCTCCCCAATACCAACCCCGTGACGAGTCATTTTCATCTCGCAACGAGCTGACCTCCTCCACCACGTAGTTCGCAAGATGAAGACCTCGTTGAGCCCTACCAGAGCCCTGCCCACCCTCGCTCTTCCTTATAACCTCGTCTGCTCTTCTTCACCTTGCGACAAGCCGACCTCCTCCACCACATAGTTTGCAAGATGAAGAACTGTAATCATATGGGTTCCACGACGAGTAGTAGGGAACAATAGGAAAAGCTAGGATAAAGGGAAAATACTACTAAGTACTTGAGGAAAGCAACTGGTCAGATCTGAAAACCAAGCCATATCAGCTATACATGTTATTGGACTGTCAAAGTCAGTAAGAGTGGGACGCTGGACCCGGTTTCCAGCATAGGATTCACTTAGATTTGCTCTTCTATACTCTGTTTTCTTTCACAATGTGAGGGACGCTGGACCCAGTTTCCAGCAGGTGCAGCTCCCCATCCCCACCAAWAGATGGAGCTTAATTTAAAAAAAAAAAAAAAAAAAAAAAAAAAGCCATATCAGCTAAATTGGCTGATATCTGGCAAGTATCCAACACCAACAGGGACGGTCAAGGTTGAAGTCGGTGGCGCGGGGGTTAACACGGAGGCTCACATTCCATTCTAATCCGATGTGTGTTCAAGCAATCAATCACAATGTTTAGGGACGCTGGACCCAATTTCCAGCAGGCGCTGCTCCCCACCAATAGATGGAGCCTCCGGAAGAGTGCTAGTGGTGCCTGCTCCCATCAACACCCCTAGCAATACCTCGGGTTGCTTTCTGGGAAAAAACTATTAAAAATAAACAGCAACGAGGATGACATGAGCAGCTTCCGATAGCAGATCGGGGGAGGGGGGTGAGGGGGGGATCTCTACAACACGCTGGACTTAAAAAAAAAAAAAAAAAAAAAAAAAAAAAAACATGAAAAAACCTAGCAATAAATAGAATAATACAAAAAAAAAAAAAAAAAAAAAAAAAAAAAAAAAAAACCACGGAGGCCCGATTCGGCTCTCAACCACATCCATTGGTCTCGCTTGGCATGCAGCACCCGCTGTCGGAGGGCGCGGTGTCTCGTCCCTCCTCTGCGTATCACACAAACTTACGGAACTCCGGTGGTGTACCAGGTTCTTTGAGGCATATTCCGTTGTGAGACTGGTCCGGTCGTCGCCTCTGGACTCACCATCGGCCCATGCAGGCTCGGTGCCCTGCTGTACAGCAGAGCGTGGCTAGCCTGTGGCTAAGATCGTCTGGCTCGCTCAGCGGCGTGAAAGTGAAAGTTCGGGGCAGTCAATTAGGTTTCGTAAAGTAATTGATACAAGAATAGGATAGCAAAAAAAAAACAAGAGTAGATATACCATGAACAAAGTCATAGCTTCGTCCTCAGTTTGATATGAAGTACAAAAAAGAATTAAAGGTAATAAAGTAGGCAATGCAGTAAAAAAGAAGGAACTAGTTTTTCGAGAGTCTGTAGTTGGGTTGCAGGTTAGGTGCGGTGGCCGCGGTCACGGGTGAAAAGAAAAGGAAAAGGGAAGAAAAATTAAGAAAAGAGGGAAGAAATAGCAATGTTGCGGATCGCAGATTTTGCTTAAATCAGGGAGGTCTAAAAAGGCCGCGGTGCTACGTTTTTTTTTGTTTTTTTTTTTTCCTTTTATTTTGTCATGGTCTCTTCAGATTGTTTTCCTTCAGCCATTGCGGGGGAACGAACCGTTCGATTTTCGAATCGTAGTTGTAAATAGACGGTAGAAACTGACTTTACCTTCCACGCTTCGCTTGCCGTAGGCATGATCTGCTGAGTACCGTGATGAGGGCCTCAAAAAGGGAGCACCCGCGGCCACTTTGGTAGGGGACCTATCACCTTCCATGGAAGGTCATAAGCCCCCTCCTTGCCATCGGATGCGGGTACCAATCAAGGGCAAGGTCAGCAAACGGTTTTGAGGGCTGGGGAGCTTCAATTGGGATCTCGTTGTAGGGCGCATCGGTCCGGCACCGCACGTGGCAGCGCGGGACCCTCTCGGCCGCGTCACGCAGGAGTTTGACAAACCCTGCCGCGAACACACAAATGGAGCTTCCTTAGGCCGCTTCGACTGAGTGCGCCAGCCATACTTCTCGCGAGCCCCTACGACAGGATAGGGCCTACGCGAGCCTGAGGCACAACTTACCTCCACCTTACGGGAGTTGTCACCTCCCTTCGGTGGGCGTATCCCCGCCAAGCTACCAGTCCACAGTACGAAAGCTACTCGGTTGCAATCGCAGAGGTGGACCAACCGAGGGCGTTTCTCGTTCGCTGTAGCATAAGGGGTACGCGCGGTAATACGTCTATCGGACCCGCACGCGAGCCGACATCTGGGGGGGCTGAAGTCCAAAGCGCGGCTCATCGTTGGTCGACTAGGACGCATCCCACACACCACGCGCACACCACTTTACGAACACAAAAATAAACGCACACACACGCACATACAACACGATACAACACAAACAACGCGACAACGCTCCTAGCCCCTCGGTAACCAACCCATAACTTTCTGATGCGGAAATCGGATAGGCGTCGCGTGCGAGACTCAGTATAAAACCGCGCAGACGCAGGGCTAACTCATATCGACTCGCAATGTAAGCGTACGCAAGCAGTCGCAATGATGACGTACTATGTAGTACCCATACTCACGCGGTCCCCGTTAATCGCGAGGGTCGCGTTCGACACTCAAGCGTCGGCTGACACACACCTTGAGGGTTAATCTCTCGACGCTGGACTACCACCATTCGCTGTTGAAGACCACACCCTTTTCTGCACCCTATGCAGAGGAGTTGAGTAGACAGCTTTAAGCTGTCGTGGCAGTCGAACATCAAGGGGTTTGACTTTGACGGCCGCCATGGACTACAACGTCCAACCATACAAACTCTAAAAAGCAAGGGTAAAAAGGGGACCTCCCTTCTCTCTCGAGACATAATCCAGTTAACCCTTATTCACACTCACAGTAAGCCTCTCAAATACTCAGGGCACTTATAAATACGTAAGGGTTGATTATATAGGACGATCACTTCTCACAGTCACAGTGAGGCTCCTCTCATCCTTATATGTATGAAAATCGCAGGCAATCACATCCAGAGTCCAAACCACAACCATACCTGCAACCACATCAAAGATTCATCCCAAAGTCCACGCACTACACGGGGTCAACTTCAACCATTCCTTGCACTCATACCCCTCGCTTTAGCCATACAAGCCTCACTCGTGCAACTCTTAAATAAATACTCAGTACTTTTTTTGGATGGCCATTCAATAAAGTCCGGGTAAAAACACAACAAAACAATTCAAATCTCAAGGTTAAAGCCTTTAGGTTGAGTGGCAGGAGTGAATTGAGGTTGAATCGTAAACCGACGAATCGACAACCGACCTGTTATCAGTGATAACAGAAGATGATCCTCGTGGGACCAAGCTGAAACTAGTCCAAATTCTGGGTCAATCGATCAAGAAGACTTGTAACACAAGACCGTTCAATACCCACGGCTAAATCTATAAGTTCATGGAGAATAATCCCCATATCACGATCCCACTCAAAACATCCTAATTAACTAAGCCTAAGTCTACCCTCAAGCAGTGCCCAAAGCAAAAGGTAGACCAATGGTAGAATCTTCCCTATTTATGATGGATCGTCAAAATCGTCACCTGTCAAAATATAATCTCTCTTTTAAATTATGAAAATTTCGGCAGCGCTTCCCGTAGGAAAAGTGTCTTTTCAGAATTCATATCAGCCCGAATATGAAACCAGAAATGGTCTTTGACTTTCCAAAATCAAATTTTGTCTAACTCCCTGAATTTGCAAAAATTTGGGCAGCAATCCCTTTAGAAAATGAGACTTTCCAAATTTTTACTAAGTCATGTATAAACTTTAGGTAAGTTGAACTTTGACAAGTCAAAACTTGACTAACTCCTTGGATTTGCAGAAATTTCGGCAGCGCTCCCCCTAGAGAGGGTAACTTACAAAAATTAATACAAAGCCAAGTATAACAAAAGATCCCAGAAAATGCGATAATCGATGTAAGTAAAATAAACTTAGCTAAAAAAATGCAGAAATCGAACTAACTCCTATCGCTCTAGCACGTGGCGAGCTTCTAAAGCAACTACCTGTCCAACTGAATCTCAGACCAAGTAGTAGCCTCACTCAGTCACATGCAATGCCAAACCACAAAAGTAAGTACTCTCACTAGCCCCAAGTCAACTTGGCAAACAATAGTTCATAGTCGTTCAATGATTTAACCCTTTATACCCTGCTTACATAGGGCATTGAGACTGGTCATTCGTCTTAGAAACAATGTCAACCCTCTGTCTTAGGTATACACGAACAATTTGCACAACTACTTTTCTCTTCATTGGGCATGTGACTAAGCCATTCATCTTAGAAACAATGCTTAGTCGCCCTGAACTGTTTAAATAGCCAAGTTATATATACTTCTTTGAACTTAATCTTCAAAAGTGGGCGTAGGACTGAGTCATTCGTCTTAGAAACAATGCTCAGCCTGTCTAGGTTACATTCAATTATAACTTTTAATTATACTCTTTTTGTTTATGATAAGGTTATAGTTAGGCCATTCATCTTAGAAACAATGCCTGACTAGCCTTGTTCGTATATGAGTACATATATATACAACATGATAAAGAATCATATTCCTTCGTTCTCATTATGATCTTGAGGCCTCAAACTTAGACCATTCATCTTAGAAGCAATGTCTAGTCGTCTGACTCTGAATCCTCCCTCGGAATAAAAACAATCAAGGAGAGATGAGTCATTCATCTTAGAAACAATGCTCTGCTCTCCCTTTTTCAGCACACACAAAAAAATCAGAGTACCCTGGGTCTGACCCAGAGACTGTTCAGAAACCACCCAAGTAAAACAGCGGCCAGACCATTCAACTTAGAAACAATGTCTGACCCTCAAAAGCTAGGCAAGCAATACCCCTCAAAAGTAAGTAGCCAGGCCATTCATGTTAGAAACAATGTCTGACACAATTACAGAAACACAGTAACCAAGTCATTCATCTTAGAAACGATGCTTGGTCCTTCAGAAAATAAAACAACACATAGCAGTCAGGCCATTCATCTTAGAAACAATACCTGACCCTATGAGACCCATTCAATTGCAAACAAAACTGTTTTCCTCCCAGCCTTCCCCCAGATGCATCCCTTTGTGACAATCTGCTTTCAGGCAATCAAAGAAACTGAAACTGCCATTATACATGCATTACTTTAGTTAGTCTGATTTTGTATCCCAAAAGTCAATCCAAAAAGTCAACGTAAGTGTTGCATACAGCCCAATCAACCAATACATGGGGAGGTGTATAGATACGGGTTATACTGGGTTTATAAGGAAAGCAAAGGTTATCGTTCAATTCCCTGCCTCCAGAGCCTCGCCTAGGCTCCGACAGAGCTCCCACAATCGGTGGGGCGAACCTCCCACAGAGGCCTTGGCGCGGATTACGGGTTGCAATCCCGCCTGCCGCCTTCCTCGTAGAACCAATGGACTAAACTTAGAGTAAGAAAGGCAGGAAGAGAAATGTTTTGAGACTCTCAGATCCAAGGATGGTGCTCTCAGACTCGTGCGAGAGGGCCTTGTTATCTTGTCTTGCCTGAGGGCCCCGCAATGATGGCCAAAGCGCGCGAAGGTTTGGTCAACACTGAGTCAACTACTGAAGTCGAACCCCAAACAATCCCCCGGTTTGCAGCACCATCGCCCCTCACCCACAAACCCCTCCGCAGGATCTGCGACCTGAAATGTAGCAGTTATAAGCAAGTCTGCAAGCTCGTGGCTGGCCTCACACCTCTGGTCAAGAGACTCAGAATGGTAGTGGGTGGGGGCAGCATAACGGTCCAAAGGTGGCCTTCTACCATCCCAGCCTTCTCAACTGGCCACAACATCCCAGCTGGCTACCCGGCACTTCGCGCTGCAGAATGGGTTTTGCGGCATCAAAAGGTAAGTTCCAGCGCCATGCGGCTTACTCCTTTATTCTAACGGGACGGGCAACCCACAACCATCATATAAGCTCGTAACCCCGCTGCTCGCTCCCCGCTACTTCGTTTGGTGGGGTGAACAACGCTCCGGCCAATGGCCAAACCTCTTCCTCGCGGTCTGCCTACGGCCGCGTTGCTTGATGCTACAGGCAAATGGGACACAGGCAACAGGCGACGGCTGCGCATCCTACATTGAGCGAAGTAGCGCATGGCCGACTCATATCATCACGAGTGAACCCCGCAGACCGTTCACGCCTACCATCCACTGAGCCAACGAGCCCCTCCGTCGACTCCCGTCACCACCGACAGGTAGCAGAAACACCCCGAACTGATTGGTCCCCACCTCGAAGTGCTTAGCTCGGTGGGTAGCAGCCTCCTGGCCCCGCACCTCCTTCTATTCAGGTACGTAACCTCTTTCCCCCTTTGGCGCAGTTCTCACTGCCCAAGCCACGAATCTACTCACTAACCTCCGAACTCGACTTACTCATCAGATTCCCCCACCACCGAGATCTCTAGGACTCGCACTCCCTCCCCCGTTTTCAGCAAGAATCGAGGGAAAACTCGATCTCTCCTTCTTACCTCACCTATCCTTCAGCCATAGCTTCGCGTAGACCGGTTCTTTACTAACTTCTAGTCCTCTCACTTAATACTAAATCGAACACCAGATTCGGATTCCCTGCTGCTAATAACCCCATGTCGAGTTCTTTCCCTACCCGTTTTCATCAGGAATCGGGCAGGCTTTACATACTCGATTACGCCTTACCGGCCACCATTCCTGAATGCATTTGGCCCGGTGGGTCGTCTAGGTACATTCCGCCCCCCCACTTTTCACTTGCACTTCCTCCGTAGCCCCAGTGCACCCCCTATCTTCTCTACCTCCTAACCCACTGCCTTTCCACCGAAACCGCCACAACAGTCGGGCTCGCCACGACTAATAACCCCATGTCAACATCTTCCCCCCGCCCGTTTTCATTGAATAATCGGGTGGGACCTCGCACCTCCATCCCGGCCATAGCCATCACTCCCCGCAACTTGTTCTTCTACTAACCCTCTTTCTACACTAACTAATCACTCAAACTAACAACAAAATCGAATTCGCCCCTCCTTAATACCTCTATACCGTGTCTTTACCCGCTAGAATCCATTGAGGATCGAGCGAATAACACTCTTCTTTATCTTTCTCCTTCCTCGTCCTCCGCCATATCCCGCGCGCACCAACTTTCCTATTCATCTCTAGTTCTACTACCCCTCCCACTCATCTGACCTTACCAACGAGGCCGCTCGGGGTAGAAACCCCGATATCACTTCTTTCCCTGCCTGATTCCATCAAGGAACAGGCGGGCAATACGATTTTTCCCTTCGTCATACCGTCCTCCCACCATTTCTTCTCTCCGCCATAGCTCCGCGCGGGAGTTTTTCTTGCTATCTTACTCCACACTCCACCTTCCGCCAATCCGCTTCCACCATCGGATTCGCTCGGGGTTAAAGCCCCGGGATCGCCTTTCTCCCCGCCCAAATCCGTTCCTCAACGGATGAGCTACACCTCTCCTCCTTCGTTGTTCCCTCCGAATGAACCCGGCGCGAGCCCGTGGCCAGGTTCATTCCCTCTTCCATTCATCATCCCGACTCTCTCTGGTGCTGCCCCGTCGCTCCCGCTGCCTGTTGCTTTAGCGCCCGACACTGATTACCTTTCTCCGTGATCTTAGCGCTCGTCCCTCACGCGCTATCACCCCGCTGCCCGTTCTCCTTCACTCCGCGTGCACCCGTCGCGGCTCCCCGTCCTGATTCACTCCTCCGCCTTTGCGACCCGTCAGCGCCAGCTTCGTCCCACAGCGCCCAGTAGCTTGGGGACTCCACAGCGTCCCTGTGACCCATTCGACGGCCACGCCTATCCGGGAAAACTTCGGAGAGAACCAGCTACCAGCCAACTCGATTAATCTCTCGTCACATTACCTAAATCCGACGACAACAGGGCCCGGCGGTCGCACCGTGTGTCTTACCACAGTGTCCCCGGCCCCCTTTTTGCTAGCCTCTCCGTCGCCCGCTCGCTGCCGTTCGCATAGCACCCAGCGTGCCACCCCGTCCCGGTTCATTCCGCAGTGCTGCCTACTGACCGCTATCACTAACTCCACGCCCCACCTGCCGACGTTCATAGGGGAATGGGGCCGAAGGCGAGGCATAGTGGCTGGCCCAGCGCCGAGACTCAGCTCGACGCTACTGGCTGGCCCCCGTCATGCACCACCTGCCCACTATAGCGGATATCGCCCCCCCCCCCTTGCCTGTGGGTACAACTCCAGCATGTTCCCTCGTTGGAGGCTTGAGCACGGATGTGGCTGATACGGGGCTCCCCTTAATACTATAGGGGCGTGACTTCGGCGTAGTCCCCACAACAGTTTGTGATTTGAACCTCTGGTCCCCCTGCGAATATAACACACCCCCGCGCGACATCCTACCGCAGCCCCGCGTTCCAAAACGGGGCGTGGGACCCAGAACAATAAGAAAATAAAATAGAATAACAGTAACGTCGGGGAACCGCGGGATCGCTGGCACCCTGTCGTCCCGTGGAGTGGGTCCGCCGCCGCGCTTGTACACAAAACCGAGGGAGATAGCCCCGCAGGGCCCTCAACCCCTCAGGTTTCGCTCCACGCTGCTCCGCTGCTGCCGCGCCGACGCCCACTGGCCTCGACCCCCGAACCTCCGTCTCCCGAATCCAATACCGTAACCAATAGGGCTAAGCCCAAGCCTGGAGTTAGCCTACGCAAAACCCAATATAAGGTGAGGCAGCGCAGTGCCTAGGCCAGAAAGACGGTCAGGGCATCGTCTCTGCCTGCAACCAAACCCACGACCGCTAAGTATCCACGCCGGCCTACCCAAACCGTGTCGTGGCCGCCCCCGCGCGCCATCCTACGTCACCCCATTTACCACACAAGGTCGTACCGTCGCCGTCGATGTCGTCGTCCTCGTACGCTCGCTCGACTTGGTCAAACGTAGCCATCGAAGGAAAATATCCCCTAGATCTTAGTCTAATGGAGAGTAAATAAAAACTCAAAGATAAAAAAAAAATAATAACAATAAGCAGACTGCCACCCGCGCCAGTTTCGTAATCAACATCAGGGGATGACTCACGCGCGCCTTAAACCTGCGCGCCCACACACTCTTTACTCTAGCCAACCATCCTACCAACGTAAGTCACAGACGCGGCCGCGCCTAGCGCGGTATACTTAAACTTTAAACCAAAATTATTTTTGTTGCTTGCAAAAATCAGGGCGGATACCCTTCTAAGGGTATTCGCGCCGACAACTTACCGGACCATATTAAGCGACGTCCCCATCGCTTCGCAAAATCGAAAAGCGATCAGATTCCCCAAGATGCTGACGAAAGAGGAACCAATCCGATTAGCCGACAAACACAGGGTAGAGACCTCCATCAAACCATGCCTCCACAACTATATGCTGCCAGGTTTGTATATCCTGGCTGATCGGACCAAGACTACGGCCCACCAAGTTGTTATTTTAGCGGCAGTACCCTCGTTGGTTACGCAACGATAGGTTTTCTCTTGATAAGCATTCAATCAGTATTTTCCAAAAACCTCAACGGTCACTATCCCACGGAGTAATTTCCCTGGGGCGGGCAACTCCCCTTAAACTCTTACTCCGCGGTCCTGCAGCCTGGTTGCACCGGCTAGCAGCCATCCACTGGGGTTGCGCCCTAGAGGTGCTAATCTTTACCGCTTAGCTTGGTATTCCTCTATTATGTCCCAGAACTAGCACAAGTGGTTAGACGGAGCGTCGCAAAACCAATCACGGGCCCACTGCGAGGTTACGCAGGGGTCTGAAAGCATTTACCAGCTCTCCCACGAAAGGCATGGCATCCTTCACACAATCACAAACAAAATCCACTAGGTCCACAAGGTCGTGACCCCTGACTTGATCAGAGCCAGCAGCCACCCATCCTGAGATTTCTCTCGCCCTGCAGTCGTTGCGACTTCCTCAAACATTTCAACAAAAGTGACCTCTTTTCGTCAGACTTTTATCACTCATTAGACAACTCACCATGCCATAAATCAGCTTACTCACCTCTGAGGGTGGGTCTTGCAATAATAAACCCTCCCCCTTTCCCAAAATCCAGGTGCTCTCATCATAGATCAAAACATCCCCTCTCTCAAAATCACGAGGGGTCTCACCACAGAACAAAACACCCCCTCTCCCAAAATCATGAGGGGTCTCATTACAGAACAAAACACCCCCTCTCTCAAAATCACGAGGGGTCCCGTCACAACACAAAACATCACAGAACACCCCCTTTTCTAAAATCCAAAGGGTCTCTTCATAAGACGGAACATTACGGAGAGACCATCTTATGGGTCCTCGTCACACTTAAGCAATCAACAACCGGCATGGTGAAACATTCGAGTCTGAGAGACTCATAAA
Organism: Chara braunii; assembly: GCA_003427395.1. Classification (NCBI taxonomy): domain Eukaryota; kingdom Viridiplantae; phylum Streptophyta; class Charophyceae; order Charales; family Characeae; genus Chara; species Chara braunii. The sequence continues at coordinate 222,086 of BFEA01000316.1, read as the reverse complement.
TCCTCAGAAAATCCCCACAACTTTCCATAAACAGGTTGCACTTCCTCCCCTTATACTCTTCCCTATCAGCTGCCCGGGGGCAGGTCGCACGAGTATACCGAGGAGTAAACAACTTTACATGTCATACATTCACACATCTTCCACACAAAGTCAACATTCATCAGGATAAAACCACACACGTGAGAGTGATAGTGATCGTCACAAAAACCAAACCTCATAGGGTTTCAACTCAATATGTACACCAGGACAAAATGTCTCTCTCAGAACGACATAGGTCCCCAGCCCTCACGTCCTACTCTGCTGAGTAACCCACGTCTCGAACACACAAGTATCTCGAAATACAGCCAAACCCATACAAAGGCTCAAACCACGCAATTTATCCCAATTGTACATACCAATATATCACACGTTTGGACACAACCATCTAAATCACACCAAAAGAGGAAACGAATGATTCGTCTAGTACAACGATCTGCATATGTACAGACGGACAAGCTAGTCGTGGTTATACCTAACTATGCACATATCTAGCTCAGTCCCCATATACAAGAAACTTTGATCCTACTGACATATAGGCGAACCAATCCCTACTTACTCATCACCTCCTGGCCTCACCTATATGTTTGAGCTATCTACAGCCTAAGTCACTTTACCGGACCATTATTGTGAAACCCCTTCTCGCTGTATGTTGTACCTATCTACAACAGCTACATAATTGGGATCCCTCGCGCATATTTACAGTCTGCTAAAAATTTTCAGCTCGTTCTCACACAAGTCTTTCTCCTTCACGATTACATTTAGGAGGCGGTGTCCGATGCTCCATCCCGCCGCAAAGCTTCCTTCCGTGTTCCCCCTGGGATGGTTGGGTCGATATACTCCCCGACCCTGTCGAAAATATTTCCCTCAATGTCAATCCGTATTAGACCGCTTGCCTCATCTGTCTTGCGCTCCGGGCAAAACTTTATTATGTGCCCTTCCTTGGCACAATGTCTGCAAATATCTTTTTCCCAACTCGCTTTCTTCCCTCCAAAGCCACCTCTGCTGCCGCTGCGTCCTTCGCTGCCACGCCCACCGTTCCTGCGGCCTCTTCCAGCCGCCTGCTTTTGACCTTCTTCGTAGGCCCTGCCGCCTTGCGGCACTTGCTGCGACGGTAATTGCAACGGCCTCCCGGACTAGGCTTGGGCTACCAAAGGCCTGGGTACCATCTCCAGATCGTTATTGGTCAGGTGCTCCTCACCTAGCCAGTACTTATGCCTCATGTCATCACAAAATTTCCCCCATGATGACCTCGCTCCTTTGATCAACCTGTCAACTTCATCCCTCAATCCTACATGGATAAACCTTATAACCTCTTTCAGCATTCGGTCTATCCCAATCTCAGGCCCTATACCCATTTGATCGTACGGCGTCCATTGTCGATATAGTGCCTGCTCGGCTGCCGAAGGCCCCCTTTAAGCAGTTTCGTCTCCCATTCCTCGCGGAGTGACTACCTCTTGTTGCGAGCACTGCCCTTCGCTGGTACCCTAACCTCCCTGGGCCCAATTCCTCGCCTTCCACTGAGCCTCTGTCAACTTGGGAGGTTCAAGCTTCCCTTTTTCTCCTGTCACACCCCTTCCCTTACTTCCTTGCGGGGTACAGTCAGTCTTCTCCCAACAACCACATACCGTCTCTACCCAGTGCGCTAGCCACCACCCATTTTTTTGCCTCTCCGACCTGCAGCTGAGGACGCTTCCACGTTAATGAGCCCCTTCTTTGGATCCGGCGCAATAACAGGCAAGGCTATATTAGCATCCTGCTCCTCCTTTATCTCAATGAAATCTCCGTCTTTGTCTCTCGCCTGAACACCGGCTCGCCTCTTTGGGGCTCCTATCGAGAGGGGTGACTCTTGGTCATCCTTCTCCACTCCTCTTTCACCCTGGTCAGTCGGCTCACTTGGCGGACCTTCCGAAATTTTCTGCTTGCCCTTCCTGACCTCCTCTAGTCGTGCTGACCTCTCTTCCAAGGCCCCTACTTGTCTTTGTAGCCCACTTAATTCTGCCTGCGATGGTCCGCCCGCACTTGGCGGCACAGAGCATTCCCCACGTTGACCCTCCATCCCGTCTTCTGGGAATCTTAGCCTTAGGGAAATCTCCAGCTCATCCCACGTCTTCGCCTTCTGCTTGAGGGTATAAACCTCCTCGCTTAGGATTTCGCAAACGAACAAAGGGAACATGTACCACATCGCCTTGTTGTCCCACTTCTTTATAAGGCAGAAATCCTGAAAATCACGCAGAAAGCTGGACAAGTTCCTTCCTTGGAACAACAGGGTGCGCAAATCTGAGGGCATTGAATCCCGCAACATCTCGTGCAGCAACACCTTCATGAGGCACAAGTTTCTCCAACGCAGGATCCTGGCGAAACCGCTCTCTTCCGCCATGGTGCTGATTGCAGCCTGGTACGCAAAGCAAGCAGCCATTTATTAGGGAGCGTCCTAGGCGGACTCAAGCAACCAGGGGCAAGCGGTTGAACTCAACGCTCATTACCTTATCCCATGTCCACATCGAGGAACCCCTAGTCCTTACAATAGTATATACAAGCAGGACTCCTCAACGCTGACTGTTGGCAAGCAGCAGTAATGTGACAATAGGTATAGACACGACTGCACCCAAGTCAAAGGGAGCGCACTTTTAGCAAACGACAAGGACCTTTTTTATTGGTCCACTACTGCTCGAAGCTCATCCCAGTCTACATTCCCCTTATTCGGATCATGAGAAGTGGCATATATGTCAACCATATTGGCCGTATTCTTAAGCCACTGCCTAGGAGGCGAGAACTTCGAGTCTAAGTACAGACCATATATCAGTTCACATGTATAACGCCCATACTCCCAGTTTTGCACCCTCATAGCAGCTTCAACTGCCTCTTCTATTATTGCCTGTCCACCAAAGCTCTTCTCTACGAGGAAGTAGGGCAGGGTGACTCGTAGTGGAACCGTCGGAAGCGCGAACCCCCAGAGCACTTGACCTCTACATGGGTTAGTACGTGCTTTTCTCCGCCATGGGATACTTCCCTCGCCCACTTTGCCGCAGCCGCCTCAGCTACCCTCAGCGGCCTAGCGAGCAGACTTCCGTGCCCAAGTGTCAACTCTATTCTATGCTCGACCCAAAAGATGGCAGAGGCGTACAGGGTCACCCTCACAATTGCGCATTCCTGCTGGTCATCGAACCCAGACTCAATCCAGACAAAGATGTCCGTGCCCATCATCACGCCCCACCATGATGAAATATACTCTCCGTCTCTAACCCGCCTGGGTAAAGACACCTCGAGCCCTCCCGCCTTCCGTTATTAGACTGACAATCCCTACCCCTTTTGGAAGAGCGACCCTAACGTACAGGCTAAACGGCCAACGATGAGCCAAATGCTGGGCTGGAGGCATCCACATCAATTTCCACAGGCTGATAAGGTCCCAAGTATAGTCCCAATAAAATAGCCCACACAAAATACTCCTAAAGAAGATATTTACTTAAACATACAAACTCACATACTTGAACATAATCCAGGCTTGCTAGGTCCGACATCCATAGGTGAGTTCAATATATAACTCAAAGTGGCATCCTCAAACCAGATGGTCCCAAGTCTTTAGCTTCCCAAGGGGATGGTCCAACCTGGAAGGGTTCAGGTGAAGGTCTAACACCAATTACTACCCACCATTCCATTAAAGGTGAGCAAAAATAGTCTAAGTGTTAACTCTTCCATTGCTACTCCACCCCCCTCTAGGATTGAACGTTCTTTACGTAAAGATGGTATTATCCAAACTCACTACGCCCTGTAGTAGAACAGCAGCCTACAATCCAGACTCAAACCTCTAGGTCCATGCCCGTAATATCCTTCAACTGTCCTTAACCTACTTCTCCTCAAAGCCCACGAACGGTTTCTAACCTGCCTCCTAGGAGAGGATCTATACCTTCAACTCTTGGCAGAGGAATATTATTTCACTCATCCTTAGCTCTCTTCTGATGCAACTGCATTACGATGCGTTCCCAACCGCTCAGTCGACTCTTTATGGCAGTCAAAAAGGTACCTCATAGGGCTAACTCTCACAATAGCCATGCTTACTCTTAGCCACGTCAAGCACGCAAGGCACCGCCCAGGCCTGTCAAATATCGAATCAGAAGGGTTACCAATCCTAAATACCATCATGCTAGTCAGCACCAGTGAACGCAGACTTGAAACACTTATCACCTTCGAATCACTCATACCACATTGATCCAAATCAGGTCACATTAATCAAACCACATCGTCCAACCAATCCATCAACGATCGGGGTTAGAAGAGGTATCTACTCCAGCTACCGACATACTAATCAGAGTACGCAAACGCATAACCGAAGTACGTACGCGCATAATCAACGTACGTGGGCGTATAGTCAAAGCTTATCCCTTTCACGCTACCCTTATTGCACCAAACAGAACTAACTCGCATAGTCAGCTCTCACTCGCTTTCTATCCAACATCTCCAATCACCTAGCCATAAAGCTCAAAGATTTCTCACTTCGCCTATTTCTCACATTCCCCTACTCGGATGTCGTTCCACCAGGGACAACGGTAGGCAACCGTTATCCCCGGCAACGGCGCCACCTGTCGGGCGCATCGGTCTGACACCGCACGTGGCAGCGCGGGACCCTCTCGGCCGCGTCACGCAGAAGTTTGACCAACCTTGCCGCGAACACACAAATGGAGCTTCCTTAGACCGCTCCGGCCGAGTGCGCCAACCATACCTCTCGTGAGCCCCTACGACAGGATAGGGCCTACGCGAGGCACAACTTACCTCCACCTTACAGGAGTTGTCACCTCCCTTCGGTGGGCGTATCCCCGCCGAGCCACCAGTCCACAGTACGAAAGCTACTCAGTTGCAATTGCAGAGGTGGACCAGCCGAGGGCGTTTCTTGTTCGCTGCAGCATAGGAGGTACGCGCGGTAATACGCCTATCGGACCCGCACGCGAACCGACATCTGGGGGGACTGAAGTCCTAAGCGCGGCTCGTCGTCGGTCGACTAGGAGGCATCCCACACACCACGCGCACACCACTTTACGAACAAAAAAATAAACGCACACACACGCACATACAACACGACACAACACAAACAACGCGACAACACTCCTAGCCCCTCGATAATCAACCCATAACTTTCTGATGCGGAAATCGGATAGGCGTCGCGCGCGAGACTCAGTATAAAACCGTGCGGACGCAGGACTAACTCATATCAACTCGCAATGCAAGCGTACGCAAGCAGTCGCAATGATGGCGTACTGTGTAGTACCCATATTCACGCGGTCCCCGTTAATCACGAGGGTCACGTTCAACACTCAAGCATCGGCTGACACTCGCCTTGAGGGTTAATCTCTCGATGCTGGACGACCGCCATGCACGGTTGAAGACCACACCCTCTTATGCACCCTATGCAGAGGGGTTGAGTAGACAACTTTAAGCTGTCGTGCCGGTCGAACATCAAGAGGTTTGACTTTGACGACCGCCATGGACTACAACGTCCAACCATACAAACTCTAAAAAGCAAGGGTAAAAAGGGGACCTCCCTTCCCTCTCGAGACATAATCCAGTTAACCCTTATTCACACTCACAATAGGCCTCTCAAATACTCAGGGCACTTATAAATACGTAAGGGTTGATTAAATAGGACGATCACTTCTCACAGTCATATTGAGGCTCCTCTCAGCCATATATGTATAAAAATCGCAGGCAATCACATCCAGAGTTCGAACCACAACCATACCTACAACCACATCAAAGATTCATCCAAAAGTCCACGCACTACACGGGGTCAACTTCAATCATTCCTTGCACCCATACCCCTCGCTTTAGCCATACAAGCCTCACTCGTGCAACTCTTCAATAAATACTCAGTACTTTTGTTGGATGACCATTCAATAATGTCCGGGTAAAAACACAACAAAACAATTCAAATGTCAAGGATCAGACCTTTAGGTTGAGTGGCAGGAGTGAATTGGAGTTCAATCGTAAACCGACGAATCGGCAACCGACCTGTTATCAGTGATAATAGAGGATGATCCTCGTGAGATCAAGCGGAAACTAGTCCAAATTCTGGGTCAATCGATCAAGAAGACCTGTAACACAAGACCGGTCAATACCCACGGCTAAATCTATAAGTTAATGGAGAATAATCCTCATATCACGATCCCACTCAAAACATTCTAATTAACTAAGCCTAAGTCTACCCTCAAGCAGTGCCCAAAGCAAAGGTAGACCAATGGCAGAATCTCCCTTATTCAGAGTGGATCGCCAAAATCGTCACCTGTCAAGATATAATCTATCTTAGGAAAATTTCGGAAGCGCTTCCCGTAGGAAAAGTGTCTTTTCAGAATTTATATCAGCCCGAATATGAAACTAGAAATGGTCTTTGACTTTCCAAAGTCCAATTGCGTCTAACTCCTTAAATTAGCAAAAATTTGAGCAGCACTCCCGTTAGAAAATGAGACTTTTCATATTTTTACTAAGTCATATATAAACTTTAGGCAAGTTGAACTTTGACAAGTCAAAACTTGACTAACTCATTGGATTTGCAGAAATTTCGGCAGCGCTCCCCCTAGAGAGGGTAGCTTACCAAAATTTATAAAAAACCAAGTATAACAAAAGATTCCAGAAAATGCGAGAATCGATGTACGTAAAATAAACTTAGCTAAAAAAATACAGAAATCGAACTAACTCCTATCGCTCTAACACGTGGCGAGCTTCTAAAGCAACTACCTGTGAAACTGAATCTCGGACCAAGTAATAGCCTCACTCAGTCACATGCAATGCCAAACCACAAAAGTAAGTACTCTTACTCTCACCAGCCCCAAGTCAACTTCGCAAACAATAGTTCATAGTCTAATGATTCAACTCTTTATACCTTGCTTACATAGGGCATTGGGACTAGCTATTCGTGTTAGAAACAATGCCAACCCTCTGCCTTAGGTATACACGAACAGGTTGCACAACTACTTTTCTCTTCATTGGGCATGTGACTAAGTCATTCATCTTAGAAACAATGCTTAGTCGCCCTGAACTGTTTAAATAGCCAAGTTATATATACTTCTCTGAACTTAATCTTACCCTGGATCTGACCCAGAGACTGTTCAGAAACCACCCAACTAAAACAGCGGCCAGACCATTCAACTTGGAAACAATGTCTGACCCTCAAAAGCTAGGCAAGCAATACCCCTCAAAAGTAAGTAGCCGGGTCATTCATGTTAGAAACAATGCCTGACACAATTACAGAAACACAGTAACCAAGCCATTCATCTTAGAAACGATGCTTGGTCCTTCAGAAAATAAAACAACACATAGCAGTCAGGCCATTCATCTTAGAAACAATACCTGACCCTATGAGACCCATTCAATTGCAAACAAAACTGTCTTCCTCCCAGCCTTCCCCCAGATGCATCCCTTTGTGACAATCTGCTTTCAGGCAATCAAAGAAACTGAAACTTCCATTATACATGCATTACTTTAGTTAGTCTGATTTTGTATCCCAAAAGTCAATCCAAAAAGTCAAAGTAAGTGTTGCATACAGCCCAATCAACCAATACATGGGGAGGTGTATAGATAGGGGTTATACTGGTTTATAAGGGAAAGCAAAGGTTACCTTTCAATTCCCTGCCTCCAGAGCCTCGCCTAGGCTCCGTCAGAGCTCCCACAATCGGTGGGGCGAACCTCCCACAGAGGCCTTGGCGCGGATTACGGGTTGCAATCCTGCCTGTCGCCTTCCTCTCAGAACCAATGGACTAGACTTAGAGTAAGAAAGGCATGAAGAGAATGTTTTGAGACTCTTAGATCCAAGGATGATGCTCTCAGACTCGCGCGAGAGGACCTTGTTATCTTGTCTCGCCAGGGGGCCCAGACGGTTTGGTCAACACTGAGTAAACTACCGAAGTCGAACCTCTGACAATCCCCCGGTTTGCAGCACCGCCTCCCTTCACCCACAAACCCCTCCGCAGGATCTGCGACCCGAAATATAGCAGTTATAAGCAAGTCTGCAAGCTCGCGGCTGGCCTCACGCCCCTGGTCAAGAGACTCAGAATGGCAGTGGGTGGGGGCAACACAACGGTCCAAAGGTGGCCTTCTACCGTCCCAACCTTCTCAATTGGCCACAGCCTCCCAGCTGGCTTCCCGGCACTTCGCGCTGCAGAATGGGTTTTGCGGCATCAGCAGGTAAGTTCCAGCGCCTTGTGGCTTACTCCTTTATTCTAACGGGACGGGCAGCCCACAACCATTATATAAGCTCGCAACCTCGCTGCTCGCTCCTCGCTACTTCGTTTGGTGGGATGAACAACGCTCCGGCCAATGGCCAAACCTCTTCCTCGCGGTCTGCCTGCGGCCGCGTTGCTTGATGCTACAGGCAAATGAGACACAGGCAACAGGCGACGACAGGGCTCCGTCGAGGACTTTTGCGCATCCTACATGGAGCGAAGTAGCGCATGGCCGGCTCATATCATCACGATTGAACCCCGCAGACCGTTCACGCCTACCATCCACTGAGCCAGCGAGCCCCTCCGTCGACTCCCGTCACCACCCACAAGCAGCAGAAACACCCCGAATTGAACGGTCCCCACCTCAAAGTGCCTGGCTCGGTGGGTAGCAGCCTCCTGGCCCCGCACCTCCTTCTTTTCAGGTACGTAACCTCTTCCCCCCTCTAGCGCAGTTCTCACTGCCCAAGCCCACGGATCTACTCACTAACCTCCGAACTCGACTTACTCGTCAGATTCCCCCAGCACCGAGACCTCAAGGACTCGCACTCCCACCCCCGATTTCAGCAAGAATCGAGGGAAAACTCGATCTTTCCTTCTTCCCTCACCTGTCCTTCAGCCATATCGTCGCGTACACCGGTTCATTACTAACTTCTAGTCCTCTGACTTAATACTAAATCTAACACGAGATTCGGATTCCCTGCTGCCAATAACCCCATGTGCAATTCTTTCCCCGCCCATTTTCATCAAGAATCGGGCGGGCTTTACATACTCGATTGCGCCTTACCCGCCTCCATTCCTTAATGCATTTGGCCCGGTGGGTCGTCTAGGTACATTCCGCCCCCCCCCCTTTTCACTTGCACTTCCTCCGTAGCCCCGGTGCAACCCCTATCTTCTCTACCTCCCAACCCACTGCCTTTCCACCGAAACCGCCACGACAGCCGGGTTCGCCACGGCTAATAAACCCACGTTAACATCTTCCCCCCGCCCGTTTTCATTGAATAATCGGGCGGGACCTCGCACCTCCATCCCGTCCATAGCCATCACTCGCCACAACTTGTTCTTCTACTAACCCTCTTTCTACGCTAACTAATCACTCAAACTAACAACAAAATCGAATTCTCCCCTCCTTAATACCTTTATACCGTGTCTTTCCCCGCTCGAATCCATTGAGGATCGAGCAAATAACACTCTTCCTTATCTTTCTCCTTCCTCGTCCTCCCGCCATATCCCGGCGCACCAACTTTCCTACTCATCTCTAGTTCTACTATCCCTCCCTCTAATCTGACCTTACCAACTAGGTCGCCTGGGGTAGAAACCCCGATATCACTTCTTTCCCCGCCTGATTCCATCAAGGAACAGGCGGGCAATACGATTTTCCCCTTCGTCATACCGTCCTCCCGCCATTTCTTCTCTTCGCCATAGCTCCGCGCGATAGTTTTTCTCACTATCTCCCTCCACACTCCACCTTCCGCCAATCGGCTTCCACCATCGGATTCGTCCGGGGTTAAAGCCCCGGGATCGCCTTTCTCCCCGCCCAAATCCGCTCCTCAACGGATGAGCTACACCCCTCCTCCTTCGTTGTTCCCTCCGAATGAACCCGGCGCGAGCCCGCGACGAGGTCCATTCCCTCTTCCATTCGTCATCCCGACTCTCTCCGGTGCTGCCCCGTCGCTCCCGTTGCCTGTTGCTTTAGCGCCCGACACTGATTACCTGTCTCCGTGATCTTAGCGCCCGTCCCTCACGCGCCATCACCCCGCTCCCCGTTCTCCTTCACTCCGCGTGCACCCGTCGCGGCTCCCCGTCCTGATTCACTCCTCCGCCTTTGCGACCCGTCAGCGCCAGCTTCGTCCCACAGCGCCAGGTAGCTTGGGGACTCCACAGCGGCCTGATGACCCATTTGATGACCGCGCCTATCCGGGAAAACTTCGGAGGGAACCATCTACCAGCCAACTCGATTAATCTCTCGTCACATTACCTAAGTACGACGACAACCAGGCCCGACGGTTGCACCGTGTGTCTTACCACAGTGCCCCTGGCCCCCTTTTTGCTAGCCTCTCCGTCGCCCGCTCGCTGCCGTTCGCGTAGCACCCAGCGTGCCACGCCGTCCCGGTTCATTCCGCAGTGCTGCCTACTGACCGCTATCACTAACTCCGCGCCCCACCTGCCGACGTTCATAGGGGAATGGGCCGAAGGCGAGGCGTAGTGGCTGGCCCAGCGCCGAGACTCAGCCCGACGCTACTGGCTGGCCCCCGTCATGCACCACCTGGCCACCATAGCGGATATCGCCCCCCCCCCCCGCCTGTGGGTACAGCTCCAACATGTTCCCTCGTTGGAGGCTTGAGCACGGATGTGGCTGCTACGGGGCTCCCCTTAATACTATAGGGGCGTGACTTCGGCGTAGTCCCGACAACAGTCTGTGATTTGAACCTCTGGCAACCCCGCGAATATAACACACCCCCGCGCGACATCCTACCGCAGCCCCGCGTCCCAAAACGGGGCGCGGGACCCAGAACAATAAGAAAATAAAATAGAATAACAATAATGTCGGGGAACCGCGGGATCGCTGGCACCCTGCCGTCCCGTGGAGTGGGTCCGCCGCCGTGCCTGTAAACAAAACGGAGGTGGATAGCCCCGCAGGGCCCTCAACCCCTCAGGTTTCGCTCCACGCTGCTCCGCTGCTGCCGCGCCGACGCCCACTGGCCTCGACCCCCGAACCTCCGTCTCTCGAATCCAATACCGTAACCAATAGGGCTAAGCCCAAGCCTGGAGTTAGCCTACGCAAAACCCAATATAAGGTAAGGCAGCGCAGTGCCTAGGCCAAAAAGACGGTCTGGGCATCGTCTCTGCCTGCAACCAAACCCACGGCCGCTAAGTATCCACGCCGGCCTACCCAAACCGTGTCGTGGCCGCCCCCGCGCGCCATCCTACGCCACCCCATTTACCGCACAAGGTCGCACCGTAGCCGTCGATGCCGTCGTCCTCGTACGCGCGCTCGACTTGGTCAAACGTAGCCATCGAAGGAAAATATCCCCTAGATCTTAGTCTAATCGAGAGTAAATAAAAACTTAAAGATAAAAAAATAAAAATAAAAATAAGCAGACCGGCATTCGCGCCGGTTTCATAATCAACATCAGGGGATGAATCGAGCGCGCCTTAAACCTGCGCGCCCACACACTCTTTACTCTAGCCAACCATCCTACCAACGTAAGTCACAGACGAGGCCGCGCCTAGCGCGGTATACTTAAACTTTAAACCAAAATTATTTATGTCGCTTGCAAAAACCAGGGCGGATACACTTGTAAGGGTATTCGCGCCGACACCGTTATGGGATCGCCGTGCTGTTTCTGTTGTCGTTTCATACCAAGGACGAGGTGACATAAGGCACACTGCTCCGAGCAGTGTAACCGTTGAACCCTCCTCCGGTCTTCTCGTTTAATTTATTTTATTTTATTTTATTGAACTTAATTTATGCCTTCTTGGATTACGAATTACCAAGAAGTAGAATTGTGAGACCCTCTTTTAGAACGCTGGGGTCGCGATATACAGTGGCCCTATAAAAGAGAAAGGGGGACTACCATTTGGCTACACGAGCATGAGCAGTCTCACAACGCCGCTTGTTGGCGAACTGAGGAAGGGGCTGAGCGTCAGTGTCGGTGTGGGGCAGCCCTGTTTGCGTATGTGTGCGTTAGCCGACTTGGTAAATATACTTTGTCTGCTCAATAGGGCTCACCATGGTGCTGAGCAACGGACTGCATGACTATAGGCCGAGATACCTCTTGTTTATCTGGAGGTGGGAGCAGATGTCGGGAGAAAGGCCTGTGGTGACAGCTATAATAGACTATAGCCACCGCAACCAGGAGGGAAGGCTAAAGATAAACGTGGAGGGAGGAAAGGAGGAAAAGATGACAACAGATCAGAGAGTACAATTGGCCATCACGGAGGCGAAGGACCGAGCGGAGAGGAGGTGCAGGAGGGATGGTGTGACGAACGAAATAAAGGTAAAAATTGTGTACCACGAGGAAGAGATCTCCACGAGTCCACGGACACTGCAGAACATGAGCAACGACACTTGGATCGGGATACAGAAGCAGAGAGCGACGCAAGTGACTTGGAGGTCACGACCCAGTCCTGGTAGAATGGGAAAAACAGGAATGGTCATAGCTGTCTAAAAGTTAGTTAATCACGATGGACTGGGTAGACGTAGTGTACGGATGGAATAAAAAGTGGAAATACACCCTGCAACAAGCAGACCTGGATATCAGATCAATCAATGTAAATGGTATCGCATCCCGGAATTCGGAAAAAAATAAAGCCTTATGGGATTTGATGAGAGGGGTTGAGGGTAAATCATGGCCGGATGTAGTCTGCATCCAGGAAACCCACTTATTGGACATACCAGAGCACCATAGAGCGCACAAGCAAGCCTGACCCTTCCAAGGTTATCAGGCTTTTGCCCCCCGCCCAGGGAGTTCGAGTGTAGCGATATGGATTCCACCCGGCTCACGACTCGAGGTACTCTGCTGGGAAAAAGACGAGGAGGAGAAACGATGAATCAAGATTTTAGGTATGTTGGAACTAGAGGTTGTATCTATAGTTTCCATGTATGCTCCAAATACGGTCCGCGAAAGAAGGACCTTCTTTGAAAAAATAGAAACAATCCCCCCCCGCAGATATCCCTCTATTACTGACAGGAGACTTTAATGCTGCACCAGATAGGTGGTTGGACAAACGAAAGATTTTTCACACCACAGTGCACAATGTAGAAGAAGACAAACGTATGTTGAGGGACTTATGCACATGTTTTTCTCTTTTTGACACTTACAGGCGTAGCTACCCGTCCGAAAGCGCCTTCACATGTATTCAAAACAATGACCGCACTAGGTTATCCAAATCTCGCATTGATCTGATTCTGGCTTCAGAAGAGTTGGGGGGGGGTTCTCGGCTGTAACAATACTCCCAATGAGCCCATACCCCGGGCTAGATCATAGGATGTGCATGACAGTATGGACATTTCGCAAACGGTCGGACCAGGGGCCTAGCTACTATAAGCTTAACACCTCCTTACTCAAAATCAACTCCTTTCAAAAATACTTACAGCAGGCTTGGGATTTTTGGAAAGAACACCGCCTCCATCAGGATTCACAAATCCATTGGTTTAACAACGACTTATTTTTCATGGCCAAGAAAAGCAACGAATACTCTAAACTTCTAGCTGCTCAGAGACATCAACAAGAAATAACAATCATGAAAAATTTGGAGAATGGAGAACAGGAGCAAAATTCGCAAGGTCAGGAACAAATGAATGTTGAACTACAACTCCGCATACAAGACCTAAGAAATCAACTTCTTAAGCATGCACAATACAGATGGCAAGGAATGCAAACAAGGGGAAGGCTCTCTAAGGCTCTAAGCTATCCACAGAAGGGGTAATGGACTCTCACTTTTTTAGTCTAGCCAAAGCACGCAGTCAAAGAACAACGATCGAAGCACTCTACGAACCTAACGCCAGGGATGCCGACCCGACCGTGTCCACAGCTCACTGTACCAAGATAACTTACGATTACTACAAGGACCTTTTCTTTTCCCATATAGACAAATCAAATGTATCACATCAGGATCATTTGATTAATGAATTCTTGGAACCTCTTAATAAAGCACTAACGCCTGAGCAACGTGAATCCTTGGAATCTCCTCTCTCCAAAAATGAGATATGGACCTCGCTTCTGCAAATAAAGGAGGAAAAAACCCCCGGGATAGACGACTTTCCTAAAGAATTTTGGGAAATCATATGGGGTTTTATGGGTCAAGATGTCATGGACTTTTTAAACGAAGTATCGATCACAGGAGAGATGGGTGAAAGTGTGGGGCAAGAGATATTGACCCTCCTTTACAAAAAGGGTGATAAGATGGATATCAGGAACTCTAAGCGAATAACGCTCCTCACAGTGGTATATAAAATGTTGTCCAAAGCCCTGGCTAACAGGATGATCCCGGTAATGGAGGACATCATTCATCCCGCTTAAATTGGCTTTATGGCAAACATAAACATACAAGAAAACATCATGTTGATCCACGAAATCCTCCAGCTGACGAGACACCTGAGCGAAAATGCAGCCTTGATTTTCATAGACTTTGAAAAGGCGTATGATCACGTGGACTGACTTTTCCTGGACAAGTGTTTAGAAAAAATGAATTTTGGCCCGCATTTCATACGCTGGATACAAATCCTACATCAACATGCCACCACGTGTGTTCAAGTCAACGGAAATCTTGTGCCCCCCTTACACCTCGAATGATCGGTCTGCCAAGGGGATCTTATTGCCCCTTTCCTCTTCTTGGCTATTATGGAGGCACTAGCAGCCAACCTACGGGCTAATAAAAGCATTTCCAGAATACGTGTTACACGCATTCCCGAGGATGCAATCCCGGTGTGCTCCTTGTTCGCAGATGACCTCACAATAATGACAGAAGCTACACTCCGCAATATAGAAGAAATCCAACACATGATGAAAAAAATTGTCAGGGTCTCTGACATAGCCGTAAACTGGGGGTCTAAGACACAAGGATGGTGGATCCATCACCAAGGAGGACGCCCTCCGCATTCATCACTCATCACATGGATACCATTGGATTCCCCAATAAGGATCCTGGGGGTATCCATGGTTACAGAAGGGCGGCCACCAAACAATGATGACTAGATCAGCGCCCCGGCCCAGCACAAACTGAACGATTGGAGAAACAAGCACACATCCCTCTTCGGTCGAGCATTGGTACTTAAGAATGTAATTTTTGCATCGCTATGGTACAAGTCTTTGCTCTGGCCCTTGAGTAAAACAACTCTAGGAAGCCTAAGGAGAAACGCAGCAGCCTTGCTGCCTTCCTATGGCGGGGGGAGGGAGAGCAGACCAATGTTATTAGCCGAGTGGCCTGGGACTTGATCATTCAACCAAAAACAGGGGGAGGCTTGGGAGTACTTGACCCGGCCACGCAGGTTTAGGCGCTAAGACTAAAATGAATAAAAAAACTAATTTTTACCCCCCAGAGTCCGTGGTATGTTCTAGCCTTAGAACACCTAGCCAGACTGACCCCGGAAACGCCCCACATGATTCATCTGCTGACTTGGTTAGAGGACCGCTACTGGACGATCCCGCGCAAATTCCCGCTGGGGAGGGAGGATTCAGAAGGGGGGGTCAGCCGATGGATAGTTTCTGACCCTCCCTACTGCAAACCTGACGAAAACTCCCACTCCCTGACAAGGTCCACCCCGATCGATGGGAGGAAATTCATTGGCAACTCCTCTTCGGTAACAAACACAAGGGGTCGCGTTATGGAAAGTTCATCCCCGCCCTGGAAAGGTTGGGTTAAGCACGCGATTCTCAGGATAGGAGACATCTGGGACACGGAAAGGAAGAACTGGAAAACAGGGCACCAATTGAGACCAACCTTAAGGTATTGCCACCATGTGGATGAATCCTTGGAAAACCTTGTTGAAGCCATTCCACTAGAATAGTACCAAATCCTCAGACAGTGCCATACCCTGAGAGAAGGGGATTGGGTGACCAACACTGGGTCCCCGCAGGAGATTGGCTTGATTCATATGGTTTCACCCCAAGCAGTCTTAGTCGAACGTTACAACGCTGACAAAACAGACACCCTCAAAGCGAGTAGAGTCCCTTTCAAATGGACAGATAAAACAACCATACACCGAATAAGGGTGATCAAGGAGAAAGGACAGAAAAGGGCAATGGGCATTCCAGCCCAACACGCCAATCCAGGACCTACCTTTGGATCCGGTGGAATGAACTTGGCTACTTCCCTATACGAGAAGTGTCCTCAAGACAAGACACATTAATTTGCACCAGCTAATAGTTAAATCAGCCTACAAAATGCTCAGACCATGACGATATCTGAGGGATATGATCAACGATAGATGGGCTAGGCATCTTAATGTGGACCACACCCTCTTGACACCGATTAAATGGCTTAAGGAACAAAAATCTAAACCCATGAAAATCACTTAACTACAGTGGCAGATAGCCCACCGCTGCCTGCCAACCAACGATTGGTTAATTAGTCACACAAACCTTAAACAAAAAAACCTTTTGCTTCCTTGGTGCCAGAGGAGCGAAAGCCTCTTCCCCTTCCACAAGAAGGCAAAGACTATTGAGCATATCTTCATGCAATGCCCGATTGCCCAATTTATTTGGAGGTGGTGGGACCGTATCTGGCGGAAATTGGTGCCGGATACTCCGTGGCCCTGGTCATGGCAAGCCATACTGGCTGGGTATTGGTCACAAGCAGGAACATCCACGCTATTCACAGAAAACATGTATACGATTGGAAGAAGGGCCGTGCTATGGGCACTTTGGTGGCAGAGATGCACCCTGGCTTTGGAAAAGGTACGGGTAGAGGGGGCAGAGATCACTGAACAGATCCAACAGCTAGGTCACTTTGAGCTCACACGTAGATGGCTGGACACCAAAGCACAATTGGATTCCTTTAAACAAATCGGTGATGTTAGGAGACAGATTAGGGTATTTTGCAGGAACTGGTTAGGTGGGGAAAGAGAAGGATGGGTTGCAAAAGTAGTGTGGAATGGAGAATTAAAGGAAGAGTCGCACGATTTGGAAGACCTAAGGGACTACCATCTCATTTCTAAAGACTGAACAAGCATAGAACCCTCATTCCCATTACGTCCTCCCTCGGATTTTCCAGACCCCTTTCCGCTCCATGCCCTGTCAATGGTTGAAATTCTATCCTGATTCCAACATCCAAACCCCCCTTGTCTTTATCAGACTTCTGCTACATTCCTTAGAGACGCCCCCGGATGGGCGTCCTCCCTGGTGCCTCCTGGGGAGGACCCCGCATATATAGAATACAAACATCCGGAGCTATCGGGACAGTGAACAATGCTGTTAATTTGGAAGCATTGGAGGGACCTACAACAGCAGATAGCGCTTGAGGAAGGGAGAAACTAATTCTGTAGTTTTAGACATCTGGCACCCAGTACCGGGGTGAAGAGGTTTCTCTCCCCTCCTCTGACAACCTGCGCAGTCAATCCTCTGGATACCAGAGTAATCAATGCTGGCAGAGTTAACAGTCATTTTTTTTTCTGCTTTTCCATTCTGTAAAGGGACGCTGGACCCGTTTTCCAGCAGGTGACGCTCCCCACCAATAGATGGAGCCCCCCCGGATGCTAACGGTGTCTGCTCTTACCAGCACCACTGGCATTGCAAGGGGTGTGTATTTAAAAAAAAAAAAAAAAAAAAAAAAAAAAGGTTTTCTTCCCCCCCCCCCCCCTTTTTTTTTTAAGCCCAGGTCGTTGTAGAGGTGGGATACTAGACAGATGGCAGTCACCCACAGTACTCGGCCACTTGGTTGTCCAGATGAACCCCTCTGAAGTCCCCACCCACCCTTCCTTTTATCTTCTGCCGTGGTGCACCCCCACCCCCCCTATCCTACCCTAGTGTTAGCCACCCAGGACCATCGCCTATTGCCTTCTTGGTGGGGTGACCTGACCAGACAACGGTTTCAGGTACCGGGGCTAAGCAGAGATGCCTAGCCCCTGCTCAGCCCTAGTTGAAGCAGATGTCGTGCAAGCCTGATTGCACGGGGACTTTGGGAGCTAGGTTTGAACATGCTACTACGGGTCTTCATGAGGGTGCACAGTGACGCCCATCTAGCTTAGTTGTGTGGTGATGATAGAAAGCTGGGTATCCTTCCGTTCCCTCGTATGTCCCTGGGGCCCGTTCCGACCATGACATCCCCGACATCCCGTACTAAAGAAATGCTATGCCAGCCTCAACCCTATGCTATGTACTAGGAGGATAGTCAACCCAACGTCATGAGTTATGGACTGAGTTTCTTTATCCTTATGTTGTCTTTTTACTACAGTGTACTATGATGTTGATGGTAGAGAGATGGGGATCCTCCGTTCCCGTGTATATCCGTGGAGCCCGTTCCGGCCCCGCGGTAAGGTGCAGTATCTCCTGACATCCCCGACATCCGTACTAAGTACTGCTATGCCAGCCTCAACTCTAACGTACGTACTAGGAGGATAGCCCACCCTCAATCGTAAATCATAGACCGTATGTATTGACCCTGGATAATCTCTTAGCCTGTGTTGTTTGGTAATCTGAGAGGAGACAATCCTCTGCTCCCTCGTATGTCCTGGAGCCCGTTCCAACCCAACAGTAAAGTGCACTATCTCCTGATACTCCCGACAACCTGTACTAAGGAACTGCTATGCCAGCCTCAATTTCTTCCCCCTAGGGCCAAGTCCCACTACCTTCTTCCCCCAACCATAACGCGTATGGGTTGTGTTCTTTTTTTTTTTTTTTTTTTTTTTTTTGGGACAAATGCTCCAGTCTATTCGTGGGGAGCAACATGTGCTGGGAACCGGGCCCAACGTCCCATATAAAATGATACAAAGGATTTGGACTACCAGGGTCATTACCTGGCTTCGGTTAAGAACAATCTGAGAATTTTGGCTAAGAACAATCTGAGAACTACAAAAAGAGTTCAAGAATTTTGAGAGGGTTGTTGTAGCGGACCTCTGGTTGGCCTGTGAGAACAGCCCCTTGGTTTGTTCTCACAGGCCTGTGTTTTATTCAGGGCAGTTCAGTCCAGGCCGGTACCTTTGTCAGTACCAGCCAGTCCAGTCCAGTCTCGTCAGTCCGCTGGGGTATACCCCAGCCATTGTCTATTTTTGAGACCATTCTACACTTGCACGATTTGGAGTACGTGCGCTGAAGTCTTGCGTGGGAGCTGCGCTGTGCTGTCTCGCTCCTCCCTTATCCTCCATCTCCGTCATCATCCCTAGCGGAGCACCACACCTGGTGGGTCCGCTACATTGGTATCGGAGCGGGAACATTCCCCGCTCCCACCCACCACCCCGTACAACTGGGAAAACAACGGGTTTTTTTCGCTCTTTTTCGCGTGTTTTCCACCGAAAATGAGGGAAAAAGCAGACGCATGCAGGAGGCAACATGTAGCGGAAAAAAACAGGCGCCACCACGAGGGCAAGGCCAAGGCCGCCGCACGCGAGCGCGCCACTCGCCCCCGCTGCCCCCGCTGCCCCGCCCCGTCCCGCTCCCGGATTTACATTGTGAAGATCCGGGATTTTTGTTGCCGCTGGGGTTTGAACCCAAGTGCCTGCTGGGCCATGCACATGCGTAAGCACCTTGATAACACACTCGCCACAGAGTGTACATGGCACTGTAGTACGGCACTCGTGTTGAAGAGGTGTCGTGCTGGCTATTAACCCCCCCCCCCCCCCCCCCC
>BFEA01000316.1:189534-202234 GCA_003427395.1 Chara braunii | reverse complement strand
TGATCAAGATCTCAGCCCCCTCTCTCCTCCAGTTGGCTTGCTGCAGCGAAGGCCAAGACCCTCCTGGTCTTGGTATACCTTGTGCCCTTGGAGACACCAAGGGCCAGGTATCACTTCTCTCTCTCCCCTTCCTCTACTAACCCATCCTCCATATGTCTCTCTCTCTCTCCTCTTACTCATACCCCACCTTTTCTCCCACCACCTATTCTCTTACTCTCTTTTCTTTATTTATTTTCTTTTCTTTCCTCCTTTTCTCTTTGCTTCTTGATCCCTCTCCACCTTTCCCCATCCCTCTCTCTATCATTCTCTCACCCTCCTCTCCCCCAACTACCACCACACCATCCCCCTACCTCCCACTTCATCTTTTTCTCTCTCCCACCTATTTCTTTCTTTTCTCCTTTACTTTTTCATTCCCCTTCCCTCCTACTTCGATTTTTTCTTCTGATTTTCTTCTTTCCATCTCTCTTTTGATTTATCTTTTCTCTTTTTTCCAAAAATTCGAATTATCTTCTTCCCCACCTTCTTTTCTCATTTTTTGATTTATTTCATTTATTTTTCTATGAAATTTCGATTTTCTTTACGGCAACCCTAAATCTGATTAGGTGTTAGTCTTTCTTGCTTTCGGCACACGTTTTGACCCCGTGGGGGTAACGAAGTGCTGTCGAAATTTTCTGATTTTTTCTTACTTAGTCTTTTTCGGCGCACTTCGACCCCATGGGGGTAACGAAATGCCGCAAAAAATTTTGAAAAATCAGATACTTCATTTCTCTCCACCTCCTCATCCACTTATTTACTTATTTATTTATTTATCTATATATTTATTATTTTTTTATTTATTTTCTGATTTTTTTTTATTTGCGGCAGTTTGAAACCTAGTGTGCTTATCTCGGTCTCTCCTTTCCCCTTGGCACATTCTTGACTCCATGGGGGATAAGGAAATGTTGCCGAAAATTTCAAAAAATTTTCTTTTCACATTTTGTTTACTTCTTCCCTTAATTATTTTTATTATTTATTTTCTTTTGTTTTTCTCTTGAAATCTCGCTGCTCATTTATTTTTCTCCCGCCTTCCCCCCCTATGCTTACTATTTTCTTTTCTTGATTAGGTCATCGGTACCCTACCCTAACCACTAAAACTTCGATTAGGGTTTTCTTAGGGTTTTTCAAACCTCCTTACCTCCCCTTCCCTATTCGGGCACCCTGGACCCGAACCACCCCTCCCCCTTTGACGCTGCCTGCGCCAGCCTTGCTAGCGCCGTCCGCCGCTTTCTACCGCGGACCTCCCCCTACGCCCTCCGCTCACGCGGACCTCTCCTGGCCCCCTCCAGTCCGGCCCGTCACCTCCCCATGGCCGACGGTGTGTCACACGCCGCCGACGCGGCGACGACCACGACACAGGGCTCCACACCCGTGCCGACGGACCAGGGCCACCAGCCCCAGGGGAATCTGCACACCCTCATCACTTCCCTCCTTGCGCCCATCTAGGCGCAACTAGCAACCCTCGCGCCCTTATAGGTGCAGGTGGCGACCCTTGCCGTCGGCATGCAACAACTCCAAGACGTTGCTTGCCCTTCATCTCCTGGCTCCCAGTCCGGGTCCCCCGTCCTCGGATAGGGTGGCCACGGCGGAGCTTCCTCCTCCGCTGCCCCCGMCCCGACCATCTTGGTGACTGTCCACGCCCCTAGCACGATGGCCGCCACGAGTCAGGCCCTCCTTCAGTTTACGGGCGCACCCGCCTAGATTCCGGTCACTACGGCCACGGTACCACAACCCGCTACCATGGTGTCCCAGCTTTTCCGCATGCCCCGCTTCTCCCTTCCCTTCGCACGACCGCAGCGCCACCTGGTTCTCCCCCCTCTAGGATGCCCTACGCCGCTTGTGCGTCCACTTCCTCCACTCTTCCTCCTGCCACTCCTCGCTCGATCCACGTCAAACGTCTCGAGGACGAACTTGCCCAGATCTGGGTCGACCTAACCCTCTTATGCCTTCGGCCACCCCAATCCTCACAGGTGGCCGCACCTTCGGGCGCACCCCCTACCTCCTCTACCCTTTCTCCCATACAGGCTCGCTTCCCGCGCCCTGCACCCTATCCAGCCCCATCCTACCTTCTTCCTACTCCTGCGGTTGCTGCGACCTCTTCTACCACAACTCCCTCGAAGCCTGCCGCAGTTGCCCCCGCCGCTCCCCCATCGGGCTCGGGCGCACAGTCAGCTGCGCCCCTCTCTCCAGGACCGGCGCCGACTTACTCAGCCGTGGCACAGACCTCTGCTCCTCGATCCCCTCGCCGTCAAAACGGTGGCGCACCACTCATCCGTTTGTCAGACATTGCCCTGTATGATGGTATAGGTATACGCGTGTCTCGGTGGCATCAGTCTGCCACCCGCACGCTCTAGCTCATGGGCGCCACACCCAACACGTGGGTGGGTCACCTCTCCACGCGCCTGCGTGGCGATCCTTTCGATGCCTGGGAGGATTTTTACGCTTACTCCCTTCGTGAGGGTCGGACTCCGACCTTCATGGATTTTCAGGCGTTCCTCGAGGATCGCTTCGGAGCCCGATATGACGTGATTGACGCCTTCGAGTGTATCGTCACTACACGCTGGTCCGGCTCTGGTGGCGCTGTCGGCTTGGATCGCCACATCTAGGTCTTTCAGGACGCCCACCTCATTTGTGACGTGGCGTTCCTCCCCGAGGCTGCCCTTATCGATCGTTTCTTGGCCAGCCTCCCGCTCGAGTACCGCTCCGAGTTATGGCGGTACAAGTTCACATCGCCCCGCAGGCTTACGAGGCCGCCAGGGACCATCAGCGGATGCGGGCCCGTCTTCACCCCGCCTCCTCCTCTCAGCCCCAGCGTACTGGTTACGCCTCCTCCTCCTCTCACGACACTTCCCAACGCCGTTCCTCTTTCCACGGTTGCCCCCGCCGTTCCGCGCAGCAGGGCCGCCACTTCTCGCGCCGCTTCAGCGTGCTCGAGTATGGTGAGCAGGACGCAGGTGCCCCGCTGTCGCCTGAGGGTGACCATAGCGACGACCTCGACCTCGGCAAGGTCGTCCACCACCTCCTGGAGGACCCTACTCTCCCTATGGCTGAGCGCCACCAGCTCATCCTCCCCACCCTTTCCCGGGCACGCAGCCGCCCTCGTCACGTTGGCGGGTCGCCCCCCGAGGTCCCTCAGCAGGACCTCCCTCAGGGCTTTGTCCCTCCTCGCGGTGTCCTTTCCGCTGAGGAGCGCGCGGTTATTTTGGGCCGGCATGGGTGTTTGCGATGTTGTCAGGACGGTCATACCTCCTCGCGGTGCCCTTACACCACCGCCCTTGCCCACCACTACGCTGACCTTTCCCGCCAGCGTCGTGCTCAGTCCCCCCCCGGCGCCTTGCATCCCCGCGGCGCCTCCTAGCCACAGTGCAGTGTACACCTGCGCCCTCCTCAGTAGTCGGCTTCCCGACATCCCCGTCGTGGTTTGCCCCTCTCGCTTCTGGAGTTGAGGTCTCGCAGGATCCGACAGAGTGTACTCAGCCCTCTGTCGCGGTACCGTCTGCGCCTCCGCAGACCACCGTCTCGCCTCCTACCCCACCGGGACTACTGACGCGTCGAGCCATTCGCTCAGCCCGTTGCAGCGAGCAGCTTGCGACTCGCGAGGATATTGCGTCCTCTCTTCTGGACTTGAGCATGCTCCAGGCTCGTCAGGAGCGACTCACCCTCCATGTCGCTGCTCTGCGTCGCCTTCTCACCATCCTCTCTGACCCTGATCGCACCCTCTCGATTATCCCAGTACGACTCGGTACCTCCACGAGGGTGTACTCAGCGCTGTGGGATTCCGGTTCTCAGGGCGACTTCATTCACCCACGTGTGGTGAAAGAAGCCCGCTTACCCACGACAAGGTTTCCGACTCCCATCTCCGTTACCCTAGGGGATGATTAGACTCAGTGCTTCTTCGATCGGACGGTAACCGACCTCCCCTTATTACTCACTCTCGAGCCGACTGATCGTCCCCCGGTGTCTCATCGCCACCGCTCCTCTGCACATTTTGATGTGATGAAGACGGGGTACGACTTCATTCGCGACACTCTGTGATCTCGTCGGTTCCGCAACACCGAGGCCGATTGGGCGACCAACACTCTCGTTCTCGAAACGATGTGTGGACAGACGTATCGCGTACCTTTCATAGGTACCACTACGATACCACACCCCGATCCTCCTCCCCCAGAGCCTTTCGTGCCCACACCATCTCCTTCTATCACCATCACCTCGCCTCGGTAGTTCGCCTACTTCATCCGACAGGACGACGTCACCTTCTTTATGGTGAACGTGACGGATCTCTTACACTATGATCCACCCTACCCGACACCGAGCTCATCCCTCTGGAGCCAGATCCTCCTTCTATCTTCATGGCTCCCATCTCTACTTGCGTCCCTCCGCCGTCCGTCGAGTCCACCCCGCCGTCACACGCTGACGCGGACGATGAGGAACTTGAACTCGCATGATATACGGCTGACCTGGAGCCCGCAGTTCGTGACCTTATTCGAGAGTACCGCGACATTTTCCCATCGTCGTTCTCGTACGCTGGCATCCCACCGATGCGCGACGTGGAGCACTCCATCCAGCTTGTGCCTGACTATCGTGTTCACCACCAGGCACCCTACAGACTCTCGATCCCGAGGCCACCGAACTCAAGCGTCAGCTTGAGAAGCTCTTGAGACTGGGTTTCATTAAACCCATCAACTCCCCGTGGGGTGCACCCGTCCTCTTTGCTCGCAAAGCGGATGAAACTCTCCGTCTCTGCATCGACTACCAAGGTCTCAACCGCTACACGGTTAAGAACAACTACCCCATGCCTCGTTCCCATGGGCTGTTCGACCGCCTAGCAGGCAACCGCTTCTTTACGAAGATTGATCTTCGTAGCGGTTACCATCAGATCCGCGTCGCTGCAGCCGACCAGCCGAATACCGCGTTCCGATCACGCTTCGGCCACTACGAGTTTACGGTGATGCCATTCGGCCTCACCAACACACCCGCTACCTTCCAGAGGGCGATGAACGACATCTTCAGGGACATCCTGGAGCAGTACGTTCTCGTCTACCTCGACGATATCCTGGTCTACAGTCGTACCCTTGAGGAGCACCTCAGACACCTCCGCGATGTCCTTGACTGCTTGCGCAGACATGGCTTCTACGCCAAGCTGAGCAAGTACCGCTTTGCCCAGCACAAAGTGAATTTCTTAGGACACTACGTGTCTGACCAGGGTCTCCACATGGACGATGCGAAGATCACTGCTGTTGCGAAGTGGCCCGCTCCCACATCCGCCAAGCAGCTTCGCAACTTCCTAGGCCTAACCAACTACTATAGTAATTTCATCCAGGGATATGCTAGGTATTCCTACGTCCTTACCTCCACCCTCCTCCGAAAGAACACACCCTGGGCTTGGATACCCCTCCACGAGGACGCCTTCCGCGCCCTCACGAAGGCAGTGACATGCACACCGGTTTTTCACCTACCTGATTTTAATCGCCCTTTTATCCTTACCACCGATGCATCAGACTTTGCTATAGGAGCAGTGCTTTCTCAGGTTTTCCCCTCCTCTCCTGATTCCTCTCATCCTCGTATCCCTCGCTTCCCACCACCTACCCCTACCACTGCTTCCCGACTGGCGCCTACTCGTCTAGCTACTGATGAGCCTTTTATTGACTATTCTCCTACCATCGCCGAGGACAGCACTTTCGAGTCTCGCTCAGGTGATTGTCTGATAGCCTTCTACTCTCGTCAGCTCCTGCCCGTCGAGATAAACTACACCGCTGATGAACGTGAGGTTCTCGCAGTAGTTTATGCCGTTCGGCATTGGCGTCACTACCTGCACGCGGCACCGTTCACGGTGCGTACGGACAACTCTGTTGTCCAGACTTTTCTAACAAAACCGAAGCTCACTCCTCGACAGGCTCGCTGGTGGCGCGACCTATCCGAGTTTAGTTTCACCACTGAGCACATCAAGGGTGAGACTAATCGGTTCGCAGATGTCTTATCCCGGTGCCCTGACCACGACCAGGAGCAGATCCAGCTCTCTTTCATCTCGGTCACCACCGTCCACCACTCGGTGATCGACGAGTTTCGCACTTAGTACCGCCACTGCCCCGACTATCGCGACATTCACGCGACCCTTCGGAGTGGCAAGACCGTCCCAAACTACTCTCTCGGGGACAACGGTCTTGTGTACTGGCATGATTCACAGGGCACCAGAGACCCCCGTATTTGTGTTCCCTCCACTGGACAGCTACGTGTCTGAGAAGTAGCAGAGTTCCATGACCAGGCAACCGTCGGTCATATGGGCTTCCACAATACGTTGGCTCGTGTGAGCCGCCTGTACGTCTGGCCGAAGCGCAAGGACTTTGTGAAGGACTACGTTGCCGAGTGTCCCACCTGTCAAGAGGTGAACAGTACGAACCACCTTCCTTATGGCTTGCTCCAACCTCTTCCTATCCCTGAGGGTCGTTGGCAGTCCATCTCGATGGACTTTATCGGTCCTCTTCGACCTCCGACCCCCCGCGGTCATGATGCTATCCTGGTCGTCGTCGACCGCTTCACGAAGCGTGCACGCTTTGTTCCGTGCCACTATGCCATCAGTGTACGTGAGGTCGCCGACATCGTGTTTGACCGAGTCGTGTGTGACCACGACTTACCTCTGAGCATCATATCTGACCGTGACCCGCATTTTACCAGTCGATTCTGGCGACGGCTCCACGAGGTTTACGACACTCAGCTTTGCTTCTCCTCGTCTTACCATCCTCAGACTGATGGTAAGACCGAGATCACGAACAGGACTCTCGGAGATATTCTCCGAAAGATTGTTCGTGACGACCAGCAGTGAGATCTCCATCTTGCCCACGCGGAGATAGCCTACAACCACACCGTCTCGCCAACCACAGGGATGTCGCCTTACTATTGCGGCCTCGGCTATCACCCTCGTGTTCCCGCGGACTTCCTTCGACCGTCACAAATGCACCCCGACACGAGTTGTCCCGCGCTGAATGATTGGGTTGCACACATGACGTCGATCATGAAGACCGCACATGAACTCATAGCCACTTCTCAGACTCGCATGGCAGCACGTGCGAACCGATCGCGGATGGATCATCCATTCAAAGTCGGTGATGATGTGATTATCGACGCCCGCCACTTACAGCTCGAAGCAGACACGCTTCGCAAGTTTCCGCGTCGCTTCTTTGGCCCATGCCGCATCCTCCAGACCGTCGGTTCTGATACGGTTTTTAGCCCGGTCAGCTTCCGTGTGAAGCTACCCGACTATCTACAGAAGACTCGTGTGCACGATGTCTACCACGTCTCGTTACTGCGTCCTTACCGCAGACCGTCTGAGCGTTTCGCTGGACGACCATACGAGCGCCCTCCACCCATCATGGTGTACGGCCACGAGGAGTTCCTCGTTTCAGACATCATTGGTCGCCGAGTCACCGACGACAACCCCCCCCACGTCGAGTATCTCGTACGTTGGAAGGGTTACCCTGATGAGGAGGCTACCTGGGAGCCCCTCGAGCACTTGCAACACGCTCGCATGTTGGTGCGTGCCTATGACCGTGCTCGTCGTGTTGGGTTCACTGCTCCTCCTCAGCCCACTGACCCTCCTCCCTCTCCCCCGACTGAG
Organism: Chara braunii; assembly: GCA_003427395.1. Classification (NCBI taxonomy): domain Eukaryota; kingdom Viridiplantae; phylum Streptophyta; class Charophyceae; order Charales; family Characeae; genus Chara; species Chara braunii. The sequence goes on along the minus strand of BFEA01000316.1, from coordinate 194,586 downwards.
GAGACCGCTGAAGTCGAGCCTGCTCCATCTGAGGTAGACCTTCAACAGCAGCCGGACAACGCACTCGTCGTCGTCCTGCTCGATACGACGATTGACTCTGACTTACCTTCCTACGTCTTTGACTTCTCAGTACTCCATCCACATCAGTTTTGCTACTTCAGCTCGTCGACGTTGCGGCTCTTCCTCGACGACATTCCGGACTTCTCATCGTGGATGTCATCGACAGCTTCATGGACTTCGTCACGATCAGCTCTGCCTACTCCAGACGTCATCACTCTCTTACCACTTACCTTGTACAGTACCCTTGTTGTGTCGCATGATGGTATCCCTTTAGCCGGGTTCCTCTGAGTTGGGCTCTCCCTTGGTATACGCATAGGCATCGGGACCGTAGCGTTGCCCTGGCTTTCCACCTTACGGATCTAGCTCCGACTTTCGTCATTTGTATGATTCCCCTACCCATCACCTCTACCCTCTGCCGGCCCTCACGCCCTAGTTAGGCAGCCCCCCATGCTTCATCTAGGTGCGCCTTGTATACCAGGCTCCCTTGTTCCCGCGCATGGTCGACCCTCCATAGCGGTCACCCTTTAGTCGAGCATTACCCGCCCTGGTGTTCTATCTGTTAGGGTCGTTGGTTTTGTTCGTTCCCAGTCCCCTACCCTCATTGAGCCTGATGACATGTGTTCCCCCTGTCACTATGTGTGGATGCCCTTAGGAGTTATCGACCCCTAGGCTGCATCCGCCACCCTCAGAGACCATCCCACCCTTTGGTTTGCGACACTCCTCCTGTGACATATGGTTGACTTGTTGCTTGTTGCTCTCAGACTGAGGCTACTACCTCTGACATTTTTAGGATTTAGCTGTTCTGCTTTGCTGTTCTTAGGACTTATACACTAGTCGGTTGTTCTCAGACTGAGGCTACTGCCTCCAACATTCTGGGATCTAGTTGTCACTATTTTCTGCTTTCCTAGGACATGTATGTTAGTTAGTTGTTTCTGCTTTCCTATGACATGTATGCTAGTTAGTTGCTTCTGCTTTCCTAGGACATGTATGCTAGTAGTTGCTTGAACTTGCTTCTGCTTTCACTTAGGCTGTTAGTTGTGACATTGCTGTTTTGTGACATTTTCTAGCCTAGGTTGCATCACATGGACTCAGCATGGAGCTTGCTCCGCATCCTAGACTACTCAGGTTTTCTTTTCTTTGGTAGAGTTCCGCTTCTTGGTGGAAGCGTGCTTGTATCTAGGCGATCCATCACAGACCGAGGATTGTGTAGCGGACCTCTGGTTGGCCTGTGATACCAGCCCCTTGGCCTGTTCTCACAGGCCTGTGTTTTATTCGGGGCAGTCCAGTCCAGGCCGGTACCTCTGTCGGTACCAGCCAGTCCAGTCCAGTCCCGTCAGTCCGCTGTCTGTTTTCGAGACCATTCTACACTTGCACGATTTGGAGTACGTGCGCAGGAGTCTTGCGTGGGAGCTGCGCTGTGTTGTCGCGCTCCTCCCTCATCCTCCATCTTCGTCATCATCCCTAGTGGAGCACCACACCTGGTGGGTCCACTACAGTTGTGTTCAAGTTCCAGAAAGTTTGAAAATTCGAATAGAACGCATATGAGTTGTATTCGAAAATCAAGGCTGTGAGGCTTTACTCTCCTGGAGGACATAATGTGTAATACAAAATAAGTGGAGTGCGCGTATGCCATCCAGCATAGTCCACTCAGGCAAAATGACCTTCTGGGGCAGAGCACTGGCACTAAATAACCCTATCTTGAACAGCATGTGGTCTCAACAAAATGACCCTCTGGCCAATCCCAAAGCCCAGATAGCAAAAGTCAAGACAGCATACGCCGCCGCCGCTCACTTATAGAAAATGATCAGGGGCCAAGTCCCACTAGCAGCGTTGAGTTTCCTCAATGCCTGAATCTGGGCATGTTTGTGGAGATTTGTGTGGTTGAGGAAACTCAATGCCATTTCTTCACATCTCCTCAAACACGTCCAGATTAAGGCGTTGACTTTCCTCAGCGCTACTACCTTCTTCCCCCGAACATAACGCAGTTGGGTTATAACGAACACAATGCTACATTCCTTTCTATTCGAATACAATGCATATTAATATGCGCTCTATTCAAACAGCCGTGATTTTCGAATACAGCTCATAGGCGTTCTATTCGAATTTTCAAACTTTCTGGAACTTGAATACAGACCCATATGCGTTATGTTTGGGGGAAGAAGGTAGTGGGACTTGGCCCCAGGGGGCAGAAACTTCAACCACCAGTACCTCTGAAAGCCACGGCTGCATGCGCGCCAGAACGTGGTGGGATGAACAGGCCTGGAGAGTGGGCACAAATTCATTGGAGTGGAAATGTCTTAGCACTGTAGCAATGACTGGCTGCATGCACACTCCTACCTTGGGAAGCACTGGTTGGTGGTTTAATTCACCAGTCCAGATATGGGTCGTGGAAAACAAATAGAGAGTAGAGACGTTTCTAGTCGGATGAATTTGGGCGCTTCTGTAGTGGCCCGTACGTTTCTTAAAATCGTGGGTTGTTAACAGGCACGACTTTAGGAAGGACTGGTGGTTTAAGGTGCATCAAACATGTACTAGGATGGGACTATGCGTGACGGGGAGAGGCGTGTGTTCAATGATGTATGTTTGAATAATTGGAAGCCTTGGGCACTGGGCCCATTTTGGGGTAACTTCAGTAGAGTCGAAAAACGAGTTATAATTGCACTATCATGGGGCAAGATACAGTTTGCAATTGCACTTCGGGCACCCTACTTGGCCAGAAAGCTCAGTTTTTTTTTTTTTTTTTTTTTTTTTTTTTTTTTACAACTCCACCTGCCTATGTATGCACGTTAAACCATATATGTCAGATGATGGGAGAACCCTATCCAGCTGATCAACAGAATCTCAAAAACAACCTGAGTCATAGAGTCCAATCTAATGAGGCCTGACTGCCTATCAATTACAGTCCATCAACTTATAACATTATGCAGGGTCTGTTACGCCATTGTTAGGGCCTCGTTCCACTACTCGCCATCCGCCACGCATGGCGGATGCGACTTCGTTCCACTGCATCGCCAATAACCACGAAATGGACGCTGTCAGAATGTGGGTTCGAAATCACTTGGCGATGTGTCGCCAAGGCTTTCCATTTCCCCTGCCTGCAATGGCCCTTCGTGGAGGTGCTACTCCTCATCCCTCCGCGAAATGCTTCGTGTGACCATGGCCCCTGACACAGCGGTCCTGACAGTAGACCTGCGTTGTCCCCTAGTGGTGGCGAGTTTTCGCTGCACCGGGAGTGATTTCCAGTCCGAGTCCATGGTGAAGAGAAGGCCGCCACCGTTCCATTAGCTCGCCATCCGCCACAGTCCGGGGAGCAGGCCGGGACAGCAACCACAGCGCACGTGGCGGCGGCGATGTAATGGAACCAAGATCCGTTCCACCAGAAAAATGCACTTTTCGGCCTCGCCAAGTCTCGCCACTGTTTGTGGCGGATGGCGAGTAGTGGAACGAGGCCCTTAACAATAGCCCTGTGCTGGATGAGTTGCAGTTGAAGTTGTTTCTAGCTGTGCCTCAGTTGTTTACATTGCCCGAACTGCAATTCCTTGGCCTGTAGTGCAATTATAACTCATTTTTGTGACTCCTGTGTAGTTTCCCCCTTCTTTTTTTTCTTTTTTTTTTAAAGTCCAAGGTGTTGTAGAGGCCAGTCACTGAGTGCACAGTGATCACTTAATAATTAAATTGTACATTTTTTTTTGTTTTTCCAAAATAAGTCCAGGGTGTTGTACATGCCAGTTACTAGCCACGGCAGTTGCAGCTCAAGAGGGCAGGTACCAACCCCCCTCACCTCAGGGTTAACGGCAGAGAGTATCCCACACCAGGAGACCTTTACGGTACCCAGTCGCACAGGCATTAGGCTCGGTCCCCCAGAGGTGCTGCAAGCAGCCCTTCCGTTCTCACCAAGAACCGCCTACCCCCAACGGGTACAACTTGAATTTATTGGGCCATCCCCCCAAGGGGTGCCTGACCCTCGTAGGCGAATGCGCTGTAGCCCAGCTGCTGGATCGCAGACAGCAGGCACATATCTAATCCCAGCCGCCTCACTGTAGATGCTCCAGAGTGGTGCCAGCTGCAACCTTATCCCGGCACAAGACAGTGGGCTCAGCACCCCCTAGTCAACAGAGCACCATCCACCTAGGCTCGGACAGGGAATAGGCAACCCCTTACCATCTACTTGCCGGGCATGGCAGGGATCGGACTTGCAACCTAAGTGCTTGATGAACGGGTGTATTTCGAGGTCTAACGCCTGGCCTGCACGATGCGCCACAGGTGCCCCACCGGGCATGGCAACGCTCGAACCAACAACCTGCGGATTCCCCAGTGAACACACAGGCACCCAATCCATCTGGGCTACAGTGCAAACACAGTGCGCTAGTGGCCCTAAGCTCTGCGCCGTGAATCCACAACATCAATATTCAGAACATCACACCGGAGTGTGCAGGCCCGAAGATCCGAACCCACACCCTCCGCCACAACTGTGAATATTACAGAACAGAATACCAATATCCAATATGGCGCACCAGAGTTATTAAAGTACCATTTAAGAAAGGAGCGCCAGTGGAAACTTCTCTTTGACCCAATAGATGAAAAAGCACAGGTGCCATGGTACCACAGAACCCACACCCTAAACCACAAAGGTGCATAACAGACCAGCCCTCGACCAACTGAGCTAGGGGCCATTCACTATACTGATCTGATCTCCTGAAACCACCAGTACTTGGCCCAGCTATCGAGCCTGAATATGCCCTGCGCGCCTTTTCGCGCCAACGCGCCTGCGAAACAAAAAAAAATGTTTTGGCTGGCGGCGTCAGCCTTTCAGGTCTGGTACCTCGGGCCTCCGAAACTTTCGGGGCATTAAACCACCAGTACCTCTCTCAGCTATAGAGTCCGAAGCTCGGACTACCGGTAGCCCGATGATTCCCCATCCTCGGACTTTATGGCCGAGCCTCGGACAACCGGTAGGACATCACAGAAACAAAACAAAAAAAAAAAAAAAAA
>BFEA01000316.1:94050-137604 GCA_003427395.1 Chara braunii | reverse complement strand
TTTTTTTTTTTTTTTTTTTTTTTGGTTCGCGTTCGGCCCGAACGGCCGAACGCATCACCAAGGGGTCCCATACGTTCGGGCGTTTGGGTTCGGGCATTTGGGTTCGGGCGTTCGGCCCGTCCCGAACGCCGGTTACCCTGATAATAATAATAATAATAATAATATTTAAAAAAAAATAAAAAATAAAATAAATGTAACATTTATCGACTTATGCATGTCATCCTTGCGCAGGGGCCAGGCTAATCTCGCTCGGTTGATCTTCTGCCACGCGATCTCATGATCACACGGCCAAGATCGGCTGCGCCCAGATGCTTGGCGGCCAGGCCCAGTAGGATGCGGCATACCTAATTCGATCTTGGTATCTGCTGGGTATAAGTCGTATGTTATAACCTACTCGGCTAGCTCCTATCACGAAAGTGAGAGGAACAACTCTTCTATAAGAAGAGCTTCGCCCCTTCTGTATTGCTCCTGCCATGGCCTTGCAGGCCCTGCCTGCCTACGGCCCTGTAGGCCTTGCCTGCCTACCTGCTTGCCACCTTCCCATGGATGGCTGCCCATCCATAGCTCCGGGGTCACCCAACAGGTAGGTCTCGGCCTCTAGGCCCCCTGTCTCGAAGTAAATGCCCGCGACCCTAAATTTTCCTATTCCTCTTGCGTCACGGCCCTATACCGGACGAAGTTGCGGCCCCGTCGGGAACCGCGAACGACAAGTCGTACCGCTGACTCCCGCTGTTTCGATCGAACGCCAATGACGTCACACGTCAATGACACCATCAGGCTTTAGGTCTCTCAGTTATAGGGTTGATTCGAATAAACTTTGGCAATGTCAATCTCATCATGTTCCTCAAATCCAACGAAAAGATTCGGACAACGTCTGATCTTGAAAATCTCAGGCAGAAACCCTCACAGGGGCTTATGTCCCGACAACCTTCCCTGCCCCCATTAAGCAACGTAAAGCAATACAAGGAGAATTCTTTATAAGGCCTCACCAAATATATCACATAATGACAATACATCTGGAATTAATCCAGATTTCATATACTCATACCTGACGAGCGACAATCTTTTTGAAATGCTCTGTGCATACGTCATTACTTTCGATAACTTCAATAAGAAAGGCTTACTTTCAAGCCTTACAATTCTTTCGAACCTTCCTTCGAAAATACTTTCATTCACTCACGAGTTGGAATAGGGCCAGAAATAACCTCTGGCAGGTCTTTCCCCAGAATCTGGAATCCACCGTTGGTTTTACCCAACCTGAGGAATTACAAGAACATTTTAGAAGAATGATCCCATCATCATCCCACTGGCGGCCACTCATCCTTCGTTTAGTCTCTCATAGATGGGTCAGACTTATCCCACTGATGGGACTCTCTTCAGGCTATAACCCCCTATCTAGGTCTCTTTAGGCTTAACCCCCTACGGATCTTTCATCATACAACACATACTGCCAGGAATTTAACCTAGGTCTCTCATGTCAATGGGGATGCATTCCCAACACCTCAACATGTCTCTCGCTGCCATGAGTTTAACTTGGGCCTCCCATGAAACACAAGGATACTCACACTATACTACAGCATGTGTCGGCACTATCCCAGAGAGAAATCACCCTTCCAAAAGTCCTTGTCCAGTCCGGCTACTTCCCACTCCAACTTAATCATCATACATACTTTATCTCCTACATGTCTTGTGAATGCGTCGAGGAGTGGTGTAATCCATAAAGGATAACATCTCGACGTCAACCCCGCTTTAAACTCGAGCCTCACCACTTTCCCTCCAATTCCAGTGTCGTCGACCTTTATTATTCCGTTGCATGCAGAATAGAACTGCCCCACCCCACATAAAAGACTTTGAGGTTGGTTAGGTCTCGGTTATGGAGATACGTTGACTATTTCAGATATAAGGACAAGTACTAACCACTCCTTCCCTTATGCCAAACAATAGTCGTCTATTCTGCAAGCAACATTCTAACAAAGTCGAAACACCTTCCTACCTTTCAGCGATAGTGTGGTCATCCTCTGCAAAAGGAAATATGACAACATCCCACTATGGACCAGCACCAAAGTTCCGGCGTAGGCCTCACTACCGCCTACTGGGCTCACAACATTAGTATTCCTCAATGCATGACAATTGACATAAAACCAAGTTATAAGGCAAGATAGGTAATTGAATCACATGTCTGACGGTTATCACGCATGTTAATCCAGTCAGACATATGACCCAGGTACATCATTTCCTCGGACTTGTACTTACAAAATTTCACATTCACAATGAAATATACAGAATATCACAATTATATCAGAATTTCATCAAGAAATGATAAACAACTAAACACTCATTAAAACGAAATGAACAAGAACACGATTCATAATAAATATCATAAATATTTTCACTCGAACAAAATTCATTCATCTCTCACACAAAAAATTCATACAAAGTCGAAATCTATAATAATTGTTCAACAAAATCACATGGATTCAATCACCAATACTCATGAAACATTACGAAAGAAGTCAGCAATAGTGACAAAAATTACAAAAACTCTAAAATAAAACCTTAGTCAACCTATGATTGACATACCACCAAAACGTTTAAGATTCTCCACACCATACCAAATTTGAACAAGGCGAGTACATGACCAAATTAATATCCGCTGAAAACAATGTAATTAATATGTAAGCGAAAATATATCATGAAGGTTTCTTAAAATCAATCTTTCACATTCCAGTTTCCCTCAAAATCTCAAATATTGATCAAAGTTCATCAAACTAAAACCCCGAATACTCCTAAAATAGAACTGATGGTGCCTTAGGTACCTCCTAACCTCAAAACTAAATGAGTCTTGAAAGGTCTCACCTTAGATCATAAGCTTCGCAAGACTTATCAAGAAGAAAAGTACAAGGTTTGAGAAGATCTTTACGCTTTCTACTTTGCCCACATGCGATCAATATAAGAACATCGCGGATAAATTCTTCTTTCTTCATAACTGAAAAAACTGGCATGCTATTTTAGTCTATAAAAACTTCATCCTCATGTTTCTCACAATTTCATTTTCCATATCAGAGTCGAGGTGTCTGCAATATCTCATCCTATGACCCCATATACCGCAGTATATACACCTCCAAAGCTTATCATCTACGTTGCATAGAGTACACGTACGGGGCCTTTCCGTACGAAATGTACAGGTAATATCTGTACGGGATCTGTACGGAAACATGTACGTCTTGTACGCCCCCGTACGAAAAAGCAAAAAAAAAAAAAATCCAAAAAAAAAAAGTGATACAACAGCACAAAACAAGCAACATTTGGCTTAGCATCATCTTTAGATTCTTATTAGATTTGAGAAAAAAAATAAAAACACTACCGGATTAAAAAAAAAAAAAAAAACTCATACAGAGCCCGTAGCGTACGAGTACCGTACGAGTACAAAAGTACGAATCCGTACTCGTATGAGGGTGCGTACAAGTGGCAACGCAACTTATCATACCTTTTCTTCTCACTCTCTCCTTGATTTGAACATTCTCCCCGTTTTTGTGCCTCTAACTGTACACCTGAATAAACTTTAATATTTTATAATGACTTATTTTGCATGTCCGGTAGTGACTCAATATCCGTAGCTCGATTTTTCCTCCCCCAAATCTCTTGTCTTTCGTGAATCACTTCCCTCGTACCTCCTTCAGTTTTAGAAACTTTACAAAGTTTTGTCAAATCGAGTTCGATCAGTTTATCACTATTCAGTTCTACTAATTTCTTTTTACTCTTACTATTCTCATCATCACACAATCCTGTGAATTTGACAATTATTAACTTCTCAAATTCATTCCAAGTATCAGAAACTCGTCGGAGAAGTTCAACATCAGACTTCAACCTTTCGGCAACGAAGTTTGAGACAAAAACTAACTTATGATGTTCTTCCCAAAGCATTAGCCCTGCTAAGATCTGAAAAGCTAGCAGAAATTCACCAACCTCATTGCCTTAAAAAAGGGGACACATGTGGGCACATGCTCCCTTTGTCATCGTATCACCCAGCAAAAGACGTAACTTATATTAATAACCAAATAATAAAAATTCATAAACATAAAACTAGTTTCGTTTTCGACAATATTTAAATCAAATCCACATAGATACTTATCCCAATGAATTTATAATTCTCATTTAAAAATTTAAATCACCCGAGTGTCGTTCCACCAGGGACAACGGTAGTTTGTCGTTATCCCCGGCAACGACGCCACCTGTTGAGCGCATCGGCCCCCGCGTGAGCGAAGGCCCTCCCGGCCGCGTCACACGGGAGAAGCTTGGGCTTTCAACTTTTTAGAGACAACTCGGGGATGACACGGTAACCCACGTCGACCTATCACCGCTCCGGCCGAGTGCGCCAGTTGTACATCATGCGGTCCCCTACGACATGATACATTCTCCCGGGGCACAACATACCTTCCCTAATGGGCTGTCACCACCCTTAGGGACGTATCCCCGCCGAGCTACCGACCCACTTGCGAAAACTTTTATAATGCAATTGCAGAGATAGGCCGACCGAGGGCGTTTGCTCGTTCGTTCTAACATAGGTACATATGGTTGAACGTCAAAGTGGACCCGAACGTTGTCCGTCCTTGAGGCGTTGATCTCTCAGGAATCGGAACGTACGCCGGTCGACTAAGACGTGATATTCCAAGCGTAAGAAAAACTTTGAGCGATCCTAGTCTCTTTTTTCAAAGACAATCAAAAGTTACTCAGACAAAACAGTTTTAAATAAAGAAGACTAAGGTCAACGTAAGTTGACTTATCTTCTGAAATAGATACACGCATGCATACCACTCGTTCAAATCAAATCGACAAAAGTTGACTTGATTTTCATCCAGCGACGAGCCAACATGAGTTGACTCGATTTCAAATAACACTTATCAGGATAAATACATGATTAACATGTATAGTGGTGCTTGAATAGAGTCTGGTCGAATCATCTCCACTCCGTCTGCCAAATGGCTGGGTTGACGTGACTTTTTTACTTGATGAGATACGTTGCCAAGTTCTTTCATCCACCCCATACTGACTGCTAGCAAAGAAATGTTGACATCCCCACTTTCAAACAAAGTTTAGAGGCTATCACTCTAATGATGACGACGCTTTCACTCTAACTTTGGTGTGAATACCATCTGCAAGTAATCCGGCTACCACTATACAAGTCAGCGATCGACTTGAACAACCGAACACTGGATGCTCCATTAAGGACGAGGACCCGTTTTCAAATTTTGTGGGTTGCCTTGTTCTCCTGACCCTCATTGACCCTGCTCGGAAGGGTCGTTCCCGACTCTAGCTATCTAAGTCTTGCTCACCATATCGACCCTATTGATCCTCGTTTCTTGTGGCGAGGCCAACCACAACAAGAGTGTCTAGCCTCGCTCTGTTCCAACTAGTAACCATGAACTGAGCTTCTCGTGCCTCAGTTCTCCATACACGAGTGACCGCTAAAACGACCACTAAGGGGTATGCTATGATAACTCCCCTTAACGCGAGGCGTTAAAAACTTAAGGCTCTTCTGTGAGTAAGCGCATGTCCTTTCCCTAGGAGGTGGTCAGGGATACCCCTCGTCCTCGCCCAAGCGAACCTCGGATCTCAGAAGTCGGGATGGCTCCACCACAACAACATGGTATCACCCTCATAAGCGGTCCACTCCGAGTCGATAGCAGGACCGGCCCCTAAGGCAACGAACCCCCGCCTCAAATGCCTCCTAGGAAAGGGAAAGACGTCTACCACGGTAGGCAAAATGATCCCTCGTCGCCTGACGTCAAGGCTAACTTAGACGAAAAAGGAGATCACAGGAGAGAAAATAATTCAGACAGATGGGCATAGACAAAGAGGGTCACTCGGGAAAGAACGGGTAGTAACCTCAGGAAAAACGTCTATGTCCAATTGATTTCTTCTTCTTTGTGTGATCAAATATTTTTTGGTCGTCTACTGCTTGTCCTTCCCTTCAACACGCATGCGAGCGAGAAATAGAAGACAACCATCCTTCCATTCACTTTCATTAACATGAATAGGTTCGTGTTTTTCAGGCATCCTTCTACCTACCTGCACATCGGATCAAACAACAAGTTCAAAAAAAGACAATGTAATCCGAAACTCATGTCAGACTTCCATTCACGCATGCAAGCACACATTTCCTGTACCTTTTCATTGAACATTTAAAGAACAGGGTCAACCAAGTGTGGGTTCACACAACTGTGAAGGGGTCCGAGTCAATAACTGACCAACTGACTGGCCGACTGACCTTGAGTGAAAATGATGTATAGCTCACTCAAGAAAATCGTATAAATTCTTGCCTTCATATGAGAAACTTTCACCACGAGCCGTCAGCAAAGTGATACACACCACTCTCTATAACGATCGTCTGCCGCAATACCCTCTCACCACACAATCACTTCTCAATAATTTGACGACGTCTTAGCATCATCGTCACATTAACCGCACCACCACGTTGTTGTCGTCAATACTAGAGCACACTGCCGCAAAATGTCCCTCACAGTCAACGCAAACCGGGTAGCGCTTCCACGCCACCGCCTAGAACGCACTGCCGCCGCCGAAAAGTTCGGCGGCACTTCCGCGTCGTTGCTAAAAAAACACCGTTGACGCCGGAAGATTTCGACAACATTTTCGCGTCACTACCAAAATCTCAGTGCCGCCTCGGTTAAAAAAAATCGGTAGCGCTTCCGCGTCACCACCAAAAAGTGTCGCCGTTGCCATGCTGAGCGAACAACACCTATCCTGCGTTCCACCAAGTGCAGCGGCAGCTATGGCTACCCTCACTCTCACTCTCTCTGCAGACCTTCAGCGCTCCTTTCTCTTCCCCTTGCTGAGATGGCGGCTATGGCTGTGCTCAGCTATGACCACCTCCAACAGTCCTCTCCTTCTTGCAAACCTCCGGTGCTCCTTTCTCTTCCCCTCGCTGAGATGGCGGTTATGGTTGTGCTCAGCTATGGCCACCTCCAACAATCCTCTCCTCTCTCTTGCAGACCTACACTCAGCTCCTTCTTACTCCACCAGCAGTTCCTCCTCCAGCAGGCAGCATTCACCCAAGTGAAATGCTAGCAACACCAGACACAAATGAATGATGGTTGACTGGTTGCTGGATGTTTTATGGCTGGCTGGAGGCTGAGGGCAGCTGCTTTGCCCCCAGCCAAAATTCGGAGTGAGGCGTAACCCTGGATCTCAAACGCGATCAAGGGTTGAGAAACTTGATGTTTCCGTAGGGGAACAGTTCCAGGCCTTGGTAATGCATATGGCCGCTACCCCCGGCCAAATGCAACTCAGAGTCCACATGCTTCTACCCCTGCATCTGGCCCTGCGTCGCGATTAGATTCGCGACGTTCTGTTTTTTTCTTTTTACTTTCCCCCCCCCCCTTCGTTTTCTTGGGCAGGGGCCACTCGTTTTATGAAACGAGCAGCTCCCTCCCCCCTCACACAGTCTTTTCACAGAGTAGAACTAAAGTCAAGCTCAAGGGGGCTTGCTTTTCCCCTGCCCCGTGCGCCCGTACCCGGACGCAAACTGCGCCAGGTTCGGGCGCGCCGTGAGTGCTGCAACCCGTTTCTTAACCCAACGGGCGCGGATAACCGAGGAGAGGGGAAAAAATCATCAAAAAGAAAAAGAAAAAAAGAAAAAAAGAAAAAAAAAAGAATCTTAAAAAAAAAAAACAAAAAAAAAACAACAACTTACCTTTGTAGTGTGGCCGTGTATATTTTCATGCCCCAGCGGTAGATCCGATCGATTTTGCTCATCGTATTTATGGATGATGAAGAGGCAGGCCAATGGCCAGGTACCCCCCCCCCTCTCTCTCTTTCTCTCAAGGCATCCCGACAGTCGCGTCCGTTGCCAGCGACGAGCGAGCTGTCAAGATGCAACCAAAGTGTGTTCTGAGAGCCCCTCGTAACTCAAGTACAAGGTGCCAAACCCACTCCCAAACGTAGCCGAGCTTTTGCGGTGGATACATTCGCTTTTGCTGCGGCGCACGGCCTAGGGTATTATTTTTTTTCCGGCGGTCCTTCTTCCTTTGAGAAGGACCGCCTTTACCATTCTCTTGCGGCCTTCTGTCGCTTACTATTCTGCTAATCTCTTCAGGGTCCAGTGGTTCCAATGGCCCAAGGCATTCTCCAGGCCCGTAGGCGCCAACACTTATGACTTAGCCTTTCATCCTTCCTTTCTCTCTTGCCTCCGGTTTTCTCTGCTATGCACAATTTGGCCATATACCATCTCTTAAGGGTCAGGACTTGTCTCGGGACCCACTAGTCCCGACACTGGTTTGGATCAGGAAGTGTGGTGTAACTGTTGGTCGCGTGGTGCTTGCATAAACTGCGAAGAGTATGGCCATTACTAGTTTAAGTGCAAGAACCCGAAGGTCTCGCAGAAGATCCCTCCTAAGGGTGGGTATCCTTTTTCTCAGTCTGGGGTCTCTACGAGCTCCAGCTCTGGAACCACTTACGACCAGTAAAAGTTATAGCTGCTTCTACTCTCGTTGAAGCGCTTGATGTACCCTTCCCGTTTCAAGAGTTGGTCGAAGCTATTGACTCCTCAGTCACCCCGCAGACGCACCCTGACCCAACTATACTCTGTACGTTGGATGTGTCTGAAGCCTTAAAGGACCTTCAAGGTGAGTGGTCGGCAAAGGACCCTCGTGAGTCATGGGTGGCACTGAGTAGAGGTCCTAAAGGGAAGCACTTCATTGTGAAAGTTGGTGTGGGTGACTGTAAGTGCAGTGCCTTCATAGACATTGGATCCAAACGAAACTCGACTGCATTGAGAGATTACGCCTAAAGGACTGGGTGCAACGCATGAGTAGACCGGTAACATCTACTCTGGCCAACAAAGAGCGCATGTTGGTGGAGGACTACGTGAAGGACGTAGTCTGCACTTTCTTCTACCCAGGAGGAAAGATAAGTCATAAGATATCATTCCTAATGAGTGACGATTTGCCTTTCGACATGTTGTTAGGCATGTATTACCTCCAGGTTGCCAAACCCCAGTTTGACTAGGATAAAAAGGTGTTAAAGCAGTAGTTGCCTAATGGGAGGACCGTAAAATTGGCCAAGTATAAAGCCAGTAGGTTAATAGACTCCTACGAGTGCTTATGCGCACCAGCAATCTACAACTATTATAAACAGAACCAAGAGGATACTTAGTCTTAGACTATGTCTCTGCAAAAGGGGAGGTCGTTAAAACAACCTCATAGATAGAGACCATCGTCGCTAAGTACCCTCATCTCTTTGAGGAGCCTATATAGGTTGTAGGCATGGAGGTTGTCCATGCCATAGAGATCATCCCAAGTAACATGACACCTAAGGGAAGAATCTATAGGATGGATCCGGCCGAGTCGGACGAGCTTTGACAATAACTGAAAGAACTCATAGAGAAGGGGTGGATTGGGCCTAGCACCTCCCCCTTTGGCTTACCAGTCTTATTTGTTCAAAAGAAAGGGGAAAAACTAAGGATGTGAATTGATTATAGAGGCTTCAATGCCATTACTGTTAAGAACGAATAGCCTTTACCACGCATCGACGACCTATTGGATAGGGTGCATGGGTGTAAGGTCCATACGAAGATAGAATTGAAATCCGACTACCATCAGATTGCCATAAGACCAGAAGACCAGCATAAAACCGCATACCAGACCAGGTATGGTCTATACGAGTTTGTGGAGATGTCCTTTGGCCTTTGCAATGTGCCAGGTACATTTCAACACACCATGAATAAAACCTTTCATGATTATTTAAATAAGTTCATTGTCGTGTACCTCGACGACATACTTATCTTTAGTAAGACTGTCAAGGAGCATGCTCAACATGTAAACAAAGTACTTTCACTTCTTCGGCAACACAAGTATAAGATAAATGCAGAGAAATGCGAGTTCGGACGCACTCAAATGTTGTATTTGAGTCATGAAGTATACGCGAATGGGATTAGACCCGAAGATGCGAAGGTGGCTAGCATTAGGGACTGGTCACGATCCCAATATGTGACTGAGGTCATATCATTCTTGGGAATGTGTAGATATTACCGCAATTTCGTGCTAAAAAATTGTAGTATGATCGCATCTCCCTTGACTGATCTAACTCGACTTGACACACCATGGGACTGGACCAACGAGTGCGAGGTAGCTTTCAAGCGTTTGAAGCATGCTCGCACACACCATAAAGTTCTCATGGTACCTAACTCGAAGAGACCATTCGTTGTAACCATTGACGCAAGCCAATATGGCATTTGCGCAGTGCTGGCTCAACAGGAAGGGAAAAAATTGAGACCGATCGAGTATATGAGCAAAAAGATGTCATCAAAGAAGTTGGCAAAGTCCACCTATTAGACAGAACTTATGCTCTCTACAAGGCACTTCTCCACTGGAGGCATTATGTGTTAGGAAGGTTCTTTTACTTGAGAATTGGTCATTAGACCCTCAAGTGGATCAAGACTCAACCAGTTCTCTTTGATGCATTCAAACGATGGATTGAAATCATAGATTAGTATGACTTCAAACTAGACTATGTGAAGGGAGAGTACAACAAGGTTACAGATGCGTTGTCTAGAAGGGCAGATTACCTAGGTGCGCTGATTTTTTTTTGCTTGGCTTATCTGAGGACGTTACTCGATCTTTGGGGGAAGCCTACAAGGAAGATCCCATCACGATGGACATCATCAACAAACTGAAGGGCAAAGATAAGGTCACCTCTTACGAGTTTGTGATGGTGGATGGGTTACTCTTTCTTGAAAAGACAAGGTTTAAGAGGTTAGTTGTTCCATCTAGGGATATTTTGCATAGTTCATTTCTAGGTGAGTACCATGACGCAACGAGAAATTTCGGCAACAAGAAGACTAGTGCTAATTTAGTACAGCGATTCTAGTGGCCTAACATGCTGGATGATGCAAAAAAGTACGTACACACGTGTTAGGTATGTTAGCGGGACAAGCCACGGACTCAAGCTCCGCTTGGGTTACTCAAGCCTCTACCCATTCCTGCTGGCCCAGGGCAGAGTATCTCCATGGACTTCATGGATACTCTCGTGACCAGCAAGAAGGGGAAGAGGGACATCTTCGTCATAGTTGATAGGTTTACTAAGTTCGCTAGACTAATTGTCATGCGGGAGATCGCTAGGACTGAACATGTCATTAAGTTATTCATGGATAACTAGGTGCGTAATTTCAGGCTGCCAAAGACAATCGTTAGTGATAGAGATGTGTGTTTCACCAGCGAGATGTGGAAAAAGGCCGTTGAACAGATGTGCAGCCAACTTCAGATGACTTCTGGGAATCATCCCGAAGCAAATGGGTAGGCTGAACAGATGAACCGTGTGGTGCAGCATCTGCTCAGGCATTACATCGAGCCCAACCAGGATGAATGAGATGATAAGTTACCTCTCATCGCCAGTTTGTACAATAACGTTGTACACAGCACCACCGGGGTCACCTGGAATCAGCTGCATCTGGGATGGAAACGTAGATCTGCTCTAGACTCCCTCCTGCCTGAAAACCGAACTACTGCAAGTCCTGGAACCATTGAATTTGGTGACCAGTACGAGAAATTCCTGCAGCAGACTGTCGAACACATCAAGAAATCCCAGGAAGCCATGATTGCTTTTGAGAACAAGCATCGCCGACAATTCACATTTCAGGTAGGGGAACGTGTCTGGGTCAAGGCTAGTTAGCTGGGACAGAAGTCTGGCATCTCCAGAAAACTAATGCCTTAATATTTCGGTCCTTGGGAAGTCTTAGACATTGTGGGTAACGATTTGGATGGTCCCTCGTACGTCATTCGTATCCCTAGTCACCTACGCACTTCCCTGTTTTTCATGCTTCCAAGCTTGCAACTTTCGCTGAGACAGAACAGTTCCCATCACGGAAATCTATGCTGCCCCCAACCATGGATGGCCACATGGACGTCGGCGATATCCTTGACCACCGAGACACGCCTGTTCCCAAGCCACCCGGCAGGGGTAGATCTCCTAAACCTGCAAAAGAGTACAAAGTGCATTTAAGGCATAAATTAAACGGATCCTAAGGAAGATCAATGGATTTCAAGGGAGGAACTTGTCAAGATAGCTCCTCAGATCATGGCAGAATATGAGAAGAAACTGAAAGGGAAGGCACCAGCATGAAGCATCTCAGCGGACTTTCGAAGCTAAGGGGGATGGATGCTAGGAACAAGCCCTCCCTGACCCTATTAGACATCACATCTTCTGGGCAAAGGCCCTCAGCAAGGCAAGTGCCCGTCCTAAGTGAAGGCGGGCCTGAATATTTGTCAAAGGCCAAAATTCGACACTTTCATATCTGGGTATTAAGACTCTTGCAGCACGCCAGTTGGTTGAATGGACGCGGGAGCCTCACTAAGCTGGGTCGTACAGTTGGCCCAGGCCTTGACAATTGCGTCTGGGCACATACACACAAAGCAGAGCCGATACATTGAGAAGCAGGCCATCGGCCTACACAAAAGCAGTACTGCCGACGCGCCTACCTAGGAGCCCTGCACAGATGCAGCAAACAGCCCAAGTCCGAAGAGAGGCCGTGCCCAACTGTAAAAGGGGCCCAGGCCCTCAACTGTAGTCTCGGGCCTGGGCGCAGGAACTGAGGCCCAACCGGAAGCTACTGGAAGCTTCTAGCCAGGTCACGTGAAGTATCCAGGAGGCTGCCACTTCCATAAACGAATTGAGGCAGCTGAGGTCAGCCATTCTGGCCTGCGGTAGGCAATGCAGAGGTGCTGCTGCGCTGCGGCCAAGGGCACTGATGGGGCGCGTAGAGGTGAAGTGGGGCGCTGCAAGGCAGCGGGGCGCAGACAGCCATAACCAGGCTGCTGGGCGCTAGGGGGTAATGCGGGTGATCT
Organism: Chara braunii; assembly: GCA_003427395.1. Lineage (NCBI taxonomy): Eukaryota > Viridiplantae > Streptophyta > Charophyceae > Charales > Characeae > Chara > Chara braunii. Next base: position 124,747 of record BFEA01000316.1, on the reverse strand, counting down.
GATGGTCTTCAGGGAAGGAGGGAAGTGTGGGCTTATCAAGGTCTGATTAAGGGTGACAAGATACGTACCGGGTGCATGAAGAGAGGTCGACAATGGTGTTGACAGTCATGTACATTGGTCTTCGAGAGTCAAAGTGAGCCTGTTGCATGAACCAGTTGTAGGTAGGATAGTCGGGTAGAGTAGGTTGGGCGCTGAGATCCAAAAAGAGAGGAGCTACTTTGGATATTGTGTTGGTGAAACTACGATTTCGTCAAAACAGACATTTTTTATTTTTTGAACGAAATTGAAACTCATATATTTTGCCTTATTTTTCTTCATTTGTGAAATATTTGTGATACGAAATGGGGGTAAGGGGTAGGGGGTAAGGGTTAAGGGGGGGGGTCTGGGGTAACGGGTAAGGGGTAAGGGGTAAGGGGGTAAGGGGTAAGGGGTAAGGGGTAAGGGGGGTAAGGGCAGGGGGGGTGAGGGGTAAAGGGGAAGGGGTAAGGGGTGAGGGGTGAGAGGTAAGGACTAGAGGAGCCTCGAATATAAGAGATAAGATGACCTTTCATAAGATGTCCTTATTGCATGACCAGTTACATTCATCGAGAACCGCATAATTAATCCTTGTTACACTTACAAACTCTTCCCCAACTTTATCCGATCTAATTCTTGATCAGTACATATTCATTTCATGTGTTTGAACATCTATATTGAAAATGAAACAAAATCGTCTACTCCACAACAACTACGTCGAAAGCTATCCGGCATCGCATTTTCTTTGTGTCATCTGATGTGAACGTGAAAGGTGGAAGAAACCCTCTCGCCAATAGTGATGCGTATGTCAGCATAAACACACCACATTCGTTGAAGTCGCGCTGCTTTGGAATGTCTTCACTTCCCATATGTGGTTGAAGTTTTTCGTGTCAATTTCTTGACCTTGCTCGACCGACCTCATCTACAGATATTTTGCGAACCCCCCTGTCACCTTCGCCCCGAGTTCTACATCCGGCGTCAGCGAGTCGTAGTACTCAATTTTCATACGGCTGAGGTCTGCCACTACGAGTGTCCAATGTTGGTTTTGCGCGACGTGATAAGGTGCAATGATCAAATCCATATCGCTAATCACGACCTCTGTGAACCATCTACGAACACGATCGTAATCGAACTTCATATCGCTATCAAATAGTTTTGCGAAAAACAACGAGCTTAAAACTGCTATTGTAGGGATGCGCCCCTTTCCTATTCTAGGGACGTTTTCGTTCTTCGAATCGCAATTATGGTGCTTCACACGACACTCATTGTCCAGTCGGACAAGGTTAAGATAAAAATTCACTATCTGGTCGTTCAACCACTTTTTTTCTATCATTAGCAAGCTAAAATCTCCGACTGTCATCGTTAATTCTTCTTTTGTGTCTTCGTTGAATGAACTTGTTATGACGTCGCTATCCCCAAGTTTCACTCGCAAATGCGTGAGGGCCGACATCTCTCTCTCCGTCAAATTCGTTGTTGCCAAGTGGACGGTCCATCCTTTTTTGCACCTCAAGTTATCCTCCATTGTCATTTGCGCTGCACATGACAACGCGCCATATCTTTATGTGAGTTAATATTTCAATACGTAAATTTGTAGTCATGTTTATTGCATTCAATTTGTTGTAGTATTACGTAGTATGGGTTACCTTAAAAGAGTGGGGTGCTTATTATAACTAGTAATTTATGTAGTTGAAACCAATACGCTCCATTGTTTTTTTTTTCATGTACTTCCTTCATATTCATCAACCGCATAAAATCGGAGTGATCTTAAACGAGCGAGTTTTGAAAAAAGTCCATTACCAATGACATCTCTTCATTATATTCATCGACCGCATTACCAGTGTTTTATGACATACTGCACGTATATTTCTGACATTCTTCGCTATTAATCACACTGTTGCCTACGGGCTTGAACATTGGCTCATTACTTCATGGTATTGCTCTATATGGATGGTTTCTCGGTGCATTTGTACTCTCTACCTGGATACGACTACCTGAACAACTGTGTGATTTCGCAAGTTAATTTTCTGTATATCGTTCATACTCATATTCCTTGCACTCCAATCTATATATATATTTTATATATATCTATATATATATATATATATATATATTTGTGGGGATCAGCATGTGCCCGAAACTGGGCCCATCGTTCCTTATGATTCAGTGCAGGCCACTGAGCCCAGCCTTTTTTTTTTTTTTTTTTTTGTTAGCCCTGGATCTGATGACTTAAGCCTTCCTGTAATTTGTTGGAGATGGTTCTCTGCATTTGGTCAATATGATAGATGGTCAACGGGTAGGATGACGGTAGACTCGGTAGCGACTGCAATATGGCAGAGGTGAGGCGGGTGGTATATACTAGTAGGGGAGAGGTTTGATGAGCTCTGTCATCTTCATTCACATTGACAGTGATGATGAGATAATGAGACAATATCTGGACGCATCCAATCCGGTTCAACCAAATGTCACAGAACATCATTCTACTCTGCCGCATGAGCAATCACCATTACGATAGGAATGTGAGACGAGTGTGAGCAGAAGAAGAAGAAGAAGAAGAAGAAGAAGAAGAAGAAGAAGAAGAAGAAGAAGAAGAAGAAGAAGAAGAAGGAGGAGGAGGAGGAGGAGGAGGAGGAGGAGGAGGAAGAGGAGGAGGAGGAGAAGAAGAAGAAGAAGAAGAGGAGAGGAGGAGGAGAGAAGAGTGGTTACAGAGAAAGCATAGTAGGCGAGACACCGGGAATCTCCCAGATGGGGCAGACAGGTACTCATATTAAACCACCAGTACTTGGGCACTGTGCGCCGCGCCGTCCGCACCTTTTTTGAAGCGGCGCGGGCTGTCGATACGATTTATCGACGGCCCGCCGGTAGCGAAATTCTCGTAGCGTTAACGCTAAGGCGTCACCCAAGTACTGGTGGTTTAAAGCAAAAAGTGCAGTGAACATAATGAACCTGTCCTCCGTGGTACGCCAGAATAATGGGTGTAAATTCTACCGGAGATGGGGCCCTGCATTTCTTAATAGGACTTCTGGCACCTGGCTATCCCTGATTGATTAAACTTTATGCTGCATTTGCCTTGGGCATGGGGGCCATTGTAAATTAAAAAAAAAAATCTTTTTTTTTTTCTTTCCCCCCGCCGGGCCCGCCGGGGTGGGGGGGGGAGGGGAGGGGGAAGCGGGATGGGGGGAAGAAAGGTACGTAGATGAACACACACACACTCATAGATCGAAGCACACAACGATCGTAGATCGAAGTGAAGTCAAATTCCGATTCCTTTTTTGTCTGTTTTTTTTTTTTTTTCACGTCAAATTCCGATTCCTTTTTTTTCTTTTTTTTCCCAAGTCAAATTCCTAGGGAGACGCATATGAGAGAAGATGCCAAGGCCGAAAGGCAAAGAAAGAAAAAAGTTTTGTAAAGAAATGGTCAAGCAGACACTGCTGGGCTGTTCCTGACAAGAAGGGTCGTCTCCTATTTTCCAGGCTTAGCCTACTGGAATGTAGGAGATCGTGGGCTTTGGAACCAGATTGATTCTGGCCTACCTTTTCTCTGTAAATACTGTATATAAAGCAAAATAGATTCCTTTAGTGTAATCCCCTTAGTGTATCCCTAGGTTATGTACTCCCCCTTCCCCCCTCCCCCCCCGCCCGCTCTTCACCTTTCCCCCCTTTTTTCGGAAGTTAATTTCCCTTTTCATTGCTCCTCATACATTTGCTCACCATGCTTCGATATCTGCTATCAAGATAGATTTACTTCCTCAGCTCTCTAACCATCCCTACACTTTATATTAATAAGTGGTTAGCTTTATTGAAGTTTATTCATTTTCAAGTGGTCATAATTTTCTCCCTATTACAGGAGACATTCATAACCTTACCTTGAATTCAAGTCTACTCAAAAAAAAAAAAAAAAAAAAAAAAAAAGAAAGTCTACTCAGACAAATAGAGAACCTGTTAACAACGGTTAAGAATCTGAAGATTCATAAAGGACGCTGGACCTCTGTTCCAGTTGGAGGGGAAGACCCTCCTCGCATGATTCCTTTGAAGCGAAACTGGGTAATGCTCCCAGCCATTCATGTGAGGGACGCTGGGCCCGTTTCCCAGCAATGTAAAGACAGGTGCTTTTTCAAAAAAAAAAAAAAAGGCAAAGAATCAGACAAAACGAGGGAGCAGAAGACAGACACATGACAAAATTAATGCATATTAAATGCAGATCACGGGAAGCAGGAGAAGGAGAGTGAGAAACAGAGGAGACAGACTCTAAGTGAGGTGTAATAACCCTGTTCAGAAGTAGCCTGGGGCCCAGAACTCAGCCCCAGGCCACACAGACCTGAGAAGGTCTGCGCTGGGCTGTGTGACCAAGACACGCCCAGGCCTGAGTCTGTCGAGTGTGGCTGTGTGACTGAACGCTGCACACAGGAAATTCAAGAGTCAAAGTCAACTGCAGAGTCAAAGGTACCGCACCCAGGCCCTGGGTTGGATACACTCACTTGTTGTGCGCAGGTACCCAGACAGCATCCAGGCCGGAGGGAATTCGGTTTCAGGCCGATCTGAGCCCTCATTCGCATTGAGATCTGGACGGCCGAGGGATACAGCAGCCGGGGTCCAGACCCTGCGTCAACACTACATAAGAGTTGACCTCCTGGCTTTGACATTCATTCTGTGTTGAGTTGATGCTGACTTCACGCATTGACTTCGACGCTGGCTTGACGCTGCGACGCTGGCTCGACGGTGCTGGCATTGTGACTTGGCGAGGCACTGCTTGTCTGGCATGGTGGCCGACTTGTTCCTGTCTTCTTGGCATGCTGACGTGGCAGCTGCCATGTGCCTTCGCTGATGTGGCTGCTGCCACGTGTATCATTTGGCTGACGTGGCTGCTGCCACATGTTCTATTGAGGGGACTAGGTAATCGGCATTGCTGTTCTGTTCGTCGTTACTTCAGGAGGAGATTAGGACTGTGGGAAGTTCGAGGATACATACCTGGTGGTCTTCATGTCGACATTGCGCCAGATGCTGATGTGGAACTGATTAGACGTGCCACGTGGCACATTGAGGATATTCTGATACTCGTTCAGACTATTGATTGATGAGGTGGCAGTAGAGGAGGGAGCCCGAAGCAGGAGTGGGCATTTTACTTCCTCTCCTTTGTCTCTTCTCCCTCCTCTCTCTTCGTCTGTGTATGATATCTCACCTCATTCTGTCTGGTCACGATTTTTGACTATTAGTAATCATCAGCCGATGGACATTTTTCTGGACTTGCATTGTTGACAACTGTCTCACGATCTGGGTTCATTACAATTTGGTATCGGAGCTAATCTCCTGACGACGACATTAGCATGTGGTATGCGCCAGGTGGCGCGCAGGTAAGTGAGGTTGAGTAGGTTATGACGTGGCAAGGGATACGCTAGGGTGATGACGTGGCACATAACTATTGGAGAGGATACACTTCCGGGGTCTGCTGACAAATCACTGGCGAGAAAACATTGCCAGGACTGTTGATGAGGTACAGGCTTCATTGGCAGGAAGAGATCCCTACCAGGCTGCTGACGTGGCAGTAGGGACTGCGACTGGAGATACTGCACAGCAGCCTGGATCGCAATTGTGATGTGGCATCGCGATCCCTTGCTGAGGTGGCATGTGTTGTGCCACGTCTGAAGACCCTGTTATTGATGCTGACGTGGCACTTCTTGTGCTGCTGACACACGACAGGGTCTATTGCAGATGCTGACGTGGCCTGGAGGAAGGAAGATTGATTGCTGACGTGGCAGGAGCAGGTCATCACACCTGTCTTATGAGGTGGTGTCTCAGTGTCTGCCTGCTGACGTGGCATTGAACTCCTTGGCTGACGAGGCATAATCTGACTGGCTGGAACGGCGACGATATCTCACTTGACGTTTGGAAGAGGCACGTGGCAAGGATCGGACTACACATTTGCTGACGTGGCATCCCATTATTGATAGACTGGACAGAGTGTTGACGTGGCAACATTGCTATGTTGGCACTCCAGGGGTGACACGTGGCAGGCAGGACACTGCCGAGTAAGAGGTGCACTCTAAAGACGACGGCGGTACAGCTGACTGGACAGATTACACAGCTGTAGTGCCAGCTGTCAGGGGAAGTGCGTGATCGCACAGACATCAAGAAGACACAACAGATTGATGAAGGTTGCTGACAAACTGTTTGTGATTGTTGTTGGCATACTTACCTGTTGTTGCTGTGTGTGGTGTTTACGTACTTAGGCATACTTACCTGTTGTTGCTGTGTGTGGTGTTTACGTACTTACTTGTGTGCTGTGTCTGATCACACGGGCCTGGTACGGTACCTGTTGCGAGGCCACTGTCTTTATGAGCCCCATAAGGCCCCTTTTTGCAGCCCGCCGGTCGCCCTAAGTGAAGGCAGGCTCGACGAGGCCCTCAGGGCCCTTTTCTGGCCACCACGCAACTCAGGGAAATTCAGGCAGTTGCGCACGGCAGTTGGTTGAGTGAACCCAGGCCCTGGGCCACCTGTGTGAATGTATGAGAAGCAGGCCCTGGGCTGGATACGAGTACTGGGCCAAACACAGGCCAAAGGCAGTTGGGCACATACAACCACCTCAGGCCCAGGGCTTGTTCTCGTCGTGCTGGGCCTCAGGCTACTGGGGCCTACTGAAAGCTTCCTGGGATTGGATGCAGGCAGGCCACTTCGATATAGCAAAGGGCCTGCCTCCTCATTCGGCATTCGGGTGCTGGCTGCATGCTGCGCAAGCGCTGCTGCGCTATTTGCTGGCTGGCGCCTACGCTCTTACGGGCGAGCAGGGAAGGAGCATGCAGCCATAGCCGAGCTGCGCTGCTGTAAGCTGGGTGAAGCGCAGGGTGGTCCTTGGGTGCTAGTGGCATCTGTGTGTTGGGGAACGAGGTTGTGAGTGTGGCGAGAGACATACTTGGTGCTGGAAGCGTGCGACATTGGTCGCCATATGCTCGTCCTTCGGGAACATTGACGTCATCTTTCGGCATTGTAGTGTAGGCTAGATAGCATCTGCCACATGTAGTTTGGGCGCCGAGCGCCTGATAGGATATCAACTCTGGTTCTTCGTTGATGATGATGAGACTATTTCAACATTGTCAATTATGAACTCTTGGTGTGTTCTTATTTGGGGAATCTCGTGATGCAATTCTGCTGTTGGTTCGAGGTCACGACTATCTGGACTCATATGCATGATGTTGTTTGATTGCTGAAGTTCGCTATTGCTCATCTTCCTTGCAATTTGGTATCGGAGTTGTGGTACGTTTGCGCTCATCTGACGCTTGTCTTCTGCCTGGTACGGTACATACATGCGGTCTGCTTGGCCAGTCTGGCCATAAGTGGTGTGTAGTGAGGAGGGCGGAGGCGAGTGAGTGGCGACCCAGGAGGTGAGGGGATCGCCAGGAAGGCTACGTGGTGTTAATGTGGTCTGGACAGTGTGATGATAACTATCTAATGTGCGATTGATGTTGTGGTGGAATGGTGAGATAATGCTGGTTGTGCCGATGCAGAGACTGGTCATCGCAATCGCCATTTGGTCATCTGGTGAGATTATCTTTGTGGTTGGGGCAGCTATTTGAGGTACGTTGCTCTTAACCTTATCTACCCTCTCCGACACTTCTTACTGTGAGGTTGAATGTTCCTTCTTGAGAGTCCTCTCATTGTGAGGTGTCGAGTGTGCTCAACCTTGAGAGTCGGCAATGTTCACGTGGAGCATCTGGGAGAAGATGGGGGGAGCTTTCTGAAGGCCCCTGGACGAAGCACTGGGTCATGATCACCATGCCAACCCACAGGGAGTAGAGCACGCATGCCTTGCTGCTTGTCCTTTGTTCGGCTATTGCGCTGTTAGATGGGTACTGTTGGGCAGGCCAGCCCTTGAGGGAGACGAGGCCGGGCGTCCTTAAATAAGCACTGGAAGGGGAACCATTGGCTGTGATCGTCGTCCGACTGTGACGTAAAAGAATTCCTGGAGTCACTTGGGGGCGGACGTTAAATTGCCTTTGGATCAACCAATGGTTGTAAGACTCGTTGCACGCGAGGATAATCCAGTGTAGGGCTGGCCAGCTCAGCAGATACTCGGGGCACAGGGGTGGGACGGACACACACCTTTAGACACGTGACACTCTCCAGATTGCTCAGGGACGCTGGCGTCAAGTGATACTAAGGGGAACTAAGGAAGGGGTTGATTCCAGGTGATAAGTTCGAGAAAATTCCATGTTGTCCTATCCACACAAATGACTCTTAGACTATTTTTATGTAACAGTTTTGATTAGTTAGGTGTACAACCATTGACATCTGACAGACAGCATTAGTTAGAACTGTTTATTGTTCCTAGTGCTTCTGTTTGCGGACTAGTCAGACTAAAAATAGTTTCGTTTGTAGAACCTAGACTTACCTGTTAGAAACCGAATGTATCTGCTCCGAAATAGCCACCAATTAATTAAATTGGTATGTGCACTCTGTTGCGGTAGGCATCTTGAATGACCTAGTGTAGACAGTGCACAGTGTTGTAGCATATGAGCGACAGGGAGGACACACCACCGGACGACCGGATCTTGCGATCAGCTAGACGCCCGACGGCCCACGTGTCCCTAGGACCGGAGGGTGATAGGATTCTGTTCCCCAGCTTAGGGAGAGGCAGCAGCAGCAAAGGAGAGCTAGAGCAGTTGAGACCAACAGGGCTTTCACTAGCCAGGCCGCTGCTACAGCAACCACGGCCACTTCCGCTATGGTGACCTCTGCGCTGCAGACATCCCGGACCAGCAGTTCAGGTACCGTCGAGTCAACGGTCGCGCAGACCGTGAGTCAGTCCACTGGCGTGATGGCAAGCCAGGCAGCAGTGTTGACCCCAGAGGATGTCGCCATCCAGCAGGTAGCCCTGCAGGAGGCACAACTACAACAGGCATTAGGACATATAAAAGCGGAGAAGGAGAAAATGATGAGAAGAAGAACCAGGATGCAGCGGAGAGGGGCAGACATAGAGGAGTTAGAGCCGATGGACCTGACACACATGGATGATGATGTGAGGGTAGTTAGGAGGGCCCTGCTAGGAGTAATAGAGATGCAGGAGCATCAGACTACCATCCTTCAGGATATCCAACAGAACCTAGCCATTCTGGCAGGGCGTGCTCAAGCGGCACCATCACCATCCGGGCTTGGTGCCTGACCCGTGGCATATCCTCCTTTTTCTGTCCTACCGGTGACAGGGGTATCCCCATATGTAGCCCCGTCATCGGTTGCGATCGTTTCCCTAGGCATGCCGCTGTCAGGAGGGGTATCAGCAGGGACTAGTTTACAGGTTCCTGTTCAGACAGTGTTCACCCAAACTCCGTTGCAGGTTGTAGTTACCACGCAGCCTGCTGTCTTGCAGCCTGTGCAGCCGCAGGGCACACAGCCCTAGCAACTGGCATAACAACCTGTGTCATAGGATCCACAACCCATAGTGATGCAGGGACCGGGACAAACACAGTGGGTTCCAAAGACGACCATCGCCGCTCCCAAACCTTTCACAGGGGATAAAAGGGGCGAAGACCTCGACACGTGGTTGAGGGCAGTGCCGGTGTACGTCAGGTGTAAACTTACCTTGCCGCACGAAGAAGTGCTTGTGGCTGCTTCCTACCTAGAGGCTAGAGGGTAGCGCAGCAAGATGGTTGAGCAGTTTGGTGCAGCTTCAGGGATATGGTCATGACTTCCGCGCTTGGGCGGTCACCCAGAAATTGAAGGACTTCCTGAAGATGGTGGAGGACAGGTGGCACGATCCTCATGAGACCCAGAGTTATGTGTCCGATTTTGGATTCAACGCGGGTTCCGCGTTGAATTATTCAACGCACGTTGAATTCGCGTTCAATCCCTGCTTTGAACGCACGTTAGACGGGGAAAAATGGGGTCCGCAATGATTTTTTTCCCAGGCTAAATATAATCGAAAAAAAAAATAAAAAATGGGGTCGTAGATCTTTTCGAGGTCTACAACCCTATATTTTTATTTTTATTTTTTTAGCTTTGAATATATTTTTAAAAAATAAAAAACATAAGCACAATGAAAAAAACAAAAACAAGAAATGACACGAGTCTTTTTTTTTGGGTTTCACAGAGATTCTTTAAGGGCTAAAACAAAAACAGAAAAAAATAAAATAAAATAGGGTCGTAGATCTTTTAAGGATGTGCAACAATTTTTTTTATTTTTTTTTGTAACTTCGTGTATTTTGAAAAAAATCAAAACCATAAACGGGATTTTTTTTGGCGTGCATTGCTTAGGTAATCTTGCTGGATAGACTCCCTGATTTGGGCCTGTAGAAGATTGCACGAGCCTGGCGTCCGAAGTCCCGTACAACAAGGTCTCTGTTTCTTTTTTAACACCTATTGAGGCATTACATCAAGCCCAACCAGGTGGACTGGGATGAGAAGCTTGCTCTCATCGCCATCCTATACAGCAACGTTGTACACAGTGCCACCGGGGTGAGCCCAAACAACTTACTGCTAACATTTAAGCCTAGATTGCCCCTAGACTTTCTTCTCCCTGAGAATCAATCCACTGCTGCACCAACACCTTGGAATTTGCTTACCGCTATGAACAAAAGATGCAGCAGGCTGTAGAACAGATGTAGAAGGCACAAGCTGCAATGATAGAGTCTTAAAATAGACACCGCCGACCTTCTACATTTCAAGTTGGGGATAGGGTCTGGGTTAAGTCTTCAGAGCTAGGATAGGAGCATGGGATCTCCCACAAACTCATGCCCCAGTACTTTGGATCCTGGGAAGTCTTGGACATCGTTGGGACAGATCCAGATGGGCCATCTTATGTTGTCCGGATCCCAAGTCATCTGCGTACTTACCTTGTCTTTCACGCCTCCAAGCTGGCACCTTTCAAAGAGACTGATCAATTTCCATCTCGTCCCTCAATGCTGCCCCTAACCATGGACGGAGAGGTGGACATCGATGACATCGTGGGTCACAGAGAGCTGCTGGTATCAAGACCAGCAGGCAGGGGACGTCATCCAAAACCGAAGCTACAGTACCGCGTTCGGTTTCGGCATCACACTGATTCCAAGGAGGACCGCTGGTTCACCAGGGAAGACCTCATGCAGACCGCTCCTCAAGTTGTAGCCTACTACGAGAGATCTCTACAGAAGGGAAAGCGCCCCATGGTTGAAGACTGAGCTTCTCAGAGGACTGTTGAAGCTAAGGAGGAGGGAACTTTTTGCAGCCCGTTGGCCGCCCTAAGTGAAGGCAGGCTCGACGAGGCCCTCAGGGCCCTTTTCTGGCCACCACGCAACTCAGGGAAATTTAGGAAGTTGCGCAGCGCCAATTGGTTGAGTGAACCCAGACCCTGGGCCGCCTGTGTGAATGTATGAGAAGCAGGCCCTTGGCTGGATACGGGTACTGGGCCAAACACAGGCCAAAGGCAGTTGGGCACATACAACCACCTCAGGCCCAGACCCTGTTCTCGTCGTGCTGGGCCTCAGGCTACCGGGGCCAACTGGAACCTTCTTGGGACTGGACGCAGGTAGGCCACTTCGATATAGCAAAGGGCGTGCCTCCTCATTCGGCATTCGGGTGTTGGCTGCATGCTACGCTGTTTGCTGGTTGGCGCCTACGCTCTCACGGGCAAGCAAGGAAGGAGCACGCAGCCATAGCCGAGCTACGCTGTTGTAAGTTGGGTGAAGTGCAGGGTGATCCTTGGGTGCTAGTGGCATCTGTGTGTTGGGGAACGAGGTTGTGAGTGTGGCGAGAGACATACCTGGTGCTGGAAGCGTGCGACATTGGTCGCTATATGCTCGTACTTCGGGAATGTTGTTGACGTCATCTTTCGGCATCGTAGTGTAGGCTAGATAGGATCTGCCACATGTAGTCTGGGCGCCGAGCGCCAGATAGGATATCAACTCTGGTTCTTCGTTGATGATGATGAGACTATTTCAGCATTGTCAATTATGAACTTTTGGTGTGCTGTTATTTGGGGAATCTCATGATGCAATTCTGCTGTTGGTTCGAGGTCACGACTATCTGAACTCATATGTATGATGTTGTTTGATTGCTGAAGTTCGCTATTGCTCATCTTCCTTGCACTGTACACTCTTGCTTAGGACGTCATCACACAGACAGACAAAAGAACAACAATAGTTAAAAGTAGAAATAATTATATCTTATTCGTTTCCTTCAGTGATTAGAAATCTTATTGTTGTAGATCAGTGCGGCCGTGAAATTTATTATTGTTATTAAGTATTTATTGTGCGGCAGACGCACATCACAATGTCTCATTTATGGAATTATCTGAAATTGTCGGTTCTCACCCGTTTCATTCCTTTCTTTTTCTTCCCGGTCTCACTCACCTTCGCTATCGATGAGGGGGCTCGTGACCCCCGAACCATACAACAAGTTGAAGAGCGAAAGAAAATTTTGATTGGTCGTCTGGATCAACTGATACCTGAACTCCATGATGTGGGTGCGGAAGTAGAGGCACAGGTACGTGCCCAATTTGATTTGAAAGCAATTCATGATGCTATCGACTCAGCTGAGACCGACACTGATGTCTTGAAGGTTCATAATGAACTTATCAAGTGTCGTCAGACACTTGATAAGATTATTATGGAACAACTTGCGAAGATCTCGGAACAAAAGGAAGAAAAAAAAGTTGATGTGACTGAAGAAACCGTGGATGAGAACATCAGACAATTGGAAGAAGCGCTTGAGAAAGAAAAGCAGAGGAAACAAGAAATGAGAAGGCGTAAAGAGAGGAATGTACACCAAGAACAAAAAGTGGAAAAAGTTAGACAAACTGTCATTCACACTGAAGGGGAATGAAGTTTCTCAAGGTAGAAACATAGAAGATGGAAGAGAAATCAGAAACAAAGAAAGGGTAGCCTTCGAGTCCGTCGCCTTCTTCACCAAGCTCCCCTCCTTCCTCTTCACCTCCGAAGTCTCCTCCTCCTAAGGATAAGGTAACTGCGGAACCTGAAAAGCCAAAGAAGAGGGAGAAAGTAGAGATGAAAATGTATTTTACGTTCTGTAACAAGAAGGATGAAAACTTGTTGCTATGGATTGCCGAGATTCAAACTTACTGTAAAACGTCTCCTATCGAACCCGACTCTCAAGTTGCATTCTCTACTTCGTGTCTTGGTGGGGAAGCAAAAGAATTGGTATTGGCAGAAGCCAATGCAGCGGGGTTCGAGGACATTGGGGAGTGGGCTGGAACCATGAATCTGAAGCAGTTCCCTGGAAAGATCAAAGAACGCTTCCTGGACAAGACAACGGCCGACAAGGTCTTTGACCAGCTTGCTACCATTGGCTAAAGACATTGGACCTCGGTAGAATCTCTGTCTCGGGAAGTAGATCGGTTGCTGCAGGTTCCTGGATTGAACCTGCAAGACAACCAAGTCCTTTATATCTATTCTCGCTCTCTGCCCGAGCCTATTCGTGGACAGCTTGTGGCAGATTCTAAATTCGGCAAGTACAACTACAGGCAGTTTCGCGATCTGGCTCTCCAACGAGAGCAAATGACACAGGTAAAGAATTTATATGCTTCCGTGGAGAGAAGGTTAACAACAGTCGTATTTTTCATCACTACTTCAGGACACCCTTCACCACTTCAGGATGCAACCTGCCTAAACAGGTGGTTTTAAGGGTCTTCGGACCTTTCACCAGTTCAGGATCATTCAAGTCTGAAAATCCTGAATGGTCCTAAAGTGGTGAAAGCTTCGAAGACCTTGAAAACCACCTGTTTAGGCAGGCTGCATCCTCAAGTGGTGAAGGGTGATTTTCATGGTCTTCGGACCTTTCACCACTTCAGGATCATTCAGGATTTTCAGACTACCAAAAACTCTCACTTGAGCACTTCAGGACACCGTTCACCACTTCAGGATGCAGACTGCCTAAACAGGTGGTTTTCGGGGTCTTTGGACCTTTCACCACTTCAGGACCATTCAAGATTTTCAGATTGCCCAAAAATCTCACTTGAGCACTTCAGGACACCGTTCACCACTTCAGGATGCAGACCTGTCTCTTATACACATCTAGATGTGTATAAGAGACAGCTTCAGGACCATTCAGGATTTTCAGATTGCCAAAAACTCTCATTTCAGAATTTTCATTCCTGAATTTTCAGCTACCCGATAACCGTTTGTGCTTCCGTGGGAGAGAAGGTTAACAAAAGTCGTATTTTTCATCACTACTTCAGGACACCCTTCACCACTTCAGGATGCAGCCTGCCTAAACAGGTGGTTTTCAGGGTCTTCGGACCTTTCACCAGTTCAGGACCATTCAAGTCTGAAAATCCTGAATGCTCTTGAAGTGGTGAAAGTTTCGAAGACCTTGAAAACCACATGTTTAGGCAGGCTGCATCCGTAAGTGGTGAAGGGTGGTTTTCATGGTCTTCGGACCTTTCACCACTTCAGGACCATTCAGGATTTTCAGACTGCCAAAAACTCTCACTTGAGCACTTCAGGACACCGTTCACCGCTTCAGGATGCAGACTGCCTAAACAGGTGGTTTTCAGGGTCTTCAGACCTTTCACCACTTCAGGAGAATTCAAGATTTTCAAACTGCCCAAAACTCTCACTCTACGTTACCGAACGTACACGTACGGGGCCTTTCCGTACGAAACGTGCAGATAATATATGTACGGGAACCTGTACGGCCCCGTACGACCCGTACAAAAAAAAAAAAAAAAAAAAATCATCCAAAAAATCCGAAAACAATATATGTGATGTAACATTCCAAAACAAGCAACATTTGCCTGAGNAAAAAAAAAAAAAAAAAAAAATCATCCAAAAAATCCGAAAACAATATATGTGATGTAACATTCCAAAACAAGCAACATTTGCCTGAGCACCATCTGCAGATTCTTATTAGAATTGGAGAAAAAAAATAAAAACATAAAAAAAAAAAAAAAACTCGTACGGGTCTTGAGTACGAGTAGCGTACAAGAAATGAGTACAACTTGTACTCGTACGGGGGTGAGTACGAGTCGCTACGTAGCTCTCACTTGAGCACTTCAGGACACCGTTCACCACTTCAGGATGCAGACTGCCTAAACATGTGGTTTTCAGGGTCTTCGGACCTTTCACCACTTCAGGACCATTCAGGATTTTCAGACTGCCAAAAACTCTCATTTCAGAATATTCATTCGTGAATTTTCAGCTACCCGATAACCGCTTATGCTTCCGTGGTGAAGTATGGTGGAGGTGGAAGTGCAGGTGTAGGAAAGCGGGTACTCTGGCGCCAAAAGCGCCAGGATCACACCCTCGTCATCTTTGATGACGATACTGTGGAGAAGTGGTCATTGGAGGCCGAGCGTGTGACAAGCAGCAGTGTCTCCGGGAAGGGGGAAGTCACTGCCGCAGTGGTCAACAAGGGAGGACCACGACTGCCAGGAAAGAAAAAGAAACCACGCTCGTTCCCTGAGCATCCTGGAATTGCAGTCGGGAAGCCATGGGAGAAGATGGGGATATCACAAGAATTATGGCAAGAAAGAATGAACGATGCACGATGTCTGAAGTGTGGCATTGCAGGGCATGTGATTGCATGGTGCCCACAGATTCGATACCCAAAAGCGAGCATCCAGTAGGAGTAGCATCTGTTCCTACTGAGTTAAAAGGTTTGGACAAAGAAGGTAAGGCGCCGACTACCCCTTCCAACCCTTTAGCTCGCACAACAAAGGATGGTTCTTTTTCAACCCATCGTCCAGATCACCCTGAAACTGTCTTATGCACTGTCTCTCTGAAGGACTCTCTTGACGAGCTTGGTAACGAGTTGCTGGCATTACGAAGCTCGTGGGCTAAGAAATCAAAGTCTAAGGGTGATTTACTACTCGCGGATATAGAGATAACACGTACACGAGTATGTGTACTGTTGGACTCAGTATCTACGCGATCCTATATATCCGAGAAGGCAATTCGTAAGTTGCATCTCGAAATGAAGGTGAAAAATCTGACTAGACCTATCACGTCTGTTCTTGTTGACAAAAGCACGATCACTGTCTCGCAGTATGTTGATCGTGTCAAGTGATGGTTTCGAACAAGGGAAGGTAAGAAGATTTTGCATGAGGAATCCTTCCTGATCGAAAATAACCTACCGTTTGACTTGATTCTTGGAAAGAATTGGCACGAGGAAGCCAACCCAGACATTAAGTTCAAAGAGAAGATTGTACAATTGCAAGACGTACGATATGAATTGAAACCTATCAAACTGTTTCATAAGTCTGAGTCTGACTCTAGTCTCTCTTTTTGTTGTATGAGTTACCCAACATTTCGTTCGATGGTTTCAAAGAAAAAAAGTTGAAACAGGAAGTAATAATAGTCTTAGTAAAACGAGCAGGTGAGTCTTCTACTTCCTATCCTCCTTCGACCGAAAAACTCCTTAGTGAGTATAAAAACTTGTTTTCCGAACCAACAGGAATAACTACGCGTGCTATAAAGCACACCATTGAAATTATTCCTGGCCGTAAGATTCCCAAGGGTCCTATCTATCAAATGTCTCCTAGGAAACTTGAGGAATTAAGAAAACAGCTGCAGAACTTAACAAAGAAAGGATGAATTCGCCCCAGCTCTTCTCCTTATGGTGCCCGTCTTATTTGTGCCCAAAAAGGAAGATGAGTTACGTCTCTGTATTGAATACAGAGGGCTGAATGCCGTCACTGTTAAGAATGTCGAACCTCTACCACGTATTGACGACTTGTTGGACCAGTTGCAGGGCTGCAAGTTCTTCAGTAAGACTGATCTGAGGTCTGGATACCACCAGATCGAGGTGGATCCCACGGATCAACATACGACTGCGTTCCGAATAAGGTATGACCATTACGAGTTTATAGTGATGCCCTTCGGACTGACTAATGCCCCCGCGACCTTTCAAAGGTCTATGAATGAACTCTTTCGTCAATAGTTAGATAAGTTCGTCATTGTCTATCTTCATGATATTCTAGTGTACAATAAGACACTAGAAGATCATGAGAAGCACCTTCGCCTGGTGCTGGGGAAGTTGCGTGAGGGCAACTTCAAGATCAATCCCAAGAAATTTGAGTTTGCTAAGTCCGAAGTGTTGTACTTAGGACACATAGTGAACGAAGAAGGTCTAAGGCCAGAAGAGAAGAAGATCTCAACAATTAGAGATTTGCCACAACCTAAGTCTATAACGGAATTGCGATCTTTCCTTGGTTTAACCAGTTATTACAGGAAGTTTGTTAGAAACTTCTCATTGATTCCTGCACCAATGCGAAGATTGTTAAAGAAAGAAACTATCTGGTTGTGGGATAAGGATTGTGAGTCTTTCTTTCGGAAATTGAAGTATGTCTTGACTCACTACGCCGTCCTTAAAATTGTTGATCCGTCTTTGCCTTTCATCGTCACTACTGATGCAAGTCAGTATGGGATTGGCGTTGTTCTACAGCAAGATGACGGCAAGGGCTACAGAACCATAAAGTTTATGTCTGCGCGGCTTCCGTCTGAAAAGGTTGCCAACTCCACCTATGAAAATGAGTTGTATGCCTTAGTCTATGCACTAAACACGTGGAAACACTACTTGTTAGGGAGACACTTCACTGTGTACTCAGACCACTCTACTCTGAAGTGGATAAAGACACAACCGAGATTCTTTGATAAACTGGTTCGATGGTCTGCGTTCATTGATACTTTTGATTTTGAGTTAAAAACAATCAAAGGAAAGTCTAATGTGGTTGCAGATGCATTGTCCAGACGGAGCGACTTCTTTGGCTCAATTGTCTCTTACTTGGATGTTGGGAATGACCTGAAATATCAAATTCGCCAAGGATATGCTACTGATCCTATCTAGAAACCAATCATGCATGTCCTTGCATGAGATCTGTCCCAACTACCCAACTATAGAATGACTGATGGATTGTTATTCTTGATTGATAAAACTGAACAAAGACCGTTTATTCCTCATAAAGAAGAGATCAAAAGTTTGTTGTTTGGGGAATGTCACGACTTTGAGGACATTTTGGTTTCAAGAAAACATATGTTAAAGTCAGAGAACGTTTCGAATGGAAGGGACTTAAAGAAGATGTACTAACATATGTTCATACATGTCCAGTGTGTCAGAGAAACAAGTCGTCGCATGAGAACCCCCTTGGACTTCTCAAGTCATTACCTATACCAAGTGAACCAGGTGAGTCTATCTCAATTGACTTTATGAGTCTGATTAAAAGTCGCAATGGTTATAGTCAAGTGATGGTAATTGTGGATCGTTTTTCTAATTATGCTATGTTTGTTCCATTACCAGCAGAAGCACGCACTGAACTTGTCATTCAGAAGTTTCAGATGCGATGGGTCACTGAGTATGGGTTCCATAAAACGATTGTGTCTGATCGAGATGTCAGGTTCACCAGTCTGCCATAGCAAAAGCTGATGGAAGCTTATGGCACACGACTGACCATGTCGTCAGGGAGGCATTCCGAAACAAATGGCAAGACTGAACAGATGAACTGTCTGTGCCAACAACTTTTGCGTATGTATATTAGACCCGATCAGATTGATTGGGACGAGAACTTACCTAAGATTGCAAATGCATATAACAATAGTGTTCACACGTCTACTGCACGAACCCCAAATGCACTTCACAAAGGGTGGAAGCCTACACGTCCCATTGATGTACTGAACTGGGATCAGTTTTTTAGGTTGCCCCCAAGGACCCGATACTATGCAATCTTGTTTCAGAAAGACATTCAGAAAGTTAAAGATAATCTAAGGAAAACTCAACTACGAATGATTGAACAAGCCAACAAGCACTGTCGACCGTCTACATTCAAAGAAGGTGATTTGGTTTGGGTAAAATCTAAGGAGTTTTCTTTGGAAGAAGATGTATCCCAGAGATTACTACCTGTCTATTTTGGACTCTGGGAAGTTCTCAAGGTAATTGGAGATGCAGAGGGACCATCTTATCGAGTTGATATTCCCCCTGATCTCAAAACATATCCTGTCTTTCACGCATCCAAATTGTTGCCTTACGTAGAAGGAAATGAGTTTTCACACAGACCCTCTATGATTCCACCAGATATGGATGGCGGATACGAGGTTGACCATATCATAAAGCATGGCTACTTCTCTACGGGAGGACGTGGACGACCTCAGAAGCAGTTCAAGGTACGTTTTAAAACTCAAGCGTCATCTAAGGACAGATGGTTCAGCAAACGAAAACCACTTGAAACTACTCTTGATATTGTCGCTGCTTATGAACGAGGGTTAAAGTCGTAAATATTTCTGCAAGGGGGGAACTCGAAAATGGGTCAGCAGAAATGTAATAACCCTGTTCAGAAGTAGTCTGGGGCCCAGAACTCAGCCCCAGGCCACGTAGACCTGAGAAGGTCTGCGTTGGGCTGTGTGACCAAGACACGCCCAGGCCTCAGTCTGTCGAGTGTGGCTATGTGACCGAACGCTGCACACAGGAAGTTCAAGATTCAAAGTCAACTGCAGAGTCAAAGGTACCGCACCCAGGCCCTGGGTTGGATACACTCACTTGTTGTGCGCAAGTACCCAGACAGCATCCAGGCCGATCTAAGCCCTCATTCGCATTGAGATCTGGACGGCCGAGGGATACAGCAGTCGGGGTCCAGACCCCGCGTCAACACTACATAAGAGTTCACTTCTTGGTTTTGACATTCATTCTGTCTTGAGTTGATGTTCCCTTCACGCATTGACTTCAACGCTGGCTTGACGCTGCGGCGCTGGCTCGACGCTGCTGGCATTGTGACTTGGCAAGGCGCTGCTTGTCTTGCATGGTGGCCGGCTTGCTCCTGTCTTCTTGGCATGCTGACGTGGCAGTTGCCATGTGCCTTTGCTGATGTGGCTGCTGCCACGTGTATCATTTGGCTGACGTGGCTGCTGCTACATGTTCTATTGAGGGGACTACGAAATCGGCATTGCTGTTCTGTTCGTCGTTACTTCAGGAGGAGATCAGGACTGTGGGAAGTTCGAGGATACATACCTGGTGGTCTTCATGTCGACATTGCTCCAGATGCTGATGTGAAACTGATTAGACGTGCCACGTGGCACATTGAGGATACTCTTATACTCGTTCAGACTATTGATTGATGAGGTGGCAGTAGAGGAGGGAGCCCGAAGCAGGAGTGGGCATTTTACTTCCTCTCCTTTGTCTCTTCTCCCTCCTCTCTCTTCGTCTGTGTATGATATCTCACCTCATTCTGTCTGGTCACGAATTTTGACTAATAGTAATCATCAGCCAATGGACATTTTTCTGGACTTGCATTGTTGACAACGGTCGCACGATCTGGGTTCATTATAGAGGCACAAAGCCGTGGAAAAAAATATGAACTACACGCAAAAAGGCAGGCACACTAGGCTACCAGAGTGGCCTGGGAGCAATTGCGCTGCGGGGCCAAAATTTGAAAAAAAATAATAATAATAATAATAATAATAATATTTTTTTAGGCTACCAGAGTGGCCCGGGTCCACTTGCCCGGCCGGGCCTTTTTTTTTTTTTTTTTTTTTTTTTTGGCTGGGACCTTCCCTGGTCATTGCATGGCCGGGCCGCCTGGGAAAGTAGGGTGACCCGGGCGGCCCCATTGGTTGCCTTGGTATTTTATATTTGTATTTTTTATTTTAAATTCGGTAAAGAGTTTTCATGTGACCTTAAGGCAAAGTTCAAAGTTCTTCAGTTGTTTTTTCTGCATAACATAGTTTGTTTTCGATTTTTTTTTATTTTATTTTTTTGGGACCTTTGCTGGCTTTTACGCGGCCTACCAGCCCGGGAAAACAAGGTGACCCGGGCGGCCCGACTGGTAGCCTAGCAGGCACATGCAAATTATGTTGAAGTACAAAAACGATGTATGTAATTGTATTATGTTCACGAGGGCAGGCACATGAAACTTTACAGGGGAAAACTCCGCGGGAGTCACAAAAACGAGTTATAATCGCATGAAAATGTGAAGATAAACCTCAATAAGGAATAGAGTGAAACTTTCACACCCTTGGTGATTACTAGAGTCCTTTCCGAACCGTAAGACGCTAAGGAAGAAGAACATTGAGGTAGGAATGGGATGGGTCCTGTGAGCACAAAAAAAAAAAAGACAAGAAAAAAAAAAAGATGGTAACCTATCAACTTTCGATTATGATAGATACTAGATGTTTCTGGATATACGAGGCCTTTTTGTCCACGAAGTGGGCAATGTTGAGTATAGCCCTATTATCAGACACTTTTTTAGATCCCTTTCCCAATTCAATTAATTAAATGAAATTATTCACTCAATCAATGACATGAAATCATTCATTGAATTAAATTACATTCTTTGTGGAGAAATGCAGAGACCATGGGTGAGTTACTGTAATAAAAGGGCAAATTGCCTTCTTAGTTATTTAGTGGTTGGTAGTCATGGATTGACTGCCTAAGAACAGATTCTGAAGTAGAGACTGATATTAACTGTTTCAGACTGACAGTGTGAACAGTTTACAACTTGTATGGTGTGTAGATGGGACGTTGGACCCGGTTTCCATCCCAGCCTATTCTGGGTACTAATGGCTCTTGCTTCCGGGTTGAAATGCGGAGGGATTCCCGGGCTCCGTTTGTCGGTTTGTTTGTCAATGAATGCAAGACACCGTATTAAAATTTAAAGAGGAAACTCCGCGGGAGTCACAAAAACAGGCCAATGGGGAGATGTCTGCACAGACCCGCGGATGGAGATTGCTGGTAGCTTTCGTCGTGCAAATTGGACCACATCATTGACTAGCAGGATGTTCTCCTGTATATTCCTCCCGGACATGAAGCCTGTTTGGGCTGGGTGAATGACCTCTTTTAGGACCGTCGCCATACGGCTCGCCAATGCTTTGGCAAACATTTTATAAACAACCGTGAGTAGTGTGATAGGCCTGTAGTTCCGGATATTCATTTTATCCCCCTTTTTGTAGAGGAGAGATAGCACTCCTTTCCCAACTGTTTCCCCCATCTCCCCGACCTCTCATACCTTTTGGTAATACTCCCATAGGTCAGAGTTTAGGTCTGTCCACATGGCTTCCCAAAATTCATTGGAAAATCGTTTATCCCTGAGGTTTTATCTTCCTTCATTTGAAGTGCCGACCATATTTCTTCTTTTGTTAATTTAGACTTGAGTTTGTCACGCTGTTGGGGAGATATGTGACGGTCCATCGGGAGAAGAAAGTCTTGAATGACGGGTTCTTTTTCTCACTTGTGAGACTTGGGAAGTGTATAATTGTTTGAAAAAATTCCTGGTGATTAATGTGCAATGCGCCGTATCCGTGGCAATGGTATTGTTATCGTCTGGGTCAAAAAAGACTTCGGTGATAGTCCGTCGTGTCCGCGCGGTGGCCATGGAGAAAAAATGGGTGTCCATTGAGGCTTCATAGGAAAGTTTAGCCATTTTCCCTCTGATCCTGATTCCTTGCCATCTATATTGGGCATACTGTAGAAGACGGTCTTTGATATTTTGGATGGAGGTGATAAGATGCTGTTTTTCCTGATCGGAATTAAGATGTTGCGAGTCTGCCTGGTTTTCCAGGCGTAGGAGTTCGTTGTGGGCAGTCATTTCATGATGTTGTCGTAGGGCTGCTTTTGCTTTGGAGAATTCCTTGCATTTCCGGGCTAGGAAGATCAGACCGTTGTTAAACCATTTGAGGTAAGATCCGAACAGATGTTTTTGTTGGCGCCAGAAGTCCCATTCTTGCTGGATCATTTGTGGGAATGATGAGTCTTTAAGTAAGGAGGTGTTCAGTTTGTAGAACCCAGACCCTTGATCAGACCTTTTCCTCATTGTTAGTACTATGCCACAAGTTTTGTGATCAAGCCCTGGGTGCGGGCTACGAGGGAGTATTAACGGTCATCGCAGAGCACCCTCTAGATCATTAGACAACAGGATAAGGTCTATTCTGGATTTAGAAAGGCGCGCCGGGTCGCTTTCCCGGATGCATGTGAATGCTCTGGATTGAGGGTGCAGACACTTCGAAAAAGCCTACGACCAAGTGGACTGGGAGTTTTTAGATATGTGCTTAGAAAGAATGAATTTTGGACCCTCCTTCCGGCGCTGGGTTAGAATCCTCCATAAAAACGCCACCACTTTCGTCCAAATCAACGACTCTGTGGCACCCCCCTTTGAACTCCAACGGTCAGTAAGACAAGGGGACCCTATCGCCGCCTACCTCTTCCTTGTAATCATGGAAGCGCTATCAGTTAATCTGTGACAGAACAAAGACCTCACACGTATTGCGATATCAAACATCCCCGAGGAGGCGATACCTATCTGTTCTCTATTTGCTGATGACCTAACCATATTAGTGGACGTAACCGAGGCCAATATGAAGGAAATTCAGCAACTCATGAACAAATTTTGTTGCCTGTCAGACATGTCCGTTAATTGGGGACAAAAGACCACGGGCTGGTGGCTGCATCACCAAGGGGGCAGACCTCCGGAACACCCACGTATCACGTGGTTCCCTCCGGAAGACCCCTTGAGAATCCTGGGGGCATTAATTACCGCCAGAGGTAGACCAGCATCCAATGATGAATGGCTGATATGACCAGCACAAATTAAGGTGGAAAAATGGAACAACAAACGAACATAAATCTTTGGGCGGGCGCTCGTCATTAATAATGTGGTCCTGGCCACTCTATGGTACAAAGCCGTCCTATGGCCCATGAGTAACGAAGGGCTTAAAGGCTTAAAGCACTGAAACAACAACTTGCGGCCTTCCTATGGAGGGGCGACAACAATAATACCCACGCCATAAGCCGTGTAGCATTGGACTTGGTGATTCAACCCAAGAATAGGGGCGGTTTGGGTATCATAGACCCAGCCACGCAATTCCAGACCCTCTCTATTTGCTGGCTTCAACACATCATCTTTTCACCTACGTCGCCATGGGTCCCCCTCGCCCTGGCACAGATTTCAGACCTCGCTCCAGAAACTCCATCGGAAATTAACCCCCGCATATGGTTGGAAGACAGGTACTGGAGGATACCCAAGAAGTATAGGAATGGTGACCCCACGGACAAATACTGGGTACTCCTCATTCGTACATAGAGGAAGCTCTTGCCCCCCGACCGACCCACGTCTGAGAGGTGGGAAGAAATATTTAGGCAGCCCTTATTCGGCAACCGATTAATAACGGACCCGGGAGGGCGGATACGATGTGCTTCAAATTCCCCATGGAAAGGGTGGGTGAAACACGGGATCCGAAGGGTTGGGGATCTCTGGGATACAGAGGAAAGAAACAAGAAAAGCACGGACAGGATAAGAGCAACCCTGCGGTGCTGCCACTTCACTGAGAGAGCACTCAACGAGTTGATTGACAACTTCCCTCTTCACTGGTACATTACCCTCAGGAAAGGCCCCGGTGCAAGAGAAGATGACTGGGTGGGGCTACCTGACCACGAGGGGGAAGTAGGGTATGTGCACCTAGCCAATCAATCACAGGTACTAGTTGAAGTCTTCTCCATTCTAAAGGACGATGGACTAAGGTGCAACCACCAACCCTTCATTTGGAAGGAGCAGAATGAGGTGTATCGCATCAAGGTCATTATTGATGGAAGTCACCAGAAGGTGTACCACCCAATGGTCCCAATCGAAGACCTCCCCTTGGACCCTAAGGAGTGGCGGTGGACCATGAACATTCCACCCAGGACGGGGGAGGCAAAAACATTGACACTACGAAACTTAAAATCCAAGTCGGCCTACCGAATGCTCAAACGGAAATGCAGACTTCGGGATCGTATAGAAGATAGATGGTACCGCCACCTCAATGTGGATCGCCATCCACTGAAGCCCACACGTTGGTTTGCTCAGCACAACAAACGACCCGCCAAGATCTGCCAACTAAGGACTGGTTGATAGACCACACCCACCTGGAGCAACAAGGGAAGGCACTGCCATGGTGTCATCGATGTCTCCAAAGTTACCCTGGGGGGAGACGGACCGAAACCATTGAACACATTTTCCTCCAATGTCCCGCGTCGGTACTACTGTGGAGAAGTTGGGATAGAATCTGGCGACACATAGTTCCCGACGCAGTATGGCCATGGGAGTGGAGGGCCATACTTTTGGGACATTTCCCTCCAATACGGGGGAAGATATTTGAGGAGAACATGTTCAATCTGGGTAGACGGAGTGTGCTATGGACTATATGGTGGATAAGATGTTGTTTGGAGYTAGAGGGAGCATGGGTGGAGGACGGAGAGGCGATGGATCAAATTCGGACATTGATTCATTATGAGCTGGCGGCACAATGGAAGAAAACTAAAGACAAGCTCGACCAAACATCCTCGTGGGGAGACATGAATCGGATCATTGCTACCTTCTGCATGGACTGGCTGGGGGGGGAAAGGGAGGGATGGGTGGCAACAGTAAAGTGGACCGGTCGCCGGACAGAGAGAGAAGCACGAGGGGAGCCCCGGGCATAAATAATAAGGGACTATGAGTTGATCTTCCACGACTGGACCAAGATAGACCCCGGCTCCCCATTACGTCCCGCCCAGGACTTCGCAGATCCATTCCCACCCCATCCGTTGTCCCTAGCAGAAATCATGCCGCCTGCATAAGCTCGAACTGAAAATACTTCAGCTCTGCAGCAGAGTTCAGCGCAGCTCAGAGCAGCCTAGTTCTAGTTCAGCCTGGTTTTCAGCCTGTTTTCTGTCGCTCTTCGAGTGCCCTTTGTTTTGGTTGGCTGAGGCTAGGGGAGGGAGGGAGGTCAGCGCAGCTCAGAGCAGCCTAGTTCAGCCTGGTTTCTCAGCCTGGTTTCTGTTGCTCTTAGTTTGTCTGAGCTGCGCTGAAATCTGCTGCAGTAGGGAGGGAGGGAGACTCCACTGGTGCCCCCCGGTGGTCCCCCCCCCCCAATACCCGACTGTGGGGCAGGCTAGGTAGGGATGCGTAGATGGAATATGGGACGACAGTTGGTGGATGGCAGGGGCCGGGGGTTGGAGGGAGACTTCACTGGTGCCCCCCAGTGACTCCCCCCCCACTGCCCGGCCTTGCTGCAGGTTAGGATTGGAAGTGTGGATTGGCTATGGGACGCTGGACCCGGTTTCCAGCACGATGGCACCACTTTCAATGATGTACTGTACTACATTGATGTATTCAAGGGACGCTGGACCCGGTTTCCAGCAGGTGATGCTCCCCACCAATAGATGGAGCGGCCCGCCTGGCAAAGCCTCAATCCCGGTGGTTCTCTTACCACCACCAGGATATAGGCCTTGCACATGGGCCTTAAAAAAAAAAAAAAAAGATTGCTGGTAGCGGCAGCCAATGGGTCATATGGAAGACACGATGCAAAGAAACGAAAGCCGCCCAAAACATGCCAACCCAGGAGGCTTGGGTACACTTATTCCAACTCTTACGGACGGAGTGCCACACGGACTGACACCAGGCAACCAGGAACATTAAAGAAGATCCCACGAAAGAAAAAACAAGCAATCATAGACAAATTCAACAAAGACCAGGTCGGCACCATAGAAGGTGTTCCTCCGAGACTGTTATGGATTCGAATCTGCTGCAAGAAGAACAAGTTAACAAGGAAGATATCACGCAGACAAACCAGTTCAATCCCGATTTCCTGCACGTCTGTACAAACACGTCCAGATTCAGGCATTCAATACACTGCTTTGAATAGGTTGGTTTAGTACAGATGAAACTACAATCTAACAATCTATCCGCCACGGATAAAGTCTTGGGGTGCTTGTCCGTTTGCACGCGGTCAGTTGAACTGGCTGAGCCCAGCAGCCCTTTTGGCCCCTTCGTCTCCACTAGAAGTGTGCATTTGGCCGGAGAGAGAAAGCGAAGCTTTTGTCTTCAAGGTCCTGCCAAACCAAACCCAAACCGAGGAATTAGGTCGAGCTTCCCCCAGGACATGTGAAGCGGGCGTTTTGCGCACGCACGGGCTTTTATCGGCGCTAGAGTCACGCCACGTCACGGGTTGACGGGCTTGAGGCTCTGACCCCCGGAGACGGGGGTTCCACGCGGGTCTCCATAGCTGCTGCGTTCTTGACACGTGGCATTTTGGGCGAAGGTGAGTGGAGACGAAGTGGAGTGAGTCGGAGATATAGTCAAAGTGCGGGCGTTCATCTGGTAGGGGAGCGGGTTGGGTGTATCGGAGCGTTGAGGCGTCGGTCGAGACTGGTGGAGCAATCAGTTAGCGGGAGGGAGACGTTGACTTCAGCGTGAGGCGGACTCTAGTGAAGAGATGCGACGTCCACGCAGTCAACCGGGTTTAGCCCCGCTTGACACGTGGCATTTTGGGCGAAGGTAAGTGGAGACGAATGGATGAGTCAGAGATGTAGTCAAAGTGCGGGCGTTCATCTGATAGGGAAGCGGGTTGAGTGTATCGGAGCGTTGAGGCGTCGGTCGAAACAGGTGGAGCGATCAGGTAGCGGGAGGAGACTTTGACTTCAGCGTGCGACGGGCTCTAGTAAAGAGAGGTGACGTCCACGCAGCCAAGAGCGATCGGGTTTAGCCCCATGGGCGAGCGAGGTGACGTCGATAAGCAACATGAACCCGAGGAAGGAGGGAGTCGGGATTTGCACGGCTACACGCGGTCCGAGGAAGGGGAGGATAGAGTAGGATCGCGGGTGAGTGAATAGAGAAAGAGGCGAGACGTCATCAACCAAGTGGCAAACATCGAGGGACCCAACAAGTAAGAGAGACCGTTTTTAACCCTGCGGGCGAGGGGAGACAGAGCAAATACCTAACTCAGAACCAGGCCACTAATCCTCAACGGCCTCAATGGCGATAGACCAAGAAAGTGAAACAGAGACAGGAAAAGGGAGCTTCGGTAAGGTAGAGAACCAAGCATATGCGGCAGGCGAGGGAATATGACATGACAGGTAAGCTCCAACTGGGGGTCGCTGCACGACAGGTAACCACAACCCGAACACGCCCTGTCGTCTGATCCTGAACAAACACGAATACGACAAACTCAACCCTGAAAAAGTGAATGGTAAAAACCATGGCTCCAACGTGGAAAAAAAAACAAAAATTGCTTGCCACGATTTTTTTCCAAGGGGCCATGAGGCACCACGCAGCACAACAACTTTCGGCACACAGTGGAGAACAGTTGATGGCCAGTGCATCGCTGCCAGCCGCTGGAGCCACAACACAGGCGCAGCCATTACATGCAGCCAGCTCATCCATGGCGTCCACTGGTGCCTTGACACAAACGCAACAAACGCACGATGCCTCCCATGACCGGCGCACCCAAGAGGAAGGGAAACAAATCCAGCCTCTACAGGTGGAGGAGAACGACGGGTCTCGACAACAAGAAGCCAATGGGGGCACTTGGGCACAAAGAGTAAAGAGACCCTTCAGCCATGAAAAGCTAAACGTCAAAAGACAGATGGGAGGAGAGTCCGCCACCGAAAACCTGACATTCCCCCTTGATGGGCTGACCTCGGCCAGCGCTTTCTTTATGACACGACTCCTCACAACCTTGGAGAAATCAGTGAGGGAACAAAAAGGCAAAAGGACCATGGTCACGCACCTCCCGGAAGCAGGCCTGATGCTGCGTGACAAAATTTACATCGAACATGCAACTAACTGGGTTGTTCACGACGATGCAAGCTACAAGACCACGAATGATAAGATTGGATGGATCCGAAAGAGGCTGGAAACCTTAAAAGGCAACAAGGATATCGCAGCGGACTCTTTCATTATCCACCCAGTCTCCAAAACGATCTTCWMTGTTCTTAGTCTCTAYACRGAGGACAAAAAAACGATGGACARATGRCGAAACATTCGCTGTGACAGGTCGGAGGTCCGACTTTACCCATGGTCCCCCCACAAACGYGCCGCACCGGAAGAGCGGAGGGACAAATTGATGGCGGAAAATTTTTGGGTGGAATTCCGCCACATCCCCATCGAAATCCAAGCGGCGTTTGTGCAAGACTGTGGGGAGAAATTTGACATCGTCGACTTTATAGAAACCCTTCCCAGTTATGTGACTAGAAGGGATGATTATTTGATCTTTGCATTAGACTACCCACCCGACCAACCGTTCTCCATTGACGATGTCATACCATATTGGATAGGTGACCACGGGTACAAGATATACACCGCACACAAACTCAGACCGTGGTGTATGAAATGTAAGGCAAATGGTCACTTATGCACGGAGCAAGCGTGCCCACAACATCCTGGCAGGAAAGCAAGGATCACAGGGAGACTGACTCTAGATCCCTTCAAAGTGGATAACTGGAGGACGGTCGACCCTGGACACGAAGGCTGGGTTTTCATTGATCAGGAGGAGAATGGGAAGAAGAAGGGGTGGGTGGGGGAAAGACAAACGGAACCAGCATGGAGTACCAAACCCCCGGAGGAATGGGTGCCCCCGAAACCGGTGAAGGCTCACATAAATGCCTCAGTAGGAACATCAACAGAGAACACAGAAAAACTGCCTGCACAAAGAAAAGAGAAGAATATCGGGAAACTGTCGGCACAAGGCAAGGAGAGTGAGCGAATGGATCCACTGGGGCATAATACAGGGGACCCAAAGCAAGGAAAGGACAAGGAGCCGGATCCAGCAAACTACATGGATCTCTCCCTATCTGACCCGCCCCGAAAGGTGTCTGACGAAGAGGGGGTACGCGGGACAGACGAGGGGCCACTCAGTCAATTCAGCACAGAGAATCGGTTCGGGATACTCAAGGTGGCCGAAGGGGCAGGGGAGGAGGGAGTGGAAGATGAAAGTATAAGGCAAGGGATAGAGGGGAACGACCGCCTGACGGACTTGAGAAAGATCAAGAAGAAACTGCGAAGAAACAAAGGAAAAACCCAAGAAGAAACATTGGAAACATTAGTTGATGGGCCGGAAGAACAGCAAAACCAGGCAAAGGAAATGGAGGAAAAACCCGAACCCACAGACCCATTCAAGGGAGTGTTCGGACCCAGCCCGATGGACTGGAATGAATCTCCCCTGACACACCCCACACCCCTGCCCCCCCCACCCGACATTGGAATGACTGAATGTACAACTGACACAAATGTTGATGGAGATAGTGCAGGGGAAAGGGGGGAACAAACAGCAGGCTTTGCAGATAGTTTCATGCCTCGTCAAGACCAGGTCACAATACAAGCCAAACTGATAGTGGCCATATGGGTCCCGCCAGAATCACGGGCGGAAGTGGTGTACTCAGAGGCCGACCAATCGGAAGGGAGGTGGATAACCGCCCTAGTGATGCTAGAACTCGAGCTCGTATGCGTGGTATGTCTCTATGCCCCGAACGATGTCCGAGAAAAAAAGGATTTTTTTGGTAAAATGAAGGACCGCCTGCCTGCTGGCATACCTGTAATTCTGGCGGGAGACTACAATGCAGCCCCGGATCAGGGCTTGGACCGATGGAAATCTCCTACCCCGTGCCCTTGGTACATGGACGAGGATGAGAGAATCATCATGAACCTCTGTGTCTCACTAGGGGTGTACGACTCATATCGTCGTGCCCACCCAAAAGAGAAAGTGTTTACATGCCGAAGAATCAACGCCACAAACCGACAGTCTAAATCTCGGATAGATCTGATCCTTATTTTAGAGGATCTGGAGGGGGCCCTTCAAATAGGGACAATCCTCCCCCCCAGTCCGTGCACAGGTCTCGACCATAGGACATGCATGATTGCATTGACCTTTCGGAAAAGACCGGATCAGGGACCGGACTATTACAAATTCAACACTTCCCTTCTCACAAGCACACAATTCACAACATACATACGAGATGTGTGGTCCTATTGGCGAACGAAAAAAGAACTAATA
>BFEA01000316.1:58176-72640 GCA_003427395.1 Chara braunii | reverse complement strand
TTTTTTTTTTTTTTTTTTTTTTTTTTTTCTTCCCATGAGAGTACCATAAAAAAATGGAGTGGGACCCAGGCTCGGCAAAACTCGGAGCGCAGTGAAAATCAGGGTCGGCAAAAACAGGCTTGGAGGTACTGGTGGTTTAATGAGTGTCAGTGAATTCAATGAGACATTTGAATGTCTTGCCCAACGATTCACTATACGGTCCTTTAGGTTGATTCTGGTCCTAAGCATCTAATAGGAGACCTTAACCCCAAGTGAGTGGAGATAACGATATTTCGGTATGCCCTTCCTCGTTGGGATCTTCCATCTCCACTCATCTGCATCTATGGGGAGGTCTTGGATTGGCACCTCCGGTCTGAATGCCACTCAGGAGTCCCCTTTTTGTAGGACCCTCACTCTATGGAGTATTCCAACATCAATCCAGAAGACTTCCTCCGACACTCCCCTGATTAGTTCATTTTGTTGTGCTCGATAGAAAAAGCTTACCAGCACTTCCCCTGGTCTGTCTGTAATTACTTGACCCACACGTGTTGTATCCCCTCTTAATACAACCCCGTCACCTGCCTCCACTGTCGGTCCTCAGTCATGCAAGAGGGAGGGCGAAGAGAATCTGGTCTAGCCTCTCACCTATTTTTTGGTAGTGGGGGAACTTTGTTCTCAACTGTTTCTCTGAGACCCAGTTAGCCCTGGTTCGGTCTCATAGATCCCCTACCCTCGTGATCCCATTTCTCACCCATCCCTTCCATGGACGGCTTGAGCTGAGAAAAACGCGCCCCTGCTGATCTGTTACCCATCGGTTTCCAAATAGAGGTTGGCGCAGAACTTTCTCCCAATATTCAGGGAATGGTCTATCCGGAAGTGGGAGCCTCTTCCAGTCTTTAATTAGGTTGATAAAAAACCCGTCCTTCCTCTGGTCCTTACGAGTTGCTGCCCGATCTGAGTGTGGTTGTGGTCGGGTGGGGGGTCTGGGAAGTGCCCAGAAGACATCGTCTAACCATGTCATTGGGTGTATGGTGGAAGCAGCCTCTGGTGCCAGTCTCGAGAGTTGTTCCCAGGCCAGGAGCTCCCAGGTAAGTTCGAAGGTGCAGATAAGCCGCTTCAACCATTGGAGTGAAAGGGCGGTCATTTGGGTGGTTGGGTCGAGTATCCCCAGACCACCTAAGGCTTGCGACTTTGGCTGTATCACTGCATCCCAAGCTACCCGACTAATGGTATGATGGGCTTCGTGGTTACGTCTCTATAGGAAGGCTGCTACCTGCAGTCTCAGTGCCTTTGAAGGCTTAAAGCCACTCTGGTCAAGGGTCAAATTGCCGATTTATACCAGAGTGCTGCCAGAACCACATTATTAATGACTAGGGCCCTTCCTTGAAGAGATGTGTTTTTATCCTTCCATGTTTCCAGCTTTTGCAGGGCTGGAGACATTATCAAATTATCATTACTAACCGATTTTCCGTCAACTGAGAGTTGGATTCTCATAACTCTGATAGGGGTTTCGAGGGAAAGCTATGTCACCTTTGGGCTCTCCGGGGTCTGCCACCATCATGATGCATCCACCACCCCAATGTTTTGCTACCCAAATTAATTGCCGTATCAGAGAGGGAGCAGAATCGGACCATCAACCTTTCAATTTCCTCCATATTCTGAGTGGAGGTCTCCACCGTCAAGGTGAGGTCATCTGCAAATAGCGAACACACCTGCAATGCGTTTTGTGGGATGAAGGTCGTCCTGATTCTACTGATGTTCCGGTTGGCTCTAAGATTGGCCGCCAAGGCCTCCATCACTACCACGAAGAGGTATGGCGCGATCGGGTCTCCTTGACGGACAGATCTCTGTAGAGGGAAATTTCCGGGGCGAGGCTTCCATTCACCTGTACACGCGTGGTGGCATTTTGGTGGAGAATACTCACCCATCTCCGAAAGGATTCTCCAAAGTGCATTTTCTCCAGACATTTATTCAAGAAATGTCAATCCACATGGTCATACGCTTTTTCAAAATCTATAAAAATAAAGGCGGCATTGCACCTAGACTGTCGAGATAATCTTAAAAACTCATTAACTAGGAGGATGTTATCATGGATACGGCGCCCTTTAAGGAAGCCAATTTGTGAAGGGTGTATGATTTGCTCCAATGCAGGAGCCATATAGTTCGCTAATGCTTTAGATAACATTTT
The DNA here is from genome assembly GCA_003427395.1 of Chara braunii. Classification (NCBI taxonomy): domain Eukaryota; kingdom Viridiplantae; phylum Streptophyta; class Charophyceae; order Charales; family Characeae; genus Chara; species Chara braunii. The sequence goes on along the minus strand of BFEA01000316.1, from coordinate 70,473 downwards.
ATAGACAACTGTTAATAGCGTGATTGGACGATAGTTGCGAATATTCATTTTACCACATTTTTTATACAACAGTGTGAGAACCCCCTGGCCCACTGCTTCCCCCATGTCTCCTTCCTGCCATACCTTCTCATAGAAGGAAATCAAGTCCTCCCCCATCAATGATCAGAAAGTTTCCCAAAATTATTTCGGGAACCCGTCCACTCCAGGGGTCTTCTCCTCCTCCATCTGCATAAGAGCAATCCATATCCCTTCCCTGGTGAGAGAGCGGTCTAAAGCCACCTGTACCTTCTAGGGGAGTGAATGGGTTAGGGGTTTGAGGAAGTCGTCAATCTCTCGATCTCTTGTGATGATGCTGGTGCCTTTAGTTTGTGAGGTAAAAAGGACTTTGTAGAAATCTTTGGCCATCTTCATACATTGGGGTGTGGAGGTGGCCAGCGGCCTCTCAGGATCGAAGGGGTCTAGGAAGGCCTCAATGGTCTGCCTATTTTCCCTAGCCCTTACCAGGCCAAAGAAATCAGAATCCATGGCTCCTTCCGTCATGTGTTTGGAGAGTTTACCTCTAATCCTTATGCCTTGCCATCTGTAAGTTGCAAAATCGAGTAGTTTATTTTGCAATTTCTGTAGTTGCGGGGTGGGGTTTTGTTGTTGAAGATCCTGGATGTGATATTGAATCTCCATTTCCTCTTGATAACGTTTTTTAGCCAATTTTTTAGAATTTTTTTTGCTTTTACGGCCTAGGAAAAAGAGCCCGTTGTTGAACCAAGTGACTCCAGATTCAAAGTATTTTTTCTGTTGGTGCCAGTAGGACCAAACATCATGAATCAGGTGAACGAATTTTTGTCTGTGTAGAAGTGAGGTATTAAGTTTAAAGAAGTTTGGACCATGGTTTTGTTTCTGACGAAAGGTGAGGGTGACCCCACCCAAGGCATGGTCCAACCCCATAAAGGGGCTGCGGGGAAGGAGATACGCGAACTGCATAGCGCCTGCTAGGTCCTCAGACATAAGAATCAAGCCAATTCTGGACCTGGAACGCGTTTCTGCCCCCGTTGTGCGGAAATAGGAGTATCTTCTTTTGGTTCGGAAGATTCTCCTGAAGGTGTCGAAAAAGTGAATCCTCGATTATCTTTTCGTCGGTTTCTTTGTATTTGGGACAGGGGGTGGGGATTCTCCACCTATCCAATGTACGATCAGGGGCGGCATTGAAATCTCCTGCAAGGATTACCGGCACGCCAGCAGGGATCTGTTGGCAAAGGTTTTCAAAAAAATTTCGTCTGTCCCTTTCCTCGTTTGGTGCGTACACGCATATAATGCAGATCAATTCCAATTCCAACATCGCAAGTATGAAGACCCACCTTTCCCCTTGCTGGTCTACGACCCAATGTATTGGTGTTGCCCTCGAGGTTGGTGGAATCCATATGGCAACACCCGCACTACCCGGTCTTGGTGCATGCGCTCTAAAGGCCTGATGTGGCCATGCCAGGTGTGCCCGGTGATGGTCTGTAATATCCTGTAAGTGGGTCTCTTGTATGCACACAACGTCCAGCTATTCTTTGTCGGGGACCCCTTTGATTAGTTCCCAGATTGCCTACCTTTTGTCGATTGTGGTCGTCGCCAGACCATTGACATTTAGTGTACGAAGGTCCAGGTCCGTCGCCCGCAGGCCCTTACTCCAAGCCGGATCTTATCCGTACAGCAATCTCACCGGGTCCATCCTCATAGTCCTCCCTTATCCCCTACAGTCTCTGCCATGTTACGGAGTCCAGGTCCGTCGTATTGGTGAGTAGAGGGCTTTTAAGGATCCCACACAAGCAGGCTTGCACCTCCTCCTCAGTCCACAAGTTGTTGGATTTCACTTTCAGGCTTTGCAGGTCTAGGAGGGTCGCTTGTGAGAACCATTTAAGGTCGACTTCTTTTGTCGGGTCCATGAGGATTAACACCTCCCACTTAGCCAGCACAAGGGACGTGCGCATGGACTTGCTTTGTGCACCAGGTATAAAATATTTATGAATGTGGTGATTCAAATCATCCATTAAGAGGCCCTCCTGCATTCGTGCAGGAATTAGTGAGAGGAAGGGATCAAAGTCCTTCAAAGAAAATTTCTCGTACTTCACATTTTTACGAGCAACAGATAGGCCAAGTTCCCATCTGCCATCTTTCTTACAAACGGGGAGCAACAACAGGTCATTGAACGAGGGCTGTTGCGGGTATCTTCCTGATTCTAAGTAGTTGCGGAGCTTACTACGTTTGTCTAGTAGTGTCGGGGTAGAGGGTTCCCCCACCGAGCGTCGAGCGGGGTCTGATAAAGATTCCTTCGTGCTCGGAGCTGTCCCTGAGTCCCCTCCCCCATCCTCCCTTTGTCCTTGTTTGGAGGTGCTTCTACCCAAGTCGGGAGATTTCTCTTTTGGTAGTGGTCGTTGTTGAGAGGGGGAGGGGTCCTGAACTGTCTCTATCGCAGGTGCAGCTAATGGGACCTGCTAGCGTGATTATTAGTGTAGAACATGGACAGATGCACCTCCACGATTTTTTCCTCTTGCATGTCCACAGTAGTGGGGTGAGACCCTTTATGTACATGTATTGGGCCTTGCTCCAATACAGTAACTCTCAAAATGTACAAATGGCGAATTTGTTGCCCGACCATAGAAAGATACACTGCCATGATTATGCACATTTCCACGAACAAGTCCAGACGCAGGATTTCAAAGGAATACTCCTTTTTTTTCTCGAAATTGCACTTTGGATCGAGCCTACTGCTCGTCATCTTGAGCATTGCGAGATCGCACGAAGTCCACACTGGGAACCAGAGATGCAAAATCCAGTATATTGCAGCTTAGAAATTCCAACAAGTTATCATATTAGGCTGTTTCAGAGTTCCAGTCACCATGTGTGAAAAGACAGTGAATCTTTTGCTAGAACATGGAAGCTAAGGAATCTGGCGGAATGGTTAATCAGCCAGCTCCGGATCCTATACACTGGCCAAACAGAAACATATTGGGATGAAGCTTACGTACAACATTTCTCCTTACTGGACAAGAGCCCAAGCGTGAAACAGGCTCTGGAGCAAGGCCTATCCCCGAAAGCTGATTGGCAACAGGCATTGAACAAAATCTGGAATATTGTGCACAAAAAATTCCAGCCCCCCTTTTACTGTTGAAACACCTAACATATCTAAAGAAACAAACGAGCCCTCGGACGAGCCCCCTCCACACCTCCCTGACCAACCACCTCCAGATGAGGGTACACAATAGGCTATGCCTGACCCTCAGCCCGAACAGGGAGAGAGAGAAAACAAGTCTCTCAAAGCGGGTCAAACTACGCCACCTAATCGAAAAAGGATTGTACTATAAGAACTTACCAAAGGGAGACAAAGTGTTAGTGTTACCAATCAGAAGGAAGAATGGGAAGTGGGAATTGGGCTTGTCACCCGCCGAGTCCGATAACCCATACACCCCTGCTTATGGAGGAATGACACTACACGGGTGACACATGCAGAGGGAAGGTGCACTAAGGACTCATGAAGTCACATAATTTATCGCTAGCCACTACGAACCAGCAACAATGGTCACCATCAGTGTATCAACAAAAGTCCTGAAGATGACCTACAAGGATCTCTACGTGAGGTTCGAGGAGAATAAGGAGGCAGGGCTGCAATGGTGCACACACAATATGCTCCTGGACACTCAACAAGTAAAGTTTAAACCAAGCAACATCTGGTCGGCTGATGAATTACTCACATGCATCTGCACGATACTGAGGAAAAACATTCTCAATAGAGGGGTAAATTGGGAGGCGTAGGAATGGGACGTAGTTACTAAACAGATAAGGGAGGGTCAAGGGGTACAAAATCACAACCAACGATGGATTGTGTAGATGTGGTGTATGGGAAAAACAAGGGGTGGAAACGTATCCTACGATAAGCAGATTTAGACATTAGAACGCTCAATGTGAATGGTCTAGCACCCCGTAACCCGGAAAAAAATCGAAGCATTATGGGATTTGATGAGGGGAGTTGGGGGAAGATTGTGGACGGATGTAGTCTGCATCCAAGAGACTCATCTAATGGACACACCAGAAGAGCACAGGGCACGCAAACAAGCTCAGCCTTTCCAAAGTTACCAAGCGTTTGCACCCGGTCCCGGGAGCTCAGGGGTCGCAATCTGGATCCCACCCGAATTACGACTGGAGGTACTTAGCTGGGAAAGGGACATGGAGGAGGGACGATGGATTTAAATACTTGGCATGTTGAAACTAAAGATAGTATGCATAGTATCCACATATGCCCCAAACACGACCCGTGAAATAAGCTTTCTTTTTGAAAAAATAAAAACAATCCCTACCCTTGAGGTCCCCCTAATACTAGTAGGAGACTTCAACGTCGCACCGGACTGATGGCTGGACCGATGGAAAGTTTCTCACACCACTGCACATAATGCAGAGGAGGACAAGAGGATGGTGAGGGACTTATGCGTCCCTCTCTCGCTTTTTGACACCTTCAGGCGTAACCACCCCACTGAAAGGGTCTTTGCTTCCATCCAAAACAACGACCCCACCAAACTCTCCAAATCCCGAATTGATCTAATTTTGGCTTCAGAAGAGTTGGGAGGAGGGCTCTCGGTGACAACAATATTACCGACAAGCCCACATCCCGGACTTGATCACAGGATGTGCATGGCGGTGTGGATGTTTCGCGAACGGCTAGACCAGGGGGCCAACTACTATAAACTAAACACCTCCCTACTCAGAACCAACTATTTCCAGAAGTACTTAAAGCAGGTTTGGGAATTCTGGAAAGATAACCGCCCTCAACAAGACTCACAAACCACCTGGTCTAACAATGGTTTGTTCTTTATGGCCAAAAAAATAACGAACCAAACACCTAGCTGCCCAAAGATACCAACAAGAAGTCACAATTATGCAAAACTTAGTAAACGCAGAACAAAAGCAAAACTCGCAAGGGCAGGAATAGAGAACGACTGAGCTACAAACCCGCATACAAGAGTTGAAGGACCAACTTTTCAAACATGCACAGTACCGATGGCAAGGAGCCCAAACAAGAGCAAGACTATCCTTATTCGCGACTAAAGGGACGATGGACTCTCACTTCTTCAGCTTAGCTAAAGCACATGTTCAAAGAACCACGATAGAAGCATTATACGAACCTACCGTCAGGAAATCAGACCCGACCGTAACCAAAGTCCGCTGTACAAAGATAACATACGACTTTTATAATGATTTTTTTTCCTCACATATAGACAAATCGGACGCGTCACAACACGACCGTCTTATAAGAGAATTCATGGATCCATTAAACAAACCATTATCACCCGAACAACGCGATTCATTAGAAGCCCCACTCTCCAAAAGCGAGATATGGACCGCCCTTCTGCAAATGAAGGAGGAAAAGACCCCTGAAATTAATGGTCTCCCTAAAGAGTTTTGGGAAACCACATGGGATTTTATGAGCCAAGACGTCATGGGCTTCTACAATGAAGTGTGGTGCACAGGGGAGATGGGAGAAAGGGTGGGGCAAGGGATACTAACCCTTTTGTATAAAAAAAAAGGGATAAGATGAATATTAGGAATTACAGACCAATAACACTCCTAACAGTAGTGTACAACATGTTGTCCAAGACTCTGGCAAACAAAATGATCTCGGTAATGGAGGACATCATCCATCCCGCTCAAACAAGTTTCATGAAAAACAGGAACATACAAGAAAACATTCTGTTGATCCATGATATATTCCAGCTTACGAGACATTCTCGTCAAAATGCGGCCATAATCTTCATTGATTTTGAAAAGGCCTATGACCACATGGACTGGTTGTTTCTGGATAAGTGTCTAGAAAAAATGAATTTTGGACCGGATTTCAGACGCTGAATACAAATCTTACACCAAAGTGCAAGTACATGCGTTCAGGTCAATGGAAATCTCACGTCACCTCTACACTTAGAACGATCGCTCCGCCACGGGGATCCTATTGCCCCCTTCCTTTTCCTGATCATTATGGAAGCACTAGTTGTCAACCTTCGGGCCAACAAAAACATTACTAAAATTAGAATCACACGCATTTCAGAGGACGCAATCCCGGTGTGTTCATTGTTTACAGATGATCTCACAATAATGACGGAGGCTATACACTACGACATGGAAGAAATTCAACGGATGATGGAAAAGTTTGTCAAGGTATCCGACATGACAGTTAATTGGGGGTCCAAGACACAAGGATGGTGGATTCACTACCAAGGGGGGCGACCTCCAGAATCACAACGCATAGCATGGATGCCACTAGACACCCCGATAAGAATCCTAGGGGTATCGATGACCACAGAAGGACGGTCACCAATCAACAATGAGCGGATTAGCACCCCGGCTCAGCACAAACTTAATAATTCGAAAAACAAACACACATCCTTGTTCAGTCGAGCCTTAGCACTCAACAATGTCATTTTTGCAACGCTATGACACAAGTCTTTGTTGTGGCCATTAAGCAAAACGGCTCTGAGGAGTCTAAAGAAAAAGGCAGCGGCTTTCCTATGGAGGGGGGATGAAGAACAGACTAATGTAAGAAGCTGAGTACCTTGGGACTAAATCATCCAGTTAAAAATTGAGGGAGGCTTGAGAATACTTGATCCGACCATACAAGTGCAGACACTTCATGTTAAGTGGATAAAAAAGTTCATCTTTGCTCCCTAAAGTCCGTGGTTGACCCCCGCAACCCCCCATATGATCCATCCGCTAACCTGGCTGGAAGACCACTTTTGGACAATTCCACGCAAACTCCCACATAGAAGGGAAGGATCAGAAGGAGGGGGTCAGACACTGGATAACTTTTTGTCATCTCTGTTGCAAACCTGGTGCAAACTTCCGTCCCCAGACAGGACTCACCCCAACCGTTGGGTGAAAGTCCACCGTCAACCCCGTCTTCGGGAATAGATGGGTGACAAACACGAAGGGCTGTGTTATGACGAGTTCATCCCCACCTTGGAAGAGTTGTGTCGGACATGGAGTACTCAGGGTAGGGGATGTTTGGGACAATGATAGGCAGGACTGGAAAACAGGGGACCAGCTGCGAGTGACCTTAAGGTACTGCCACCGCATAGAGGAGCTATTGGAAAATCTTATTGAGGCCATTCCACTAGAGTGGTACCGAATCCTCAAACATGGCCCTACCGTGAAAGAAGGGGATTGGGTTGCAGACACTGAGACCCACTGAGAATCGGCCTGATACATATGGTTTCACCCCGAATAGTCTTGGTCGAATACCATACTAACACCAGAATAGACACTCTTCGAGAAAGTGGAGCACCTTTCAAATGGAGAGATATAACATCAGTGCACCACGTGAGAGTTATAGAAGAGAAGGGACAAAGGGTGGCGTTCCAGCCAGACAAACCAATTCAGGATTTGGCTATGGACCCGGTGGAATGGACTTGGCAACCTCCTCAAAAGAAGGAAGCCCCCAAGACAAGACATATTAACATGCACCAACTAACGGTTAAATCGACCTACAAAATGCTCAGACCTAAACGCTATCTGAGGGATCTGATCAACGATAGATGGGCCAAACACTTGAACGTGGACCGCACCCTCCTGTCATCAATCCAATGGTTCAAGGAACAGAAATGCACCCTGGCCATGGCCATGGAGAAGGTAAGGGTGGAGGGGGCAGAGATCACAGAACAGATCCAGCAGTAGATACACCTTGAAATCACACGTAGATGGTTGGACACAAAAGCACAATTAGCTCTCCTCAGACAAATTGGAGATGTCAAGAGACGGATTATGACATTTTGCACGGACTGGGTAGGAGGGGAAAGAGAAGGATGGAATTCAAAAATATAATGGAGAGGTGACAAAGATGGAGGGATGCGTGACTTGGAAGAAATGAGAGACTATCGGTTAGTTTTAAAGGACTGGACTAACATAGAGCCCTCGTTCCCATTACGCCCTCCCTTGGACTTCCCAGACCCCTTCCCGCCCCATGCCCTATCATTGGCATAGGTCCTGTCGTGAATGCGATATCTGATCCCTGTGATCCCCTCTTTTTCTGTATCAATGCCCACACGCGGAACTCCTCCCCGGAGCCCCCTGGGGAGGACCCCGCTAAGGATAGCCGGAGCAGCCTGTGACATCAGGCACGGTCTGGAGGGAGTAGTCAGTGAATAGTATCAGCCCTAAAACGTTCATCTGGCGCCCTTCTCCGAGGGTGAAGAGATACACAATACTCCATGTTCATAATGGACTACACTACTGAACACTTTACAGGCCTGCTCAGTCAATCCCCTGGGTTGTAGGGCAATCAATGCTGGCAGGCCCCACGGTCTCAGTCCTTGTCTTCCTTGTCTTTCTCAGACATGCTCAGACATCCTCAGACATTCCTCAGACATTCTCAGACATTCTCAGACATTCTTCAGACATTATTTTTTGTAATATGGGACGCTTGACCCGTTTTCCAGCAGGTGATGCTCCCCACCAATAGATGGAGCCTCTCCCTAGGTGTTAGTGGTGTCTGGCCTTATCAGCAGCACTAACACGGGGGGGGGGTGTTTTGGTTATTAAAAAAAAAAAAAAAAAAAAAAGGTTAGGTCACTTGTACAATTCACATTAGGTCGTGTGTTCGATACCAGACTGTAACTTAGGGCTGATCATCCTCTTAGTACGTGGTCAAAGGATTGAGGCTGGCATAGCAGTTCCTTAGTACGGGATGTCATGAGTGTCAGGAGATACTGCACTTTACCGCAGGGCCGGAACGGGCTCCAGGGACATACGAGGGAACGGAGGATTATCTGCTCTCAGATTACCATACAACACAGAGATAATAGATTATCCAGGGTCAATACATACAGTCCATGATTCACGATTGAGGATGGGCTATCCTCCTAGTACGTACCTTAGAGTTGAGGCTGGCATAGCAGTCCTTAGTACGGATGTCGGGGGGTGTCAGGAGATACTGCACCTTACCGTGGGGCCGGAACGGGCTCCAGGGATATACGAGGGAACGGATGATCCCCATCTCTCTACCATCAACACCATAGAACACTGTAGNTTAAAAAAAAAAAAAAAAAAAAAAAAAAACACCGCTGTGATGATATTTGTCCTTTGTGCATATCCACAGACCAGCGGAGAGAGGGCCATAAACACCCTTGGAGTCGCCGTGAGACTCGCTGTAGGTGAGGTGGAAAAATACGAATAGTATTCGGTGAGGCGGCAAAAGACGAATAGTATTCTATGCCATAAAAACGACGTTAGTTAGTAAACTACACCGTATTGCCTCTCCCTCCATCTGGCACGGGACCCCTAAAGCAACTCTAAACCAGTGAGAAAACGGACTCCGACCCTTACAGCTCTCTGCCCTAAATGACAGGATGCATCATCCCACCGTCCGTATAAAATACAATCAAAAGTTCCTAACAGTCCCACACCGTAACACAGACTAGTAAACTATGCTATTCGATGGGCATTCCCAGACTGAGTGTTAAGCCACCAGTACCTGGCCCAGCTATCGGCCACGGCGCTTCCCGTATACGCGCCGCGCCATTTGGGCTTCGGCCTGCCAGACCGCATTGGCTGGAGGCCGCAGGCAAAACGAAAAAGAAAATTRCGACGGCGGTTCGGCAGGACTTGGCGCGCAGCGTGCTGGGAGGCTCGGATTCAATACCTGAGCGAGGTACTGGTGGTTTAAAAAGGGGGCCACATTTTTGGGTTGAAGCTCCCTATACACCAGCATTCCCAGTGTTAAACGATGGGCACATATCCCAACACTTTTTTCAGAGATGCGCCTGGATGTGGAGGCTTTCTGCAAAGAGGTGCAGAAAATCCCAATTGAAATGGTTTTCTGCATCTATTCAGGAGCTGAATCCAATCCTCTTTGCTCCTGAGACCTCAGCACTATGGAGGAATGGGAGAGGTGGGAAGGTGGTGATGGTTTGAGTTGGTGTCCAGGGGGGAGGTACCACTAGCAAAGGAGTTTGGATTGAACGCCTGAATCTGGACGTGATTATAGCAGAGAAGTGCAGAAAATCCAGATTGATCTGCTTTTATGCATCTCTGAGCCAAACCCATTCAGATTCGAAAGCTTAATTCGATCCTCTTTGCTGTGGGACCTTGGCCAAGCCCATGGCCCCATGTCACTCACTCACTCACTCACTCACTCACTCACATAAATTCCATGCAAACCAAGCGAAAAAAAAAAAAAAAAAAAAGATAGTTCCATGGGCATTTGGCTGCATGGGCATTTGGCCTCTTGCATCCAGTTTAGCTTTGAAATTCGCCCAAGTTATGAATTATGCAGCCTTAGCCCTGACCCCTCCACCTCAGCCGCCCGAGTCAAAACTCAAGCTACACAAGCAATTGAACCCTTGCATCTCTTTTTCGGTTTTCTTTTTCTCCCTAGGGGAGAGATCCCACTGGGCAAAACTATTGGAATAAGTGTCTGAATCTGGACGTGTTTGTGGAGAGGTGAAAAAAACTGTAATTGATCTGCTTTTCTGCATCTCTTCCTGGAACACGTCCTGATTCAGACTTATTCCAATCCTCTTTGCCAGTGGGATCTGGCCCTAAGTTAAATATTATTCAGCTCTGACCCACGTCAGGTGCCTGCAGTGAGTCATTCCTCCAGCCATAATTTTCTTTTAATAAATAGATAGATGTACTTTTTCCCTTCTTTTTTTTTTTTTTTTTTTTTTTTTTGGGTGCTCACAGGACCCACCCCTACCTACCTCATCTTTCTGCTTCCTTAGCATAACCTCTTCTTCCTCATCTACGGGCCCCTCTCGGGTATACTTGACATAGGTTGCAGACATCAGCGCTAGGCCATGACAAACCTCTCCCAGCCCTAGTTGAAGCACTATCCAGCGAGCCTTGTCGCACGGGCACTTAGGTCGCCAAGCATGATCGTTCTGTCTTTTTTCCTAATGAGCACCAGCCCAGTTTTTTTTGGTCAGACAACCAATATTCCTTAGAGCCTTTCCCTAGGCAGTGTCTAGTGGTTCTACACTGACCAAGGTCTTACCTGAGACAGCCCGTCTGACCCAACCCGGGCGCCATGTTCCTAGCATAGCCTACTATTATTGCCGCATTAGGGGTTGTGTTATTGTTCATGCTGAGGAGGCAAGGTTATCGATTCCGTAACCCACACCAGTTTGCGGCAGGGCCGATTCCTGCCAGGAAAGACCTCCGTTGGTTATTATTAGTCCTGAGTTTATGATCCCAGGCCAGTCCGGAACCGAATGTTTCCGCGGAGCCACCGTAGTCAATGTCTCACCTAAGTCAACTCTAGACCAGTCTGGGCGCCTATTGGGATGATGTTTTTACAGTTGGTATGAGTGCCACTCTGGGCCAGTCAGGAACCGAATGTTTCCTCGGAGCCACCATAGGCAGCGTCCCTAAGCCAACTCTAGACCAACCTGAGTGCCACTCCAGGCTAGCCCGGAATCGAATGTTTCCTCGGAGCCACCCTAGGCACCGTCTCACCTATGCCAACTCTAGACCGCCCAGAGTACCTATCGGGATTACTGCATGGTTGGATTATATGGTCCAGGCTAGTCCGGAACCGAATGTTTCCACGTAGCCACTGTAGCCAGTGTCAGTACCTAAGCCAACTCTAGACTAGCCTGTGTGTCACTCCAAACTAGTCTGGAACAGAATGTTTCCTCGGAGCCACCCCAGGTACTGTCCTACCTAAGCAACTCTAGACCAGCCTGTGTACCGATCAGGTATAGAAATGAATGAGCATAGTATGGAGGGGGCAGGGTTATCGGTCCGTAACCGTCGCACCAGTTCGCCACAGGGCTGATTCCTGCCAGGGAAAACCTCCAGCCCATCCCCCCCATGAGTTATGTGTTATGTGTTGTGTATTTGAGTTGAACCCGGGATCTCCAAGTTATGATATCAGAGCTCTACCCACTAAGCTATTGAGGTTATTAGTTTGTAAAGGTGCTATGCCAGGCTCGGGGCAAGTACGCGGGGTGCAATCTACACCAACCAATTGTGCTTGGGGGAAATTGCGGCCTGACAAAGTCGAATCCGCAACCTCCACGTTGCAACACCAGAGCTCTGTCAACTGAGCTACCATGCACATGCTTTTACCAACTGGCCGTCTCGAACGTAAGACGCCAAACATGCCACAGGCACTATCGTGGGGGCAATGGGAGTTCAACTGCCATTTCGTCAAAATGGACATTTTTTTTCTTTTTTGAACGAAATTGAAACTGAGTTTTTTGGCCGAAAACTCGTCAAAATTTGTTGTTTCTGAGGGTATAACGCTGGACCCCCTCGCTGTACATGGACCTCGCTTGA
>BFEA01000316.1:43582-58136 GCA_003427395.1 Chara braunii | reverse complement strand
CGCTGTACATGGACCTCGCTTGAGACCAGGCACTTCCAGGCAGGACGACATTGAAACTGAGTTTTTTGGCCGAAAACTCGTCAAAATTTGTTGTTCTTGAGGGTCCAGCGTTTGTAAACGCTGGACCCTCAGGAACAACAAATTTTGACAGTTTTTGGCCAGAAAACTCGGCCTCAATTTCGTTCAAAAAATAAATGATGTCCATTTTGACAAAATGGTCGTTGTTGAACCCACGCCCTCCTGAGTGCCGCTTGAATGCCTTACCAACTGAGCTACACCGAGTGGACTGTACTTTTTTTCTTTCTTGGGATGATCTAAAATACGCCCATAAGTTGAGATATATGCCAAAATGCCCCGGAAAGATGTGAGTACACCGGAATACCCCTCTGACAAAATATCTGTTTTGTTTTGTGAAATACCCCTGGCGTCGGTTGAACCCCCATCTTTGCAATATACCCTTACTGGGCACCGTCTAACTTTACAAAATGCCCCAGTACTTGGCAACTTTTCCTAGTTGCTATTGCAAAAGGCCAAGGCCCAAAGGGAGAGGTCCAGATTGCCTGACGGGGGCACAACAACAAAGATTTCGGCCCAAAAGGCATTCTGCTCTACCCACATCTTTCAGGGGCATTTTGGCATATATCTCAAATTATGGGGGTATTTTGCAAATTATCCCTCCTTTCTTTCCTTTTTGTTTTTATTATTTTTTTAACACTCAGCCCCTTCTATTCTGGGGGGCACCAGTCGGGTTAGTACTTATCCCGGGCAAGCAGAAAGAGAACATCAATGATCCTCAATACAGACATGATGTTTCAGTGGCTGGCCGCTAAATTTGAATTCAAAGGCCGGGAGCCACCGATGGAAAGTATCAGTGGCGCCAATTTTTTCGGAGTAGGTTGCTTTTGCTACTGAGCGTCCAGTGACAAACAACTAAGTGAGGTGGTGCTTGCGGTGGAAGAGAGGCAAGGAATTGATGAGATTGGAGAGAAGGGTTGGAAGGCGGACAACAACAACAACGACGACGACGACGGTGAGCTGGGATTGGTCGAAATTGGCGACAAGGACGAGAAGGATGATAATAACAACAACAACAATAACAACAACAGAAACAACAACGAGGAGATGGGAGAGAACAACAACAACAGCAACGATGGCGCAGACAACAACGACAACTACAACAATAACTGCAAGAAGATCGACAACAAACATGAGGATGGCGGCGACGGTAACCACGGGAGCAGCAGGGCGGAGAGGGGTTATTGTGCATCCAAACCCTGTATCAGCAACATGGGGGAGATGCCGCCAGCCATGCAGTGGGAGGGAATTAGCAGCGTTCCGCGGCTGGTGAAGTGGGGCTTGAGTTTGATGGTAAGGTTTACTGTTTTCCCCCACCCCTACCTGGTGTTTTTCCAGGTGTTTTTTCAGGCGGATTCGGGTCTCATTCTCTGCCATCGGATGGGGATAGGATAGATGATCTCCCTGCGCTGAGTAGGGTTGATTAGGGTGATTAGGGTTGATCGCTGTTCATCTCTCCATCCCACAACTCCTTTTTTTTTTTCTTTTTTCTTTTTTATCAAACCAAAAGTCCATGGGGTTGTAGAGGCCAGTCACTGAGTACACAGTGATCACCTGGAGTAGTAGACCGCGGGTGTCCTGGAATATGGGACCACCTCCCATCCCATCCTTACGTCAATGCTCCTAGCGCACCACCTATCCCACTATCCTACCTCAGTGTGACCAGCACTCAGGACCATTACCCCACCAACAGGGCAGGTAACTTGGACCGAACAGCAGTGATAGGCACCAGGGCTGATAGGTTACCCAGCCGTGGTGGAAGCGGAGTCGAACGAGCCTTGTCGAACAGGAACTTCGGACGCCAGACCGACAATCTACCACAGGCCCCAAGAGACTCTAGACCCTAAGTTAGGCCCCACGAGACTCTAGACCCTAAGTTCAGACATCGTAGGCGACGAAGCGACTTATTTCCGTCCTGCCCTTCCCCTAGGGTCTAAGCCTTATATAGCCACCAGACAGTTCTATCCGAATATCAGGCGGGACTCCGACGACCCTTATCTTAGACCCCCCTCAGTCACCCCAAGAGACCCTAGACCCTAGCTTCAGACACCGCAGGCGCCGAAGCGACTTATTTCCGTCCTGCCCTTACTCCTAAGCATGAAACGACTGTTGGTGATCACATTTATCTTTCCTGGTGAGAATATGTGCGATAAGACAACTATTCATATCATTTGAATAGGGATTCATGAGCAGAAGGTCAATCCTTCCCCCCTGTGGGGAAGTAATCAATGCCTCTGCTCTCTTTGGAATCACCAACATATACAGATTGGCTGTACACATCATAGCATAGTGATGCTGGAATTAGTTTCCAGCTCACATACATACATCTTTTTTTTTTTTTTTTTTTTTTTTTTTTTAAAGCAAAAACCGCTCCATCTATTGGTGGGGAGCATCACCTGCTGGAAACCGGGTCCAGCGTCCTTTATTTACACAGCGTTGAAAATGTCTTATGCTGAAAAAAAGCAAAGAAGACTGAGAAGGAAAAATTTAGGAAAAATTAGGAAAGAAAACTGAGCAAAACTGAGCAATTGTCTGAGGTATCTGCATATCAGTCTCTATACCTTTTTCCCCCCTTGGCACAGTGCCCTGTCTTCTAAAGAGACTCTTGGGCTCTGTGCCTCCTTACCCTTGTCTGGCTATCTTCTCCATGAGGGTCGAGGGGCAGGGGCCAGGCGGGACCACTGGGGGGCACCAGCGGGTCCGTTCTTTTCCTTTCTCCTCGATCCTACCCTCTACTGTCCGCTGTCCCGAACTTCTAGAGCCTGACTTCCAATGCCAAGGGATGGGGGGGAAAAGGATCTGGGAAATACTCAGGGCCCCGCATAGGGATGCTGGGGTCAATTGATGTCCAATCCTTGAAGATGAGGCGGTAATCTTGTGGAACTGATGCCTGCTGGTCCTCTTCTCGTGTCCGTTCATCTCTCTCGATGTCGCCCGACCACTGTACTCTGGCCACCCATCCTTCCCTTGGTCCACCCAACCATTCGTTGGCAAATCTGGAGATCCTTTCTGATATGTCTTTTGGTCCGTGATATGAGTCCAACACCTATTTCGTTTCCCGCCATCTCTGCATAATCTCAAGCTGGAAGCAGTTTTTGAACTGTTCCTTTCTTTCCTCCCCTTCAACTCTGATTCCTTCCATTGTCATTGCACAGCGTTGCCACCATAGAACCCATAGCACCGTCCTCCTTGCCAGAGCAAACATGTTCTTTGCATAGCTCGTGTCTTGCAGAGCTGGATGATGACCCAAGAGGATCGCTCTCCAGTCCCTTGACCATCGTTGGTCCGGAACCATCTGCCTCCACACCCTCTCCCACCATCTCCATGTTAGGACTGCCGTCGGACATTGCAGGAAGACATGCTCTATTGTTTCTATTCTCCCTTTGGGACAGGAAGCTTTGGAGGCAGCGTGAACACCATGGATGAGCCCATCCTTGTTGTTCCAACTGAGTGTGGTCGATTATCCAATTATTTGTGGGAAGACAGCGGTGAGCAATCTGCCACTGAAGGGACGTGATTTTGGCCGGTTTGCTCTTGTTGTCCTGAAACCATTGTATGGGGGATAGCAGCTGCCTATCCACATTCAGGTGTCGCTGCCACCTATCGATTACTACGTCCCGCAAGTTCCTTTTAACTCGTAGCATCTTATATGTGGCCTTTACTGACAGGTTATTAACGGTTTTCCGTCTGTTGTTTGTGGATCTTACCTTTTGTGAGGGATTTCATTGCCATTCCATGGGGTCCAGGGGGAGTTTAGCTATTGGGGCGTCCGGCCTGTATGCTCTGCGTTCATCCCCTTCCCCCAGGGTCCTGATCCTGTGGAGGGTCACCTTATCAATCCATTCGAAAGGCGCCCTACTGCCTATTAGTTTCCCTTTCTCCCCACCCAATACCACTCCACAAGCACGTCATCCGGCCGCTCAAGGTGAACTTGCCCCACCTGATGAGAGTCCCCTTCCCTCGTTAACCAGTCCCCTTCCTATATTTTTGGACCTCTACATAGGATGGATCGCCAGGCTAGGGGGAATGCCTCTACAATCTCCCCCAGCGATTCCTCAATGTTACGACAATATCTCAGTTTTTCTTTCATTTGATCGAGGTCTTTCTAGTCTTTGCGTTCCCCATCCCAGAGGTCCCCTACCCTCATCACCCCCCTTTTTACCCAGCCCTTCCTTCTAGGGGGGATCCGAACTGCAGAAAATTTAGCTTCGAGAGTTGGTAATCCAGCAGTTTCCAAAGAGGGGTTGCCTTATTACTTCCTCCCATCTTTCGGGGGCCGGGTGTTGCGGGAGGGGCAGAGCTCTCCATATCCTTATTATTCGAGGCCAAAAATCATCCCTTGTTCCTTCCACTGTTTCTGCACCCCGTGCTTTTCGTGGTACTTTCCAATAGCGGTCGTCCAACCAGCATAGAGGGTCTACCGATGGTGGGGCCTCCGGTGCAAGTCGGGCAATTTGTTCAAGGGCCAATGGTCTCTAAAGAAGTGAAAAAACCAAGATCAAGCGCAGGATCCATTGTAGGCTTAGTGCTTGCACTTGAGTCATCGGATCCAGGATACCTAGGCCCCCATGGACTTTAGGTTGTACCACCGAGTCCCAGGCCACCCGACTGATGGTCTTTGTGTTTTCGCTGTCACCTCTCCATAGGTAGGCAACCACCTTTCTCTTTAGGGATTTTTGGGCCGGCCTACTTAAGGGTCACAAGACCGATTTGTACCATAAGGTGACCAGTACTACATTGTTAATCACTAGAGCCCTCCCAAAAAGTGATGTGTGTTTGTCTATGAATCCCCTGCGGTCGCGGTCGCCGCGGCACGACCGCGGACCACGGTCTCGGCCGCGAAACCGTGGTCATGAAAAAAAAAAAAAAAAAAAAACAAGAATTCAGAAAAATCTGAAAAACATATATGTTATGCCCAAAACTAAACTGAACAACTTTTGCCTTGTGGTCATATCAAAATTCATTACCAAATTTGAGATAAAAATCAAATAAAATCCTTTATTTTTCTTACTAAAATAATAAAGTGAAGAATTTTTGCCTGAGGGATTTCTTTTTTTTTATTTTGTAAAAATCGAAAAAGAAGTCAAAAAATAAAAATAAAAATATACGGTTGTGTAGAGCGCACAAAAACCTACATCCCCATATTTTTATTTTATTTTTTGGCCTATTACCCCAGGATTTAAAAATGTCGGGGTTTTCCGACCGCACTTGGCTTCGGGCGCCGACCGCATGCGGTCAAATGGCCCGCGGTCACGGCCGCGGGTGATACATAGGTGTTTGTGGTTCCACTGGAGGAGCCTTTGGAGTGCAGGAGATGCGATTCACTTATCATTCTCGGTCGGGCAGCCTTTTGCAGTCATTTTGATTCCCAAGACTCGAACAGGTTCATCGAGGTCCATACATGTAATTTGGGGAACTTTCGGTGGGCGGCCTCCTTGTTGGTGAAGCCACCAGCCAAGCGTTTTTTGTCCCCAATTTACTGCCATGTCCGATAGGGTACAGAAGGGATCCTTCAGCCGCTGGATCTCTTCCATATTGGAGGGTGAGGCCTCGACCATGATTGTCAAATCATCTGCAAACAGAGAGCATACCGGAATGACGTCTTTTGGTATGCCTGCGATTTGGATCCTATGTGGGCTTTTACTGTGCCTGAGGTTGGCTGACAGGGTCTCCATGATGATAATGAAGAGGAATGCGGCTATGGGGTCCCCTTGTCGAACCGACCTCTGCAGTTTGATTTCTGGTGCCAGAGTGCCATTTATATGAACCCGAGTTGTTGCGTTTTGGTGCAAGATCCTCACCCTCCTTCAAAAGCAGGGGCCAAAATTCATTTTTTCGAGGCATTTATCAAGAAAAATTTAGTCCACATGATCGTACGCTTTTTCAAAATCAATAAAAATGAAGGTTGCGTTGCATCTGGACTGATGTGAAAGTTTGATTACTTCGTTGATTAGTAAGATATTTTCCTGTATGTTACTATTTTGGATGAAACCTGTCTGTGTCGGGTGTACCAGATCCTCAATTCCTCCAATCATCCTATTGGCAGGGCTTTAGATAACATCTTGTAGACCACTGTGAGAAGAGTTATGGGTCTGTAATTACGAATGTTCATTTTATCTCTTTTTTTATACAATAAGGATAACACCCCTTGCCCCAGCATCTCTCCCATGTTTCCACTATCCCAGACCTCCCTATAAAATTGCATGAGGTCGTTGTTGAGTACTGACCACATGGTTTTCCAAAATTCCTTGGGGAAACTGTCTATTCCTAGCGTTTTCTCCTCTTCCATTTGTAGGAGCGTTGTCCATACTACTTCCTTGCTCAACGGAAGCTCCAGCTTGTCTCTCTGAATTTGGGTAAGATTGTTTTCCAAGGGGCGTAGGAAATCCTTGATTTCGTCCATACGGAAGGTCTCCCTTGCGCATGGAATCTGTGAGGAGAAAAACTCTTGGTAAAAGGTTCTTGCTATTTTTACACAATGTGCCGTACTAGTAACCACCTCCCCAGACCGGGGGTCCAGGAAGGCCTTTATAGTGGTTCGGTGGACTCTAATTGATGCTAGGCTAAGAAACTGTGAGTCCATGGCTCCTTCGGTGGTCCACTTAGATAACTTGCCTCTGATTCTGATTCCTTGCCATCTGTGTTGGGCGTATTGAAAAAGTTGGTTTTTAAGCTGTTGGATGGTAGCAATATGGTCATCCGAGTCGTCCTGGTTAACCAGGTCATGAAGTTGTCTGTGAACATCTAAGTATTGCTGGTGATGTGAGCTTGCTACTAATTTAGAATAATCTTTACTTTTTTTGGCTAAAAAAAACAGCCCATTTGTGAACCACATTATTGTTGAATTAAACTCGCCTTTCAGTCCTTGCCAATAGGCCCAGACATCTTTTAGGAAGGCCTGGAAGTTTTGGCTTTTGAGCAAGGAGACATTTAGTTTATAGTATCCTGGTCCTTGATCCGGTTTTTTCCGAAACGAGAGGATTGCCCCGCATGTACAATGGTCGAGGCCTGGGTGGGGACTTTGTGGTAAGATTACCGCATACTGCAGAGCATTTTGGATCTCTTGTGAGATAAGTACCAGGTCAATGCGAGATTTTGAATGCCTGGCCGGATCATTTGTGCGAATACATGTGTAAGATCGGTCTGTGGGGTGGAGGAGCCGCAACACATCCACCAGTGTCAGGGCGTTGCGCTCACATACATACATCAATTCAGGGGTCTTCGTGTCTTTACTGAGTCAGGGATCGATTGCTGCCTTGATTGATAGAGTTGGGCTTGATGCCTCGATTGCTACATCATATGTTAGGTTAGGGGATAGGGGGTTCCCTTGAGGGGATGTGTCTTTTTTTTTTCTTTTTTTTATATTATTATTAAAGAAAAGCCCTTTTCCAAGCCACTATATTGAAGGCTTGTTCCTTGGGCTGCTTCATCTATTGGTGGGGAGCAGCACCTGGATATGTCTTATCGATGTAAGAATATAGATAGATTGGACGCTGGCAGATATGGATGGATGTACATATACAGGACGCTGGACCTGATTTCCAGCTCACACACATCACAACATTGTATTGGGATGCTGGGCCCAATTTCCATCTCACACACACACATCACATTATTGTATAGGGACACTGGACCCGATTTCCAGCAGGTGCAGCTCCCCACCAATAGATGGAGCCTTCGACGCCGGGTGCCTACTTACCAGGGATACTCTTATCACCTCGCTGAGTAGGTTTCCCTAATACGAAGTTAAAAAAAAAAAAAAAAAAATGTTAGATGGGAGTCACTGTGCACCCTCATGAAGACCTGTCGTAGCATGTTCATACCTAGCTCCCGAAGTCCCTGTGCAATCAGGCTTGCACGGCGTCTGCTTCAACCAGGGCTGAGCAGGGGGCAAGAGTCTCTGCTTAGCCCCGGTACCTGCAACCGCTATCTTTTTTTTTTTTTTTTTCTGAAAAAAACGAGTATGGTGACTGTGAGGTCTGCCAGCATTGATTGCCCTGCACCTCAGGGGATTGACTGAGCAGCCTTGAGTGGTGACCTCTTTTTTGGAATTGTCCCCCCCAAGATGGCAATGGGTGATGGTCCTGGGTGGCTAACACTAGGGTAGGATAGGGGGGGCGGGGGTGCGTCAGGGCAACAAGATGAGAGGAAGGGTGGGTGAGGTCTTCAGAGGGGTTCATCTGGACAACTGAGTGGCCGAGTACTGTGGGTGACTGCCATCCGTCTAGTATCCCACCTCTACAACAACCTGGGCTTTAAAAAAAAAAAAAAAAAAAAAAAAAATTTTTTTTTTTTTTTTTTTTTTTTTTTTTTTTTTTTTTTTTTTTTTTTTTTTTTTTTTTTTTTAAAGGGGACCAGTGCCCAAGGCTCAAATTATGGAATTGAAGACAAAGTGAATCCACACCTCTTCGCATTAGGGCTGGAAAAGCCTCAGCCACTGCTCCCATGGAGACAGCTTCCCTATTCGATACGTGATTACTTCCCAAATGCCCGTGCGGAATCAAGCTCTGCCCTGCTCGACTTTACTAATTCTATTTGGGCCGTTCTGCACCATATGCATTGTTGGGGTAGTGGTAGCAGGTCAAAAGGGTTCTCACTAAATCGAAGATCCGAGTCAAAACCTACGTAACTAACAGAACCCCTGCGCTTGAACAGCGAGGAGCAATAGATGTCCAAACCAAAGCACCACTTTCCCTTGAGAATCCGAGATTGCTGTAACTCAGATAAGGAGAGAGCAAATGATTTCTGATGAAAGCAGAGATGATGGAATTGAAGCACATCAACCAAGAGTAAACTACAAAATAGAAGCACAGTGTCACAGGTGCTAACAAACAAATGAAATAGAAGAACATATCAGATCAGGATGGGTCCTGTACAGTGTGCACATGAAGTCAATGCAAAAGGAGACCACTGGCAACCCAATCCAATCTGGCAGTTTTTTTTTTTTTTTTTTTTTTTTTTTTTAACACCCCTGCAGTGCTAGCGGTACTGATAGAAGCAGGTACCACTAGCACTCGGGGAGGGGCTCCATCTATTGGTGGGGAGCGTCACCAGCTGGAAAACGGGTCCAGCGTGCAATATACAGAATGAATCAAGAAAATACCGAGACAAAAGGTTGAGAAAAACCTGCCAGCATTGATTACTCTGGCGTCCAGAGGATTGACTGTGTAGGTTGCTGAGAACTGGACACCAAAATACCTGCTACTGAGAAGCTTTTTTTGGAAAGTCTCTGGAGAGTGTCTAACTGCATTGCTTACACTGGGATCCAGAGGATTGACTGGGCAGGGAGAGAGTGCCTGCCAGCATTGATTACTCTGGTGCTACTAGTGTCAAACCCTTTTCCTGACCAAAATGTACAGAAGGAGCTAAGAAAGGGGGAGTAACAAAGTGCTACGAAAAACTGGTCCTCCCTCCCCCAACCACTAACATCCCCTCTTTTCAAACTTGTCATAACTGCCCGCCTCTGGGAGACACTCTTTCTATTTCTATGTCCATAAACCTGATGATCTTGAGCGGGCCCTTCCTACCCCCAGGGGGCACCAGGGGCAGGCCTTCACCTGATGAACAGCACTGTGATTATTCCAGGACCTCCATTAGAGAAAGAGGGTGAGGAGGAAAGGGGTCCGGGAATTGAGACGGGGATCTCAGAGGGAAAGACGGCTCGATGTTAGTCCAGTCATTAAAGGTGAGGCAATAGTCCCTAGGGGGCTCCTGTGCTGACAGATTGGCATGATCCCCTCCCCAATACACCTGAGCAATCCACCTCCCACGCTCTCCTCCCAGCCAGTCCTTGCAGAAGCTGGTGAGAGCTCGTTTGATGTCTTGTGCAGTCTGAAACCTGTCCAGTTGGGCCTTAAGTGTATTCCACCTGTTCATCACTTGTAACTGGATCTGTTCCTTGATTCGTTCCGTGAGTTCTGTACCTTCCGCTCTGACCCCTTCAAGACTAAGTAAGCAGCACTGCCACCAAAGGGCCCAAATGACCGATCGTCGGCCTAGCCTATACCAGTTTTCCGTGAAGTTGGAGAGGTTAGCGATCATTGGGCAGTGACCAGTCAAGATCGCTTGCCACGTCCATGGCCAGGATACATTTGGCATCATTTTTGGCCATATTCGATCCCACCAACGCCATGTCAGTACAGCAACTGAGCACTGCATGAAAATATGTTCAATGGTCTCATTCCTCTTTCGTGAAGGGAAACTTTCCCTTCACGAGAGAGGAATGAGACCATTGAACATATTTTCATGCAGTTTGAGTATCTCTGGCACCACGGCAGCACAATTCTCTTCTGTTCCAGGCCCGTGTGGTCAATCAGCCAGGCGTTGGTGGGGAGGCAGCGATGAGCAATCTGCCATTGTAAAGAGGTGATTTTAGCTGGGCCCACCTTGCTGTCGCTAAACCATCTAATCGGTGTGACGAGTGACCGATCGACATTGAGGTGTCGGGCCCATCTGTCATTTATCCGGTCTCGCAGTGGTCGTTTAGACCTGAGCTTTCTATACGTGGCCTTGACGAGTTGTCCTTCCTGGCGTGGTCCCTACCCTCCTTGCGGACCTCCATTTCCATTCCTGCAGGTCCAGAGGTAAATTCCGAACGGATGTTCGAGGCTGGAAGACAAAGGTTCCCGCTCTATCTTCCAGTACACGTACTCTAAAGACTTTTGTTTTGCCTCGCCACTCAAATGGATTGCGGGATCCCCTCAGTTCATTCTTTGGGCCTATGGTGTAATATTCTACCAGTACGTCCGGTGCCCTTATCATGTGGAGTCTGCCTATTCTGTTTAAATCATTCGGGAAGCCTACCCAATCCCCTTCCATTAGCGTAGGCCCTCGTTTGAGAATCTTGTACCATGTGAGAGGGATAGCTTCAATGATTGTGTCCATTTGTCTGTATGCATGGTGGCATTACTGAAGGGTGTCCCGCATCTGGGAGGTGGTCCTCCAGTCGCTTTTCTGTTGATCCCATAACTGGCCTACACAAAGCAACCCCTGCTTAACCCAACTTTTCCATGGTGCCGCCGAACTGCATAAAACCTGCCCATGCTGGGGTGTGATCCACTGATTCCCAAAAAGGGGTTGTCGACACACCTCCCAGCGACTGGGGGTCTTTTTTTCGGGTAAGGGGAGCCGTCGCCAGTTGTTGAGGAGTGTTGGCCAGAAGCTTTCTACTGGTTGTCCTTGAACTTTGCGTGGGATTGACCAGTGGCGATCCTCTAGCCATGTAAGTGGGTGTACTTCTACGGGCATTGGTGGTGCTAGTTGGGCTATATGCTCCAAAGCTAGGGGCTGCCAAGGGGAATCGACCGAGAAGATCAGTTGTTTTATCCACTGTAAACGGAGGGCCTGCACGTGTGTTGGAGGGTCAATAATACCCAATCCTCCCTTCTTCTTTGGCTGTATCACTAAGTCCCACGCCACCCTGCTACATTTGCCCGTTCATCATCGCCTCACCACAAGAAAGCAACAACCTTGGATCTAAGGGCTCGAAGCGCAGCCTTGCTCAGAGGCTAGAGCACTGATTTGTACCACAGTGAACCAAATACCACGTTATTTATGGCTAGAGCCCGACCAAAATCGAAGTGTGCTTATTTTGCCAGACAGGTAACTTAGCCAAGGCTGGTGCGCTGACCCAGTCATCGTTAGTTGGAGGGCGCCCCATGGCGGACATGGAGATACCTGGAATGCGGATCGGGACCTCTAAAGGACGCCACCGTATGTTGGGGGCGTCAGGATGACGCCCACCCTGATGGTGGATCCACCATCCTTGGGTTTTACTTCCTCAATTCACCACCATATCAGATACCTGCGTGAATCTATCCATTAGCTGTTTTATTTCCTCCATATTGTGTCGTGTGGCTTCAACCATGATGGTGAGGTCGTCTGCAAAAAGTGAGCACACTGGGACGGCTTCTTCCGGGATCCGCACTATCGTTATTTTGGTGATGTCCTTACTGGTACGAATATTGACAGACAAAACCTCCATGATGATGAGAAAGAAAAAGGGTGCAATAGGATCGCCCTGCCTCACTGATCTTTCTAATTCGATGGGGGGTGCTAGTAGCCCATTTATCTGTATCCTCGTGGTGGCATTTTGGTGTACTAAAATCCTTACCCATCGGCGAAACGTCGGTCCAAAGTTCATTTTTTCCAAACTTTTATCCAGAAATAGTCAGTCCACATGGTCATAGTATTTTTCGAAATCGATGAACACGAGCGCCGCGTTTTGCTTAGACTGACGAGCTAGATGTAAGATCTCATGGACCAACAAGATGTTCTCATGAATCCGCCTATGTTGCATGAATCCGGTTTGGGATGGGTGGATTAGCCGTTCTAATGCAGGGATCATTTTGTTGGCCAAGGCCCTAGCCAGCATCTTGTATGTGACAGTGAGGAGGGTAATCGGACGATAATTCCATATGTTGAGTTTGTCACCCTTCTTATAGAGGAGGGACAGGGCCCCCTGGCCCACCAATTCCCCCATGCTACCCGTGTCGGGTCGTGCGCCATACCTCCTCATAGAAGTTCATGAGGTTTTGGCTCATGTGGTCCTACATTGTCTTCTAAAACTCCTTTGGTAGACTATCCAGACTCGACGTTTCCTCCTCTTCCATCTGCATCAATGTTGTCCAAATCTTATCTTTGGTTATGGGTGCCTCGAGGCTTTCCCTTTGTTCCCGAGAGAGGGTTTTATTTAATGGCAGAAGGAATTCCTCTATTTGGTGGCGGCGAGTGTTGTCATTAGCGAGCGGTATGTGGGTTGCAAAAAGATCTTTGAAAAAGTCTCGGGCAATTTTAACACAATCCGCCATGGTGAAGATAGGGTGATCATCTGGCCTCGTCGGGTCGTACAGGGTTTCCACGATTGTATGCTTGGTCCTAGCTCAGGCGAGACCAAATAATTTTGTATCCATCGTGCCTTTGGTTGCATGTTGGGAAAGTTTGCCTTGGATTTTGGCCCTTGCCAACGGTATTGGGCCTGTTGGAGTAATCTGTTTTTAACGTCTTGGATAGCCTGTGTGTACTGTTCCACTGATTGTGGATTGTATTGCTGTTCCAACTCTTGGAGTTGCTTCATTAAGGCGATTTCCTGTAGGTGACGTTGATTTGCAATTTGCTTAAAAAATTCGTTGCACTTCTTGGCCACAAAAAATAGGCCGTTGTTGAACCATGTTACAGCCGAGTCCATTTCCGAGCGTCTGTCTTTCCAATATGCCCAAACTTGTGTTAAGTACTGCTGAAATGAGGCAAGTCAGAGCAGTGAGGTGTTTAATTTGTAAAAGTCCGATTCTTGGTCCGGCCTCTTCCGGAAGTTAGTTCAAATTACACAGGATGAAAGAACAAATGAAATGGAAACGAAATCGAAAAGCAGATCACATCAGGACGAGTCTCGTACACTTGAAATTATTTAATCAATACAAGTTCAGGCCGCTCCAATCCAATCCAATCCAAATAGTCAAACTGTCACCCTCAGAGTAAGCAAGGAGGGGGGCAATCAGTACGTGACACAAAGACCTCCACTGAGGTTAAGCTCCATGAAGGGTGGTCGCATGAGAAGGGTGGATCTGATATGAGACTCCCTTAATCCTGGCCTAAGCGGCCTCTACCCCACTCCTTGCATCCATCGCCCGTGCTCTCTCCCCTGAAGAGTACAGTTCCTCATGCCCAACCACCAACCGAAACCCTCCTCCCGCCCTCCACGCTGCCCAGCCACACGGATAGAGAGAAAAAGAGGCAGGTGTGCAGCCACTTGAGCGAAGCACGGATTGTGATGGCATGCGCGTTGTTACCTACTGTAAAGGTGGCGTGAGCAGTGCAGAAAAACACGAAAGACAGGGGACATTAGAGGGAGGGTGGGAGGTGAAAGAAGGTATGCTGAGAGAAAGAACTAAAACCACTTTGGGCTCCTTACCCTCCAACTGCTGCTTAGCACCGTGCAAATTGCGAACCGGCTCGACCTCCTCTGCTGCTTGCCCCACTGAGAATCTTTTCATTGATGTTGATGAGTCTGTTGTCATGATGAATATTGTAGTTGTTGTGATTGGTGGCATGTTCGATAATTATATTGTGATGGCCAACGCTCCACCCATCATTGTTGTCGTCGAAGTTGTTGTGGTTGTTGATGTGTGAAGTGAGGTCGCCACTAATGCACCGACCGTTATAGATTATGCAGACTCCCCGGAACACGAGATGAGAGGATTGAAGCTATGAAACA
This sequence comes from Chara braunii, assembly GCA_003427395.1. NCBI lineage: Eukaryota > Viridiplantae > Streptophyta > Charophyceae > Charales > Characeae > Chara > Chara braunii. Next base: position 43,849 of record BFEA01000316.1, on the reverse strand, counting down.
CCCGCGGACGCGTCCGCGGGTGTGATCTCGGATGGCGGACGCAGATGGGTCCGCGTCGGCGGCCGACCTGGTCCGCACCGCGGACCCGATTTTACCAGAATTTTCGGATTATTTCCTGAATTAAATAATAGGTTCAAAAAAAAAAAAAAAAAAAAAAGGTTGTAGGGAATTTTAAGCCCTACAACCCCATTTTTTGTTTTTGGAATCCGACTTTGTTTAGGATTCTTAAAAAATCGAAAACTAAATTCGATTTAAAAAAAAATAAAA
>BFEA01000315.1:1844994-1862765 GCA_003427395.1 Chara braunii | reverse complement strand
TTTTTTTTTTTTTTACGGGGTGTCGACGACCCCCGACCGGTAGGTGCCGACCAGCCGACTGGTCGGCAGGTCGGCAGCCGACCAGTCAAGGGTCGCCGACGGTCGGCGTGTGCAACACTGGCCCCTGACAAAAAAACCGTATTAATTCACAAATTCTCAACTGCAAAACTAGGATCAGGCCTTTTAGGAGAAATAAAAAACGACTGTTTAGTCCTCAAAAACTGGCTAACACTACCACCAGTGCAGATCACGTTTCCACCTCACCCCCCACCATCATTCCATCCCCTATCACAGTCAAACCTGCACATTCATTCCAACATCCTCACTCCACATCATACCGCCTAACCCAGTCCCTCCCCTTCCACAGTCCCCGCTCCATCTCACACTCAACCTCACTTCCCCGGATAAATAAATCAAAAAGGTACAGACAACCTTACATGCCCTCCAGCACCCCCCCACCCCTCCATCTCCCACCCCACTGAAGAATCATACCACCCCCACCTAGCCGTCCCATGCCTACTATGCTCCCCATCTCTCCTAACTCCCTTCCCCCAACACTATACCCCCCACCATAAGTAGATAAGGAATGAGGGTTTAGGGTTTTAGCATTGGAAAGATAAGCAACTTGTTAAAAATAGAAGCCTAAAACACAGTCTAAGGCTAAAGAGCACTTCAGTCCATAGAAAGGTAAGGCCAGGGTCATAGACAAGGGCGCAGATGAAGGCTGAACTAGCTCTACCAGTAATACGCACAGATCGGACAGCCATACAGCTGAGAGGAAAAGCTAGAATCAGCCACTTCCACCTCCGCTTCCTCTTCCTTGCCGATTTTCAGGACTTCGTTTGAAATTACTGGTTTGATTCTTGTCTCTTTGACCATCAAGTTGAGCACTTCCTGGCTTGGATCCTGTTCATTTTGGGAGTGCATTCTTCTGGATTCTGCTGTTGAGGTGTGATCTTTGGCTGTGCCCGAGGCAGATCCTGAGGCTGGGCCTGAGGCTTGTCCAGATGCAGATCCCAGGGGGAGCCTGTGATCGAGTTTGGTCCAGCGGTTGGGGTTGGCACCGGTGTTGCAACGTGAGAGCGCGCCATTGTGATGTTTGACCGCTAGGCAGGTTGGTCGTGAAACAGAGTAATGTCTTAATCAAGATGGGAATAGTCAAGATTACGCCAGACCAGATCTCGTTTGTGAGATGGGATGAGACTGCGGAGAGCGGTCACAGTCTGGAGGCTATCTGCATAAAAATCGGCAGTAGTTTGCCTCCTCACCCGGGGATTTGGGTTCTGGTCTGAGGTGGGGAGGAATATCGGCAGAGGTTCCCCTTCCCTCCTGGGGATAGAGGGAAGGGAAACCCCTTTGAAAGAGGGGATATGATGAGGCGAGGATTTGAAATGGTGATTTGGACAGAGCTTCGCCTCCCCGCCTGGGGAGCGTGGAAGCTTAACCGGGTTTCAAAGAAAAAGGACAGTGCTTGGACTACCCACCTGGGGATCATTGGATCATATACCGGATTGAACTAAAGGGAGCATACGGGAGACAGGTCCTCGCTGCCGATGACGGGAAGACAGAGTAACACCTCCCCACTTGGGGATCTTGCGAGCAGATCTAGAAGCGTGTCTGAGATGGACGAAAAGATAGTGTTGAGAGTTAAGTGGGAGGGGAAGATTTCTAACGGGGAGTAATTTTATCACGAAAAAAGAGACGGAAAGTGTGGAAAAGGTCGCAAAAATGGATGCGACTCACGAATCGACAATGATGTTAAAAAAAAAAAAAAAAAAAAAAAAAAAAAAACTTAGTGCAGAAATTAATGTTAAGTATGGTTACGTCAGTCTGGGATATGTTTGTGTGGGGAGGGGAGGGAGAGAGAGCGACGGGTTGTGAGAGGTCCAAAGAGACGGTATGTTGAGGGATGGGGTGAATTCAGGAAGCCCGCTGTACGGGGTTGAGGGGGTAGGTAGTGGGAGTAGGGTCGAGCTATGGAAGATCGGGGGGGATTAGGGGGCAGTTCGGGAGGAAGGAAGTGGAGAGGAAACGACGAGCTAGGTGAGGGGGTGACCGTCGGGGTACGGAGATTTGGGAGAGGGGACGGATGTTCTGGGTAAGGAGGAAGGGTGTGGGAGCGTGGGTCCGCGTGAGGAGAGACGGGGGAGAGATGGGGTGGAGAGTGGATGTGGTGGGGGGGGGCCGGGAAGGTTTCGACGAGACTTTGGGGTAGGGCGAGACGGGGCGGGGAGTCGGGGTGGGGAGTTGGGTTACTACGCCCCGGGTGAAGTGTTACGGGTTGGTTGTTGAATGTAGTTGTGTGCCGTCTAGCATGCAGAACCTAAGGATAGGGTGTGTCTTATATCTGAATGAACTATTGATAGTCCGAGTTGGTTGTTGACCTGTTGCTGAATGGCATTCCTCTGCTTACTGGTATTGCAAAGCTATAATCCAGTCCGGTTTCCTTGTCCTCCCCTTGGGTTTCCTCCTCTCCCTCTCTGCATCTTTCCTCTCCTCTTGCCGTCCCGTGGGCTCTTGTCCTCATCCGCTCGCTGCTTTGCGCGGGGTAGGGAACGTTATGGATGTAACCTGGCCAGTACTTCCCTCTTGGTGACAGTCATGCAATCGAGTCTGCTGTCCTCTTCCCAGATCTCCCGCTGGAAAATGGAATCTACTGCCTAACTTCCTCCTGCCGTGCTCTGCCTTGACTGGAAGTATCAGTAAGGTTTCTGTGTGGGGTAAGGTCTGGCTTGAGTCGACTTACCTTGTTTAGCATGGGACACGATTCGCAATCACCTCTTTCCGTCGAACTGTTGGAGATTCGTCGTTAGTGCTCAGCGCCTTTCTGTCCTCCTTTGTCTTCACTCCACATAAACGCCTTTAATTTCCTCGACATTTCACTGCTCCTTCCTTGTTCGTCCTTCTTTCCCCATGCTCCTTTCTATCCCTTCTCTTCCCCCTTCTCCCTCTTCACTGTTCCTCCTTTCGTTTCACCACGGGTTTTACTTTCTTCGCCTGTCCTTTCCTCGAGATAGTAATAAGTTGCCGCGCCTGAAGGCGCGGCTCTACTAATTACTTGTGTCCTCTTCTTCCCCTGTACATTCCGTTGTCCTTTCCTATTCTTGGTATCTTCCCTCTTCTCTTTCTTTCTTCGAAGTTTTTCTCTCCTGCTCGACTCGGAAAGGATTGTACTTGTTTCCTTTCTTTTCATGCTCCTCTCCTCCGTTGTCTTTTCCTGATCTTAGTTGCGTCCTGTTTCTTTCGTTTCCCTAGTTGTTCTCGCTGCTCATCCCTCTGCCTTCTTTCTCTCACCTTGTCCTCTCTTTCCTTCTTGTCTCTACCCACTATGAGTGTAGCCACGCCCGAAGGGTGGCAGGCTGAGTCTTGTTCTCTCCTTCTATTTTCCCGCCTTTTCTCTTCACGTTCGAAAAGTAATGATGCACGTGTTCGTGCGCGATGCGAATTCCCGCGCGGGTCGAGCGAATTCGTCGCGGCGTGGTACTGGGGATTAGTGCTGGAAAGATAGCGCTCACCGGACGGCGCTAGCGCTCCTGATTGTGACTGAGACTCTTCACTTCACGGGACTTTGGATCTTCGCCCAATCTTGTTCCTGATTGTGACTGAGACTCTTCACTTCACGGGACTTTGGATCTTCGCCCGATCTTAAAATCTTAAGATCGTCCGACGATCCAGGTCGTCGGCCCGGTAGGACCACGGACGGCCCGGATGTCTGATTTCTCACATTAGCAATTTTTATAAGTGTAGGGATACATCTCCAGCTTGTGTTTCGGTAACAGGTGAAGCAGTCAGACTACCTGCACCAGCTTGAAAAATGGTGAATTAACCCGAGTGAGTTGCTAAGAAACTCTGAGTAAATTTTTGACAAAAGTTAGCCAGTTGACTATCGATTTGTCTGGGAAGTCTTCTTGCCTTTATCATTAGCATCTGGTGGTTAGATGATGGGTCAATCATTTATTTCACTAGGGCGATTCTATCCGGCTGAAGCTGGTAGTTCCAGATCAGATCCGCTTTTTCCTTTTTCCCTTTTTCTTTCCAGATCGAATACACTTGACTGGAGACTTCAACAAAAAAAAAAGAAAGGCACCAAAGAAAGGGCATTTTTATTTTCTTTTTAACACCCAGGTTGTTGTAGAGGCAGGGTATCAGGTGCGGGAATACTCTCCCAGGTTCAGTCGCTCGAAGTTCGGAATGACCCACTTGGCCCTCTGGACCTTCCTAGATGGTGTCATCTACGGGCTTAGACCCCAAAGTCCTATTGCAAGTCGTGTCCCCTCCACACCATACAGCTTGCCACCAGAGATCAGATTCTGTCCCTACAGATCCAACTCCAACTGGATGTACTTCCAGCCCACAATAAGCAGCTTTATCCCCCAACCATTGACTTAGCAGGTCCCTAGCCGATCCCCCCTTGGACAGGCGTAGAGGGCCTACCTCCCTCCTATTAATGTACAGTACACACCCCCCTCGATCCATCTATCCTACCCACTATTCAGGAGACAGGCTCAGTACAAGTCCTAAGCGAGTTACGCTTTTATCGGCGTCCTCTCTACCAGTCCCTCCAGCCCCTATACCCATCTCATAGCCTACCCTTGCTTGGCCCCTGGCGTGCCCCGCCATCCCCCCCCTTTTTTCTAACCCCTAACAATGTTTAAGAGGGGCCTTCACACAGTCTAGGCCTCATCGGCCAAGATTGGGGAACGCGCATAAATCAAGAAAGGGCATTATCGCTGTGACTGTATCATAAATACTATCATTAGATTCAGGTTCAAATACTGCCTCTCCCACTTCATGGCCTTCATACATTACATTTTAGTCCTTTTTTTATTTTTTTTCAGTAAAAGAGAACAAGCTACTAAATGAAATCAAGCTGCGCATACACTGCCATACAGTGTCCTACAGATGCAAACTTTCCTATCAAAGTGCGTTCTGAAAAACAAAAAAAACAAAAAACAAAAAAAGCTGCAAAAGAAAAAAGAAAAGGGAGGAGGAGAATGTTTATGGCTCGGCCCACGTTAACATATCCAGTTTCTGTGGACTGGATTAAGCTGCAAGCCTGCAACCCATTGAAAATAGGGCGGAAGACGTCAACGGAGCCCCCTGAGAAGTCTGTCAATACCTCAGTGACGCCTGATAAACGTGACCTAGTCAAAAGCGGCACATGGAGGATGATGGAGCTCATTGAAACAGAAAAGGTTGAGCTCCATGGATCACTTGCATGTTGTGCTGTATTCGGGAAAAACATTGATTTTTTTATGTAGTTAGCAAGAAGCGAGCCCAGAGTGACGAAATTGTTCAAGGCGACATGTGCCAGAATAGCACCAAGTGTGGCACAAGCACTTAATTGAGTTACCATCATACCTTCTGAAAATTGCTCATGACCGCAGCAAATGATGTCTTTGCACGGAATTTCACAGCCACATCATTCTTGTTGATTATGCCTTTGAAGGCATCGCCAAAGGACCCTTTGGCAAGAAGGGTCTCAAAACAGCTGGTGGCATCTGCAATGTCTTCCAGTGTGAGCTTCCATGGGGATTCTGTGGAATGAAAATGGAGCCTTGGCTTCCGCAGAAAGCCTGTGACACACAGAGATAGCCAAACAAACAGACAGACAGGCAGACAGACAGAAAGACGGACAGACAGACAGACAGACAGAAAGACAGACGGACAGACAGACAGACAGCCGGACAGACAGACAGACAGACGGGTAGGCAGTCAGTCAGACAGACGCACAGAGACAGACAAACAACCAAAACAAAATCAAACTGAGGTAGACAGACAGACAGACGGACAGGCAAACAACCACAACAAAAACAACTGTGACAAACAGACAAACAATCCAGATTATCCAGCCCAAAAAAAAACAGACCACAACACAAACACAAACACAAACAAAACACAACCCAACCCAACCCAACCCAACCCAACCCAACCCAACCCCACCCCACCCCAACCCCAACCACAAACACTAACACAAACACTAACACCACCACCAACACAAATACTACCACCAACACAAACACTACCTCCAACACAAACACCTACCACCAACACAAACACTACCACCAACACAACACAACCACCAACACAACACAACCACCTACACAACACAACCACCAACACAACACAACCAAAAAATATGCAAACACGTATGGTAGTAAGTTGTTGCACCAAACACAGAAAAATCCCCGCAAAATCCCTGAAGAAATGTGATCATAAGGCTAAGCCTCTAAGGTAAACGTTACTAAATAACAAGGTTCAGTTAAACCACCAGTTCACACGAACTTAGTCCTCTTACCCTTATATACGCGGTAAGAGCGTTTCGATTCAGGCCTGCGCCAGTAGCGAAAGCGCCCTTTGAAAAGGCGCAGTTGCAAGCTCGTGAGCTTTCGAAGGTCGTTTTGTCACCGTACGTCCGTCAACTGGTGGGATAAAGTTTGAACTTTAAATTTTAAACAATAATAAGGCTAAGGCCAAGGTAAACAATAAGGCTGAGGATAACATTAAAAAAAAAAGCAAAATACAAGGCGAAGGGGGCACAATAGTTAACACCGGTTAAGGTCATTTTTCAGAGGATAAGGGAAAACCTCAACAGAGCAGCAGCGGCAGCAGCAGCAAGGCAAAGGCTGATGATATACTCGGATAAAGCAATGGGTTAAGCAAAAAGGAGTACAGGTAAGGCGAGAGCAAAAGCAAACGCAAATGCAAAAGCAAAAGTAGGCAGGTTTTGGAATTCAAATGCTCATATCACTCCCCTCTAGCCCATTGACCTGGGGTTTTCTGAAGAAGAATAAAAAGTGTCCTTAGGTCAGAGACAGAAAAAAAGTGACAGACACCGGGAGTGCTCACCTGCAGCCTTGTTTGACGCTTGCCTTGCAACCCCTGCCGGCCTGGTCTCGCCCGACGCACGGAACCTACTTTCCAGTAGGAAATGACAAAGGGGTTCTTCTGCTCGTGCTAACCCACCCAACACAAAAGTAATTTTAGCACAAATTAGTTAGCTCAGGATCATTGTTTTTTTTTGTTTTTTTTTTTTTGAACAAAAGCAGCTTTGCGTTATAAAACCGGGAGACGGGCCGGCTACGGCATTCATGTCAGCTCGTGATCGGGGGGGATTGCAAATTCCTGTTGGCTGAATGCCATACACATGTAACTGTTTTTTTTTTTTGTTTTTTTTTTTTGAAAACAGGTCCTTATGGCCCTGGCTCCATTTCCATTCTGGGGAGCATCAGTCCGGTTACTATTCCACCGGCAAGTCAGGAAATAATACAACATAGGACACCCACACGCTTCCTTCCGTCTGGCCGAAGGAACCCTGATCAGCATTGATTACTCCAGCAACGCGGAGGATTGACTGTCAGCTTGCCCTGCTTACTCCTTTCCTCTCAGGACTACTACAAGAACCTGCGGATAAAACGTGCAAAACAGGAGAGGAAATGACTACTACAAGAACCTGCGGATAAAACATGCAAAACAAGAAAGGACTGAGAAGCTACAAACTGCTGCCAATGCTGTCTAAACTCTAAGCCCCACAAATAAGAATTGTGAAATCCTTAACATTCTACTCCCTGCTTGTCTTGTTCCTGTCCAAAACCTCAGACCTAAACCCTAAACCCTAAAGAAGATTAATCCTCTTCCATATGTTCCATGTAAAGCATCGGCTGCCGCCTGTCACGCGTGTATCTTGGATGCTCTTCTAGGCCCAAGTTGGGGCTGGTTCCTCCAGTACCTGGATGTTCTGCAGGGATGCCAAATTGACCGAATTGTGCCATTTTTTCCATCATAAAACGTGCCCAATCGGCCTTGTCTTTTTGTCACCTACCAACCTGATCCGCTTGGATTTGGCAAGTGTCACCTGTTGTGACTCTGGATTGTTCTGCACCCAGAGTTTAACCTTTCTCCAATGGAGACGATTTCCGCTTCAATCATCTCTTTGGTTGCTGCCCGCACATTCTCCCGTGGGTACTTCGTGCCATCCAGAGTTCTGCTGCAACTCTCCTTTCGTATGGCCCATAGCGTGACCTTGCGTACCGTCCCGAACCATATTTTCTCTGATTGGCCAAAGTTAGAGGGTCAATTAGTCCAGAGTAGCAGTTGAAGGCGTGCTCTGGGAATGAGTGTCTGCTACTTGACTTTGATGGGCAGTTCCGGTCCCTTTTCTGCCTGTTTCTCACTGTCGATTGGACCTATGACGTGTCTTTATTTACCTGGAACTGTGGGTGTGATGGACCCTTTTGCTCTAAATTCAGGATCCTTTGGAGCAGTTTTCCTTGAAGGTAAAGTCTGATGTTAAAAGCCCTAAACCCTCGGTAACCGGTGGCGTGCTGACCAAATAGAGAGTAACTTCAAGTAGTAACGTCTGCAAGCTTCCTTGGAAAAGGGCGTCTGAGGCTACCACCCTAAACCCTAGTGATCTGGGAGGCAAGGGGCGCTTTGACCGAGCTGTTACTAGGAGCCTGGACCGTTCATCTTGATGGGGGGTGGTTGGGTGGGTGATAGGTGTTAGGATTTAGTGTGGAGTGGTTGACGTTGGTGAAACCTGAAGGATGGGAGGGTATTTAGATTGGTGAGGTAGAGTTCGCGAGAAGTTTGATGGTGGGCGGTGGTTGGGGGGGGTGCGGTGGTGGGTGGTTTGGGGGGGATGCGGTGGTAGATGGTTAGGTTGGGTTGATAGAGTGGTTTATATGTCGTTGTCTGTTCTGTTAAATGCGATGAGAGGTAGGTTGTTTGAAAGTGTGGATTGTGAATGAGTGATAGGGTTTTGGATATTTAGTGTAGGCATGACTAACCAGTCCTTCATGCGCAATCTCTTTCTACTGTTCCTAGTTTCCCGTTGCCTAGATTCCGGGATGATCTCTTGTTTCTTGTCCGGGGTATTTTGGAGGGGCTGGAGTTTCGTGCTTGTTCTTTTCCATGGTACTTGGATTTCCGTTTCCACCATATATTTAATGGCTATGAGGGGTTTTCCCGGCGAGTTACTAGGGTCCCCGAAGGTTGCTGCGCATCTCCTTCCAAATAGTCCAGAGGGTCGATTTTTTGATGAGTGAGAAGAAGAAAAGCTCTAAACCTTTGAGGGGTGGGTCTTGTTCTGTTTCTAAGAATAGGGTGCCTGGGTTGATCGCGATGATTTTATTAGAGTGTTTGTTCCAGGTTAATTACATGTCTTGCCAGAGTTGCTTTGTCTTTTGGCAATCGATGAAGCAATGGTTGAGAGATTCTTCGAGTTGGGCGTTGCACACCCTGCACCAGGATTTCTGTTCGGTGTCATTATCTTTCTTTCTTCTTTGTGATAGCCAGAGATTGACGGGTACTGCACAAAAAGTTATGAGCCGTAGTAGACTAGCTAGTTTAGGTGGTCTTGTGCAAAATATAGAGGTCCATGATGGGTTGATGTTGTCTGATGTGATAGTGCTTTCCTCCTTTTCCCAACGTTTTCGTATGATAGTGTGTATGGAGGGGGTTTTGTTGTGGAGCTTGTAGCCTAATTTGGGTGTGTAGTCAGTGAGTGCATAGCGGCGTTCTCTTGTGGAAAGTGGGCTGATTGTGCTCCAAGACCATTCAGCAGGATCTATTTCTAGGTGGTTTATTTCAGTTTCGGGTCTGTATACTCTGTTTCTGTCTCAATGACCCAGATCCTTCTAAGTTTGGATGATATAAAGGCTCCTTCTGCTCTTGGTTGTTTGCTGATGTAACTAGCTGGGTTTCCTGGATCCTGTAGGGGATGGATGGAACAAAGAATCCAATTCTTATTCTTCAGGTTGTTGTTTGTGACTCTAAGTATCTCTATGGGTTGTGTTTATTCTCTGCTTGATGCCCACTCTCCCCACATCCAATTTTGTTTAGTCTTCAATAACTGATGCCATTCAAGAGGTATGCTTTCGATGATGTGATTGATGCTGGCCTGCAGGTTGTGGCAACCTTTTAGTACGATCCGCAGATCTTTTGCAGATTTCCAGTTGTTTGCTTGTTCATTCCAGAGGTGTTGCACTTGCCATACGCCTTTCTCTACCCAATGTCCCCATTTAATGTCTGTTTTGGTGAGAGAGAAGCTGAGGCCATTTTCTTCTTTGATCCATGGATTACCGAAGAGGGGCTGTCTGAGGACTTCATCTCTTTTCTTTGGGCCGATTTTATTCAGCGGGAAGATCTTTCTCCATATGCGGATGAGTTGTTCCCATAATGATTTTGTGTTTCCATTCTCTGTTTCCTCGTCTGCGTTAGGAAGGGGGTTGTTGTTCTTCTTTTCTCTTGGCAAAGGCCATGACTTGTTATATATCCAAAAGAGGCCTGGCATGTTGGGGGGGCATGTAAAAGGTGCCAAGTCCTTGATGTGACGTAGGGCCAGTGGTACCCATTGTAGGTTGCTTTGCAAGGTGAGTCTGATTATCCATGTAGTCTGGAGGGCCTCAATCTGTCGAGTTGGGTCTAGAATTCCCAGCCCTCCTCTGTCTTTGGACTGGGTGACGATTTGCCATGCGACCTTGTGGATGAAATGTTGTTTATTCGGGTTGCCAGTCCAAAGGTAGGCTGCTGCCCTATGGCGGATTTGCTTTTGGAAGTCTGATTCGGGGAACCATATCGATTTGGAGTACCACATCATTGAAAGGATAGAGTTATTTAGGGCTAAGGCTCTTCCGAGAAGTGAGGTGTGGATTCCTTGCCAGCTGTTCATTTTGTTGATTAAAGATGACATCAGGGATGCGGCCGAGGTGGGGTGACATCCTTTTGTGCAGAGGTTTATGCCTAGGAAGCGGATTGGTGTGGTTGGGTCTGTCCATTGTAACCTTTCTGGGGATAGTTCTATGGGGGGGGGGCGAGTCTGCTAGCCACCATCCGACTGTCTTTGCCCAGTTCACTTTCATTTCTGATGCTAATTGAAAGGCTTGCATAGCTCTTGTGAGAGCTTGGAATGAAGAATTTGCGGCTCTCATAAGGACCGTGAGGTCATCTGCGAAAAACAGGGTAGGCGAGAGCTGGAGTGTGTTGATACTATTTAGTCTTTCTATAGATATGTCCTTTCTGAGGAAGGCCGCGATTGCTTCCATAACGAAGAGGAAAATGGGGGCTGCCAGTGGGTCTCCCTGTCTAACCGATCTTGTCATTTTGTATGGGTTGGAGAGGAAGCCGTTTACCTGGACTATGCCCTGTGCGTCTTTGTAAAGGATTCTCACCCATTTACGGAAATTTGGGCCTACTCCCATTTTCTCCATACAGGTTTGTAGGAAGTCCCAATTGACTTGGTCGTAGGCTTTCTCAAAGTCAAAGAAGAGTATTGCTGCCGTTATTCGTTTCTGAGTGATTAGCCTAGTGGACTCACAGAGGGTCATAACGTTATCTAGTATGAGTCTGCCTGGAATGACTCCTGTTTGGTCTAGATGGAAGAGTTACCCGTGGTGTGGTTGATTCTTGTGGCTAGGAGTCTGGCCAGGAGTTTGTAGGCGACATTAAGAAGAGAGATGGGTCTATAGTTTTTTATGTTCTTTCTGTCTCCTTTCTTATAGAGTAAGGTCACTACTCCGGTGCTTAGGTCTGGCCCCAAGGATTCCTGTTCCCATGCCTTGTTAAGGAAGCGTAAGTGAAGAGGGCCGAGTGAGAGCCAACATGCGGCCCATAATTCTTTTGAGAGGCCATCTTTACCTGGCGCTTTGTTGGGTTTTAGGTCCTTGAGGGCTACGTGAAGTTCTTCAAGTGTGATTGGTTCCTCCAGTTTGTTGCCCGCTTCTGCTGAAAGGCTACGATCCAAGTGTGTCAGGAATTTCGCTCTGGCTCTTTTCACATCATTGTTGTTGTCTGAGCTCGTTTTGCTAGTGTAGAGTTCTTCATAGAATTTGGTAGCTATGTTGATCAGTTGTGTGGTTTTTGTGGTGGGTTTATCATTTTCGTCTAGGAGGCTTTCTATCTTGGCGTTTCGGGAATTGGCTTTAATTTTCTGAAAGAAGAATTTGGACATTTTCTCATTTAACTCCCAGTCCCTCACTCTTGCCCTTAGTTGAAGGCCATATTCAGTCAGTTTCAAGGTCTCTTCAATATTTAGTAAGTTGCTCGGATGAACAACAATTTACTCCTGGTTTGCCTATTATTCGAGTAGGAGATATTTTAAAAGTCAATCTTATAGTTCAAGAAGCTAATAAATCACGTTTTCAAGCAATAGAAGCTACTGTGATTGCTAAGACAAGTAGTAGGTCTAGTAGGATAGTTAATTTACGTAAAGTTCTCCATTCTGCTAATACTTCTTTAGATTTTGAAAATAGTTAGTTAATTTACGTAAAGTTGTCCATTCTGCTAATACTTCTTTAGATTTTGAAAATAGTTCGGAGAAGAAGGTAGAAAATTAGGGTTTTGTTGTAGGTTGAGTTCTGCTATGTCTATTGCATCTTTTATGGTTTCCTCTCTTTCCTTCCTCTTTGCTGCTAGTTTTCTTGATGTTTGGGCTACCTTTGAACTTATTTCCTTGAGGAGTTTTGGGAAATTGGTGTAGATCTCTTCGCTGAGGTGATGATCGATTGTATTTGCAAGTATGGTGGTGAGCTCACTCTGGAAGGCTTGGGAGGTGAGCAATGAATTGTCGAAACGGTAAAAACTTTTGCCTGTGTAGCCCGATGACGTGAGTCTGAGGGCTAATGTGATTGGTTTGTGATCAAGGCCGCTATGATATGGTGAGCTTCCTATATTGCAATCGTGTAGGGCTCCTATCAATGAATCAGAGGTGAGGAAGAAGTCTATTCTCGAGAATGATGTTCTGCCTTGCGTGGTCTTACATACGCATGAGAATCTTCTGCTGTTTGAGTGTAGTATACGAAACGGGTCTATTAGGTTTTTTCTTGTCATGAAATCTGAGAGATTCAGGTTGTTTGATTGTTGCGAAGGGTTCGTTGAGTGTGAGATTCTGTCTAGTGCGGGATTTTGTACAGAGTTTCAATCTCCCATGAGAATTGCGTGTTTGTGCCCGGGGATTAGCTGTTCCACCATGTGAAGGAAGGGAGTTTTATCTGCTTGAACGGTGGGGCCGTAGATTCCTATGATCGTGAGTTCTTCTTCCTTGAATTTGAGGTCCTGCCATGTATTCTCGATTGTTATATCATTATTTGCACTTGAGCGTTGGTGTAGGAGGATGACCGTGCCGGCCGAGCCATTCTGTGAGGCATGTGTCCAATAGGCCTTTTTAACGAAGAAAAGTTTTCTGATGAGAGCTGTTCTAATTTTTTGCTGGTCTTCATTGTCGGTAAGGTGGGTCTCTTGCAGGCATGTTATGTCCGGGGGGTCAGGTCCAAACCACTCTTGGATCTGGGGCTGTGAATGTTTATTTAGGTGGCGGGCAGCATTTTCCTTCTCTCTTCCTTCTTTGCCCTTTCCTCCGTGATTTTGGCTACCGCCTGCTCTGCTTCTTTGCCCAGCCATTCCTCTCGCAGGAGGGCGGTCATGCTGAGTGCGATTCTGTCCACCCCTTCCTTTGGTCCCAGGAGCTGGAATGGGATCTCGCAGATCAGTTCCCAAGGCTTCCATTCCAGGTCTCGCCTCAGTTCCACTGCCTTCTCGTAGATGGCCATGAAGGGTCTCATATCAGCAAACTGGGTGTCTCCCTTGTCGTTTTCCCAGCTTATCTGCAGTCGCTCATCGTGGCATGCCCTGTAAATTGTTTGGGGGCGCTCATCTGAAATGCACATGTAACTGTAAAATTTTGTTAATGAACAGATCATGTGTTCAAAACACTTCGATTCCTAATCGACGTCGAGGCAGATCATGAGTCCAAAACACTTCGATTCCTTTTTTTTAAAGAATGGCGGCAACCTTTGAGATATCATCGCGAAACTGAACGGCCCCATGTAATTCAGGAATTTTGTTCATCTGGTTCCATCTGGATTCAAACTCAGGTTTGCATTTCAACAGTTTATGGGTGTACCAACCGGCGCTGAGGCAGATTATGCAGCGAAGAGTTGACTTTCAGGTTGCAAAGTAACACGTTGATTCCTAATCGACGACGCCGAGGCAGGGCAAAATATGGTAATACGAACCGAAACGTCTCACAAGTGTCACTCTTCGAGCCTTTGATTTTAGAGAATTGCGAAAATTTGAGTTCTGATCGCATAGGAACAACGTCAAGGAGCTAACCCCCTCAGACCACCAGTTCACACGAACCTAAGTAGTGCTCTTACTGGTATACACGGTAAGACGGTAAGAGCTTTTCGATTCGGGCCAGCGCCGGTAGCAAAAGTGGCAGGCCACTTTGAAAAGGTCAGTTGCAGGTTCACGAGCCTTGGAAAGTAGCTTCGTCAATCTAGGTTTGTGTGAACTGGTGGTTGACGATGGGATTTTTTTTTTTTTTTTAACTGAAAATTGCAATCAAGTTGGCCGGAAACTTGAACCATGTAAATGCTAATCATCTATGGCTAGCGATCCAGTGGATCCACCAAAGAAGCAAGAAACCTTTTTACTTTTTTCTTTTTGTCCCTTTTTTTTTCCTTTTACATCGACCCCCTTTTCATGCAGTTGCTCCTGTGCAAGCAAGACACACAAATTGAAATATGAACCAAATCACGCAAGAACAAGAAACACAGTACAGGTTATGGGAGAAGTACAGAATGCAAAACACTTCAAAGTTCAAAGTGTTTAGTATTGTTCAGTGTTTACACAATCATAACAACTTTAGGCAATTTTTATGTGAAACAATAAGCATAATACGATAATGATATATTTCTAATTTTCTATGTTAACTCTGCATTGGTGTGGAAACACAGCGAAGATTGCTCACAAGAAAGAAGAGAGAGAGGAAAAAAAAGCATAGAAAGCAAGAAAGTGTGGGAATGCGGGAAGAATTGCTTGGTCAGAAGATAGAAGAAGATACACAACGAAAGAAAGTAGATGGTAGAGGCTGTACCAAGGAGCCTAGCTCAGTTGGTACACCCAAGAACTGTTGAAATACAGACCCGAGTTCGGATCCACATGATGGAACCAGATGAAAGAAACAATATTTCTGAATTACATGGGGCCGGTCAGCTCCATGACAATATCTCAAGGCCGTCAACCTTAGAAAAAAAAAAAAGAAAAAGGTGGTAGAGGCTGTATAGTATTGAAAGCAAGAGCACAAAGTTGGGGTGACTCTGAAGCCGAAAATTTTGTGCCTCTGCATTGGTGTGGAAACGCGACAAAGATCGCTCACAAAAAAGAAGAGAGGAAAAAAAAAGAATAGAAAGAAAGAAAGTGCTAATAGACAGCAAAGGAATGCTAAACATAGCCAAGGCTTTCTACAAAGAGCTCTACCATACAAAGACTCCGACCCCCACTCCCCCCAGTACTAGAGAAACGTGGACCAGAATGCTCCAATACCTATAGACAAAACTATCTCACATCACCTTAAGAGGAACTGCAGCTTGCAGTCCAGGGCATGAACAACAACAAAACTCCAGGCATTGATGGACTAACAAAAGAATTGTGGGAAAAATTCTGGCCACTTCTTGGAGGCGATCTGCTGAACTTCTGCCAGGACAGCTGGCTGAAGGAGGGCCTAGGGAATATGTTGAGCTGCAGTGTAAGAAAGGTGACAAAGAAGGCATACGGAACTACAGGCCCATTTCACTACTCACATTGCCCTACAAAATCCTGGCCAAAGCCCTGGCCTTCAGGATCCTCGATTCTTACAGACGAGCGCTTCCATATAGATCAGACAGGCTTCATACCAAGAAGATACATTCTTGACAATGTACTCACTTTAAACGAAGCAGCCAACAAAGTGAGAGAAAAGAGGATTAATAATTTAATACAACAATACTGTTCTTTGACTTTGAGAAGGCTTATGATCAGGTCAACTGGGCCTTCCTGAACTCGAGCATGGAAAAGATGGGAGTAGGTCTGAATTTCAGAAAATGGGTACATATTTTACACAACGATGATATTGGCTTGTGTACAAGTCAGTGGTCTGCTGTCGGAATGCTACCCAATTCCACGATCAGTCCGTCAAGGCGATCAATTAGGCCCCCCAATCTTCCTCTTTGTTATGGAAGTGATAGCCTCCTTCCTACGAAAAGACCCCTCCGTTCACAGACTGCCAGAAATCAACGCAGGATCAGCTCACCATCTAAAGTTTCCTAGAGTAATAATGTTTGCAGACGACCTCACTGTTCTCATACGAGCCTCATATTCATCCTTCAGTGCTCTAGTAAGAGCTATGGAAGCTTTCAGACTGGCCTCAGAAATGAAGATCAACTGGAAAAAAACGATTCGATGGTGGCTGTCAGAAGCACCACAGCTCCAAGGCCCAGAGGCAGCGTTGACTTGGGAGACATCGGAGACACCCACACACTACCTAGGAATCCTGATGACAAACGAAGGCTTTGCCCCCAAATGGCCCAGAATGTGCTCACTGAACAAATCAATAAAATGGGTAAGGGCGGGAACACTTTCACATCTCTGCTGGGTCGCGCCTTAACTATCAATACCTCTATCCTTTCAATGATGTGGTATATAGCATCAATCTGGACAGTACCAGATAACTCAATCAAGGAACTCAACCGGACAGCGAGATGGTCCCGTGACCCCAATAAAGTTAACTGCATCCCTAAGATAGCATGGCATTACATCACGAGGAAACCAAGTAAAGGAGGGCTGGGTATCATCGACCCCAAACAAGAAACCAAACCCCTCCAGGTCAAATGGATCATTAAACTGCTGACTAAACCAGGCACAGCGTGGAACAAACTAGCTCTGGACAGCATTAGAGGTCTAGATCTGGTACCGACACCAGCAAACATGTCGGGTTTATTATGGGTGATGAAGAAGGAATGAACACCCAACACAGGACTCAGAAATTGGCGATAAGGAAACAACCCCCCAGAGGCCAACCCCCCCCCACCTTACTGGACGGCTCTGCTAAGGATTTAGAGGGAAAAAATGCCAAAAAAAGTCGGCAAGCCCAAGACGAAAGAAGAGGTACTGAGGCAACCCCTGTTTGGCAACCCCTGAGAGATGAAAGTGATCACTCATTCTCCCTCAAGCCCAGAGGCACACATTGGCTATCCTGGATAAAACACGGAGTGTGGAAAATCGAACATTATGGGATGGAGAGAAAAGGGAATGGGTCTCCGCTCATGGAGGAAAATTATTCCTAACAAGACCAACAGACCAAAATCCAAGGATGAAGTGTTAAGGCAACCACTTTTTGGGAATGAATGGGTAACAAACGAGGCCGACAATCCGATCTACCTCGAGCAGAAATGGCTGTCTTGGGTCAAAAATGGTATCTGGAAGATAGACCACTTATGGAAGGAGGAAAGGAAAGAATGGATAACGGAACAAGAAGCAAGCGCAAGATTGAAAGGATGCCACAGACGAGGAGCAAACCTTCAGTACATAATTAGTCGTATTCCACAAGAGTGGAATGACATCCTGATTAAAGATGAGCCGTGGAGACCAGGGGAATGGGGCCTCATGATACAAGACTCTAACCCCGCTAGAGCCTTCCACTTCTCCCATATACAGCAAGGCTCTGCCACTAGAGCGTCCTTCCTATCCTTCCCGATTTCCTACAACAGCACTGACATGCCATCCATCCTGAACCATGACGTTGAATCCTCCACACTGGAATTCTTCCTTCTGAGGAAAGTTAGGGTCCTAGGCACATGGCCAAAATCAATGTTCAGACCTGACACTGCAGTCCGATCCTTAGAATTTGATCCCGCTGAATGGGCATGGAAACCCAATAATAACAGCAACTTCAAGGCCAAAATCCCAATTCAAGACTACACCGTCAAACTAGGGTACAGACTCTCATTGAAGAC
>BFEA01000315.1:1781103-1793102 GCA_003427395.1 Chara braunii | reverse complement strand
AAAAAAAAAGAGAACGGGCGCCCACTGCAGAGGGTGCCAACAGTCAGGAACCGGAGATCTGGCGGGTGGTAACCCGCAGACCAGGGATCGAGCCCTGGCTGAGTCCGTAACAGTTGCAGACTTCCACTTGGTCCTGATGCTGTCTTGGTACCTGCATACAAACAAGTGTGTGTGTCTGACCGGCGGCCTGGGCTGGGTACACGCAGACCTTGACTCTTCGGCCGCTGGGCAGTTGACCAAAGTCAGCTGTCGGGCACACAGGCCCTGGGCCATTCCAAGGGTTTTCCTCCCCTTCGCCCTTGCGGCCTCAGACCGGGGCCGTGGCCGTGGCCTGTGTGTGGCCTTTGGCCACTTCAGAGCATATTGAGTGGCGTATTGCAGATTTACCCCACTTCACCCTTTCGGCAGGGTAAACTACTAACCTGCTGACCACCTTTTTCTGAGTAAGTCTCACAAGACTGCTCATGAAATAGTAAAAAAGAGAGCCCATCTTTCTGCAGAAGCCCGTAAAATTACATGTGTTACTACGAGTAGTAACGGATGTATTTGATCGCCTTCTGTTTGAGGATGCACTCACACTTTTTCTGTTTTGTGAGTAGTGTGGCGAGGCCCTTAGTCTTGCTGTTTCTGAAGCAAG
The DNA here is from genome assembly GCA_003427395.1 of Chara braunii. NCBI lineage: Eukaryota > Viridiplantae > Streptophyta > Charophyceae > Charales > Characeae > Chara > Chara braunii. The sequence continues at coordinate 1,792,465 of BFEA01000315.1, read as the reverse complement.
CTGCTGGGCTTACAGTTTAATTGGTTCAAGTGCACCCCTTGTTTAAAGTTTATACTTGAAAATCGTTTTTGTTTTCCGATGGTTCCCTCGGATTACATCAAAAATGCAAAATAAAATAAAATAACTGATACATCCAGAGGGCGGTCTGAGGGATACCGCGCCGGTAGCGCCAAACTGCCGCGGGGCGAAACCGCGGGGAACAGCGTACCTCTTTGAACCACGTAACAGCCGGCTGAGCACGGCTGTGGCCCTTCGCGCGGCGCCATTGCTGATTGGGCGTCAGAGGCCGATGGGGAGCTGCGGGGCGGAGTGAAGACGCGACGCGCCATAGCGAGCCACGAGGGCTGGGCGCAGGGAGCCATGCGCGTGCGGTGGACTGGCAAAGAGTGGTAGTGCAGAGCCCGGATCAAGGCGAATCGCATGCAAGCGAGCTCAAAGAACGGAGTTGCACGCAAGCAAGGAAGATTTGCAAGTCGGACCAGGCATGGAGGTCTTTCAAAAACAAGGGCGAGCGTAGAAAAACAGCGAGGTGGGAATACAACGCGACAGAGGAGGTAAATCAAGGAACAGAAATAAGGTTGAAGGAAAACCTCAAGGCGATAAGAGATAGGCCGATTGGGTGGGAGTAGAGGATCTATGGGCATTTGGAAGAAACAGAAACGAGGGGAAGGAACTAGGGATCGGTAAGAGTCGCGGGGGATGTAGAATGAGATAGATTTTGCTGCGGATGATCAAATGTGGAGACAGAAGAGATAGGACGAGTCGGGGGACGGGAGGACGAGGGGGAGTGGGGGACCGAGCTGACAGGTCGCAAAGAGGGCGCTAAGGTGAGCTGGGGATGAGGTCGGTCAGATGGGGTTGACAGCGGGAGGGATTGTACGGGAAGAAATGGTGTAGGATGAAGGTTGGTCTGCAAGGAAAACTGAGGTGGATATCCGGAAATTAGGACAGATCGACAAGGATTCGCTACAAGACAAAGACTGGACAAGGGAGTTCTGGGGTGGTGAGCAGTAAGGACACTTGTTAAGAGGTACTATCTGACAAATGTGCAACATGCCCTAACACAGGTACGTTTACGCGAAGGGTCAAGGAAGGATTGGGGGACAGAGTTCGGTAGCGCAATCGTCGACCTCACACACAGGAGAGGAAAGAGTGGGGATAGAAAACATGGTTGGGATGAAAAGGACGAATTGGTTTGAAAGGGTAGAAGGCTTATAGAGAGTGGGTGGGCTGAGGTAAAGAGAACAGGCCTCGCACCCTCCATACCCATCACTCCCCGTGAACTGACAAATGGCTCGTTAAAAAATAAAAAATACAAGCACACATAACTCGAATACACAACACAAGGAAATTTAATAGACAAAGAAATAAAAAGAAAAAAAGGGAATAAGGAAAAACATAGTAAGCACTGAAAAGACATATATAACCAAAGCTAGGAAAGGCCACGATGGGGAGGCAACCGGTCACGCAAATAACCACCAGGCGACAGCGTGCACACAAGAGGCTTGATTCGATGCTCTTTTATAGCGGGGCGATGAGGCAGCTCGCGGAGCACTATATTAAACAAGGAAGACAGACACAATCAAACCCGGCCAGGCCTCTCCCTTCTTCAGTCAAACACCACGCTGACGCAAAGAAGGGAAACATACCTATCTCACAGAATGACATGGAGATTTTGACTGAGGAAGAAAGGATGCTGATTGCATCACAGGGGGAAAGCGTGGTTCCCCCGTCAGGCTCTGACCGGAACAGCGATCCTCCCACCCAGGTGGCTGCCTCTCAGAATACACCGGCCACATGGGTGGACAGGGTTAGAAATCCGAACCAGAGGGCCAAACGTTGACGGTTCCCAGAGGACAGGGCAGCCCACGTACGGGAGACCTGGTCATCCCCCTGGACAGTCTGTCCCCGGCACGGGCCTTCTTCATGACCCGCTTTCTCCTACCCTCGGAGACACGTGTTGTGTCGCAGGGGGGCAAGCAGATCATGGTGAAAGCCTACCCGGAGCAAGGGCTGGGCTGTAGGGACGCCCTTTATGCTAAGGATGCAAACAACTGGGTTTTTCATGACGACGCGGCATCTAAATCAATTAATGATAAACTTCAGATAAAGTCAGATGGATTGGCCGACGCCTGGAAGTCCTGAAAGGCAGCTCAGAGCTGGCCCGCGATCCTTTTCTCATCCAACCACTCTCCAGCACACATTTCACGGTTCTGTGTATGCTCGAGGCAGATAAGCAGACAATTGAAAATTGGAAATGCCTGCCCTGCGATCGGTCTGAAGTACGAATCCACCCATGGACGCCGCAGCGCTGGCTCGGACCGGAGGAAAGACAGCTACAGCTGATGCAGGATTTCTACCGGGTCGAGCTTCGCCATATCGCGGTAGAAATCCAGGCAGCCTTCGTGCACGACTTCGGGCAGTTGTACGATATTATTACCTTTATCAACCCCCTCCCATCATACGTTGCGAAGAGGGATGGCTACCTTATGCTGGCCCTGGATTTCCCACAAGGCCAGCCTTTTCCTTTGGATGATGTGATACCCTATCGCGTGGGGGGCAAGGAATACATGATCCATAAAGCGCATAAAATGAGACCATGGTGTCACAAATGCCGAGTATACGGCCATTTGCGCACAGATTACTGGTGTCCTCTTCACCCGCAAAAAAGAGTTAGGGGAGGTTGTTGAGGGACCCGATTAAGGCGACACATTGAAGGGCAGTGGACCCGGGGCATGAAGGCTGGGTCTACGTGGAAGACCAAACGAGTGAAGGGGTACCGAAAGGCTGGGTGAGGGAGAAAGCTGGGGAACCAGAATGGGATACACGCCCCCCCGGCTCGTGGAACCCCCCGACACCGGTTGACGATAAACTGCAGAAAGAGGAGCCGAAGTCAAACGCCGAGACAGTGGCGGATGGAAAGCAATGATAAGGAAGGGCAGGAAAGGAGTCTGGGTTCCAAAACACCCCCTGGGGCCTGGGCCAGGGCCGAAAGAAACAGAGGTACCAAAAGATCCCGACCAGGACACGCACGGGCAGGGAGAGTCAAAAGGCAAAGGAAGCAATGACACAGGGTATACCAGAGAAGAAGACACAGTAAGCATTGGCCCCCCAGCGAACAAATATGTGCAGGAGGGGGGGGATATGGGTGCCGGGGCCCGGGGAAGCAAGAAACTAAAACAGATTGCACGTCACCCGAAACAGTCAGCACCGAACGTCTCCCCCCTTTTTCCGACCAGCAAAGAGCAGGTTGGAATGGATGACACATCCAAACAGTCTGGCCCTGAGACCGATGGGGCACAGTCTGCGGGCGACATACCACAGACAGGGGCCGAGTCGGGAAGCACAGATCACACAGACCCCTTTCATGCGGCTTTCGGACCAGACCCTATGGACATCGACCCCCTCCCGGGCGATGCAAGCAAAGCCCCGCAGGGCCTGGCACTGGAGAACGACCAGGCGGGCAGAGAAGAGGGGGCTCTGCCGCAACAACAGCCCCTGGAGCAGAAGTTGGTAGCTGTGGCAGAGTGGCTAATGGCACAATTGAAAGCTAAATACGGCCCTGTTACAGAGGAGTTCTGGGACCATACTTATATAGAATTGTTTGCAATGCTGGACACAAGTACCTCCCTTAAAAAGGTGCTCGAACAATGAATACAACCCGGCATGTCGTGGACAGAGGCATGGCACAGACTGGCAACTATTATCTTCGGCTGGTTCCGGCCACCAGGGGATAACCAATTTGCATTTCATGTTCCACCCCAGGGCCCTGGCACCGCTGATCCCGTGAACAAAGAAGCAACACAGCCTGACCCTCTGATTCCTCCCCCTGATGCACCGCCTTTAGATGTTGACGAAGATACACCATTGGCACTGTAAAAGAAACATAAACTGAGACATCTGGTTGGAAAGGGCCAAGATAGTGGACCATCATCAAAAGAGGCCGTGTTGCTGATACCACTTCGCCAAAAGGAAGGGAAATGAGAAATAGGGCTGTCACCGTCGGGAGGGAGCCGGCAGGGGGGAGTGATCCCACAGGGGTGGACGTCCTTTTGGGCAGACCTGAGTAATAGGTGCTCAACGGATGCGGGAGAGATCCTGAAGATGCAATTGTTCGCTCATATTGTAGAATCTTTTGAACCAGGCGCACAGGCCATGCTTATCATCGCGACGGGCCCTATAAAAACAGCCCAGATTGATGTATATGTCCGCTTCGATCCGACCAAGGACGCAGGTCTGAAATGGCTCACACATAACCAACTGCTCAATCTCCAAACTGCCAAGATTAAATTGAATGAGGTATGGACGGAACGGGATGTGCAAAAAGGCCTCTGTGCTCTTCTTCATAACGGTCTGCTGATGGGAATGAAGGGCTGGAACTGGGAGCTGCAACCGTGGGAGCGTTTTTAACCATCTCTGATTTAGGTGCACAGAGACCGGATTAGCAGAGCAAGTCGAGCAGCGAAAACGGACCCCGTGAAAGCGGTATATGGTAAAGACAAAATTTGGAACCAATGTCAAAGAGCAGCCGACCTGGATCTGAGGTCTCTGAACGTGAATGGGTTAGCCACGGCAAGAGCGGAGAAACAGCAAGCAATCTGGGACCTGATTAGAGGGGTGGGGGGTAGGAACTGGCCAGACGTCATTTGTGTTCAGGAGACCCATCTGATGGGCTCCCCAGAACACAACAGAATTCACAAAATGCTCTGGCCTCACAGAGCCTTTAGAGCACACGCCCTGAAACCCGGGAGTGCAGGGGTCGCCATCTGGCTCCCCCCGGAGTCTCGGGCGGACCCCATCCATTGGGTAGCAGGCCAAGAAGAAGGAAGATGGGTATCAATTTTTGCCAAGATAGAACTCGAAGTGGTGTGCGTAATCTATATATACGCTAACAATGGGGTGGGGGAAAGGAAGAATTTCTTCGAGAGACTCAAATCCCAAATCGCATCCGGGATCCCGGTTTTAATTACGGGCGACTTTAACGCGGCCCTGGATCGATGGATGGATAGATGGCAAATGCGCACCCCCCCCCCCCCCCCCGCCCGTACATCGAGGATGATGAGAGGATGATCCAGGACTTATGCTTGTCGCTGAAACTTTTCGACTCATTCCGGAAGCTCCACCCGGATACGAGATACTATTCTTGCCTCTGGAAGGAAGGAAAAGAGGGTCAATCCAGGTCCAGGATTGACCTGATCCTCATCTCCGAAGATTTGCAGGGCTCGCTGCTCTTGGCAACCATCTTACCGCGGAGCCCGTATCCTGAGCTTGACCACAAGATGTGCATAGCCATATTGACCTTTCGCAAAAAACCCGACCAGGGGTCGGGATTTTATAAGCTAAACGTCTCTCTTCTCCAGCAGAAACCATTCCTCACCTACATCAAGGACTGCTGGTCCTTTTGGCACACACAAAAACAATACATACCTCAGGAAATTGACTGTGCGAGGCACAAGGCCTCAATAAGCCCTACTGGGCCCCTATTTGCAACAGCGTCGACCGACCTAAGTGAAGGCAGGCGCGACAGACCCCAAGAGGCCTATTGTGGACTACTTCGCAACTGGGGAAAATTCAGGCAGCTGCGCAGCGCCAGTTGGTTGGACGCGCCCAGGCCCTGGACTTCTTTATCAAATGCATCTGAGTCAGGCCCTGGGCGAGATTCGCAGCATGGACCCAACTCAAGCTGCAGGCAGTTGGGCACTAGTAACCACCACAGGCCCTGGGCCTGTTTCCCTTGGATAGAGGCTCAGCCTCGTGGGGCCTACCGGAAGCTTCTGGGCCAGGGCCCAGTACCTCACGACTACACGCAGCAGCAGGCCACTTCGATGAAGGGAAGGGCCTGCCTCCGCATTGGACATTCGGGCACTGGCTGCTTTGTGCGCAAGCGCTGCTGCACGATCGCCTGCCAGGCTCACGCGCTCACGGGCGAGTTGGAAGGAGCAGGCAGCCATAGCCGAGCTGCGCTGCTGTATGCTGGATGAGGCGCATGGTGGTCCTTGGGTGCAAGTGGCATCTGTGAGTTGGGGAACGGGGTTGTGAGTGATACGAGAGACATACCTGGTGCTTGATGCGTGCCACATTGGCCGAGGTCTGGTCGTACTTGGGAAGCTTTTGACGTCATCAGCGGCATTGTAGTCTAGGCTAGATAGGATCTGCCATTCGTAGTCTGGGCGCTGTGCGCCAGATAGGATATCAACATTGGTTCTTCGTTGATGATGATGAGACTATTCCAGCATTGTCAATTATGAGCTTTTGGTGTGCTCTTATTTGGTGAAACTCGTGATGCAATTCTGCTTTTGGTTCGAGGTCACGGCTATCTGGTCTCATGTGTATGATGCTGTTTGATTGCTGAAGTTCGATATTGCTCATCTTCCTTGCAATAATGGTTTATTTTTTCTTACAAGGAAATGTACGGAATACTCGTCACAATTCGTGGCCCGCAGAAATGAATGCGAAATAGAGATACTTCAACAACTTCAGCAACTTGAACAGCAGGATACGCCAGAAAACGTACCATATTGACCTGAATCGTCAACCAGATATACAGTCCCTACATCAACAGTTACGGACCTTTGCTGTTCAACTATGGGAAGGAATGCGAATCAGGGCAAGAATGTCACGATACCGAACTGAAGGCACAATGGATACTAAATTCTTTAGCTTGGCCCGTGTACGTACACGAAGGACGATGATTGAGGCCTTGTACGATCCAAAACAAGGGAGTGAGGAAGTGGTAACCTCCACTCCTGCACACAGATAGCACGATCCTTCTCAAAGATCTCTTCACATCCAGATGCTCTCTGCTGGATGAGCGGGTCAGGCAAGAAGAGGTTGCGACTTTCTTACAACCGCTCACGAAGGGCCTATCCGAGCATCAGAAGGCCCAACTAGACGCCCCGTTGTCCAAGGACGAGGCCTGGGCTGCGTTGTTGCAAACGGACGAGGAAAACGCGTCGGGCCTGGACGGTTTCCCAAAGGAATTCTGGGAAACATTTTGGGATCAGATGACCCCGGATCTTATGAGGTACTATGAGCAGGTATGGGAAACGGGGCGCATGGGGGAGCTGGTTGGGGAGGGGGTTCTCACCTTGCTGCACAAAAAAGGGGACAAAATGGACATTAGACATTATCACCCAATAACTCTTCTCACAGTTGTGTACAAGATGCTGGCAAAAGCCCTGGCGAACCGCCTGATCCCAGTTTTAGAAACTCTTATCCATCCCACACAAACAAAGTTTGTTAAAGGGCGCAGAATTCAGGACAATATTCTCTTTGGTTAATGAACTTTTGAGATTGACCCGACAGGACAGATGCAACGTGGTTGTGGTTTTCATAGATTTTGAGAAAGCATATGATCATGTAGATTGATTTTTACTGGACAAATGCATGGAAAAAATTAACATTGGCCCGCACTTCTGAAGATGGATGACAATTCTACACCAAAATGCCACCACGCGAGTCCAGGTAAATGGGATGTTGGCTCCGAAAGTTCGCCTGCAGCGGTCGGTCCGTCAAGGGGGCCCTGCCGGCCCCCTTCCTTTTCATCATTGTTATGGAAGCACTGGCTGCAAATCTTTGTACGAACAAAGACCTGAAGAAACTGCAGATCTCGGCTATTCCAGAGGAAGCCATCCCGAACTGCTCCATGTTTGCGAACGATTTGACCGTTATGCTAGATGCCTCCTCCGCGAATATGGAGGAGATTAGAAAACCCATGGATCGTTTTACAGTTGTGTCTGCCATGACGGTCAACTAGGGGAACAAGACCTTGGGTTGGTGGATCCATCACCAAGGGGTGCGCACTCCCGAGCAACAAAGGGTTAAATGACTACCTGCAGCGGCTCCGATCCGGGTCTTAGGAATAATGATGACAGCCGCTGGCAAACCAGCCTCTAACGATGACTGGATTTTGAAGCCTGCGTTGGAAAAGATGGCCCACTCGAATGACAAGCGAACATTGCTGGTGGGTAGAGCTTTAGCCGTTAATAATGTCATATTGGTCTCTCTGTGGTACAAATTTGCGATATGGGCCCTTAGCAAAGAGGCCATAAAAGCGCTGAAGAGACAGATCATTGCGCTGCTCTGGAGGGGGGACAACACTCTACCAAATGTCATTAACCGAGTCGCCTGGCCAGTGGTTATTCAGCCAAGAGACAAGGGGGGTCTAGGAATCTTAGATTCGGTCATCCAACTCACAACACTGACAATTCAATGGATCAGGCGGCTAGTATTCACTCACCACCTCCCATGGGCGGCCCTGGTCCTCGAACAAATTACACGACAGGCCCCCCAGGCCCCCCGCGAGGTTGACCAGCTGATGTGGCTTGAGGACCGCTTTTGGTCCATACCCCGCCCCTCCAAACACCAAATAGACATTGAACGGGGGGCCACAAGACGTGACCTGGTTGGGGACGATTTCTGGATTAGGGCCCTTCGAGCGTGGCGTCAACTTTCCATGCCAAACAAGGGCAGACCGGCCCGGTGGGAGGAGGTGATGAGACAGCCTCTCTTCGGGAATAGGGACATTACTGATCGGCATGGGAGAGTATATCGCAGCTCCGACCCCCCGTGGAATAGTTGGGTCAGAAGGGGAGTGGTAAGAATCCGTCATGTATGAGACATAGAAGGAAAAAACTAGAAAGCAGAGCAACAAATGAAACCTAGACTTAAATATTGTCACCATGTGGGGAATAACTTGGAGGAGTTGGTCTTTGCCATACCCCTAGATTGGGTGCGAATCCTGCGTAAGGGACCGCGTCTACAAGAGGGTGATTGGGTAGCCATCCCGAACGACACAGAAAGTGTGGGAAGTATTGTGGTGATAAACGCACAAGAAGCACTGGTGAACCTCTTTCATCGGGAGGTGGATAATAGAGTTAGAAGGTACCACCCTGATGTTTGCAGATGGTGGAAAAAGAGAGACCTACATCGTATCCCGGTACTCCACGAACAAAAAGATTGGTTTGCATTCCGCCCCGAGACCCCGCTGTCTGAACTCCCTCTCGACCCAGAGGAGTGGCAATGGAACCCAGAAGGAAAATGGGGAGCAGGGGAATCAAAACTTTATTTACATTATCAGTAAAATCGGCCTACCACCTCTTGAGACCAAAGATCAATGTGAAAGACATTGTGAGAGAGTGATGTCAACTAAATGTGGGGAGAGACGCTGTTCGGCCCATCCGATGGTTTAAGGCAGTGAGGTCCAGACCTGCAAAATTGGCCTCGCTGCAATGGCAGATAGAGCATCGCTGCCTCCCTACAAATAACTGGATAATAGATCGTACCTACCTAGAACAGAAGGGCTTAGCTATGCCATGGTGCCAGTCTTGCTTAAACTCTTTCACTCACCGCAAGATTCTAGAAACCATAAAACACATCTTCCTGCAGTGCCCAAGCGAGGTTCTGACATGGCGCTGGTGGGACAGGATCTGGTGACAGTTGAGGACTAGATCCACATGGCCATGGGACTAGAGAGCCCTATTATGCGAAGCCTGGTCCCCCCCTACGAATAGCTCCTTCGAAGACAACATGTTCAGGACAGGGAGGCGAGCGGTTATTTGGGCTCTCTGGAGGAAAAGGTGTATACACGCGATTGAAGACGTTTGAATAGAGGGGGAGGAAGTCACAGATTTAGTTAAACAATATATTCAGGAGGAACTCATGGCATAGTGGCAACAAGTAAAGGCACAATTATATCTGTTTCATATGAAAAATGACGTAACACGAGCCATTAAACAATTTTTCGAGGAATGGTTGGGGAGTGTAGGTGGAGGCAAGATAGCTTACATTCGTTGGGAACGAGTCCAGGTACCGGAACAAGGTGGCAACGGGATCAGAAGAGACTACACCATCTGCTTCAATGATTGGACCAGGGTAGACACTGTTGTTCCTCTACGCCCACCTTCAGACTTCCCAGATCCATTCCCGCCCCATGGTTTCGCCATGGTGGACCTGAAGTGGTATGGAGCGGCCTAGGAAGTCTCATTCCCCGAGAGAAGGTTAACAACAGTCGTATTTTTCATCACCACTTCAGGACACCCTTCACCACTTCAGGTTGCAGCCTGCCTAAACAGGTGGTTTTCAGGATCTTCGGACCTTTTGCCACTTCAGGACCATTCAGGTATGAAAATCCTGAATGGTCCTGAACTGGTGAAAGCTCCAAAGACCCTGAAAACCACCTGTTTAGGCAGGCTGCATCCTCAAGTGGTGAAGGGTGGTTTTCATGGTCTCCGGACCTTTCACCACTTCAGGCCTATTCATGATTTTCGGACTGCCTAAAACTCTCACTTGACCACTTCAGGACACCCTTCACCACTTCAGGATGCAGCCTGCCTAAACACGTGGCTTTCAAGGTCTTCGGAGCTTTCACCACTTCAAGACCATTCAGGATTTTCAAACTGCCCAAAACTCTCACTTCAGAATTTTCATTCCTGAATTTTCAACTACCCGATAACCGCTTGTGCATTCCCCAAAGTGGCGGTGAGATGGACTTGACAATAAGACCGTTACATGGTCGGCAATAACGCTGGGGAGCTGCAAAGAAATTGACCCATCAACAAGACCCATTGGCAAGACTGCTGCAATATCGATGACTGGTTAGGCAAAGAGAGAAGGAGACTGTAATTGGGGGAGGAATCTGGATGAGCGGATCCACCCTGCGCAGTTAATCCCCCTGCTACTCGGGGCAATCAATGCTGGCAAGAACTTTCATTCCTTATTATGGCTCTGAAAATTGCATGTTCAAAGACGCTGGACCTCATTTCCAGCAGGTGATGCTCCCCACCAATAGACTGGAGCGACTGGAAAGGTTGATAGGACGGGATGTTCATATCACCCCACCTAACAGCTGGCCCGACTTTTTCAAAAAAAAAAAAAAAAAAAATTTGTACATCTTGAAGTTTTCACCATTGTAACCGTCCAGACAGGCAGACCACGATCCAGACGGACCAATCATCCGGGTTTGGGTCTGATGTCCGGTCCAGGAAGTCCAGTTAAGCCCCTTCGCCGAGAAATTCCCAGGCACTAGGTGCCCCCACAAAAACATTGGCACGATTTATTGACCGTTTTTCGGCCCAACGGACCAGGGTGGACCTTGCCAAGAGTTGGTAGAGCAGGATCACGTTGGCGGCTACGTGAGTGGAGGGGAACGAACAGATACGAAATCGAATCCGCGCACAGGGCCTACTTGCACTACTTGCCATCCTTAAAGATTTTGAATACATCTTGGCAGCTTTCATTTCCAGATGCATTCAATTCTTGGCGGATGGTGGGCACCGCCCACGCAGATGGTGGGCCGTCAAGGAGTTGCCCTGCAGGTCAATGTTCTCCTCTCTCTCTCTCTCTCTCTCTCTCTCTCTCTCTC
>BFEA01000315.1:1727776-1745157 GCA_003427395.1 Chara braunii | reverse complement strand
AGAGAGAAGAAACCGTGTGCTGACACTATCGGACCGAAGAAACCGCCCTTAACAATGGGCAACATGAATCCGGACTACATGCACAAAGGACAAAAAATATGGCGGTGTATCTTTCCATGTTTTGGCGGAAGATTCATTCATACATTGGGTGGTGGAGAACGAAGGACCGATGAATCCGGTAAGCACGTAACGTATCTCTGGAAAGTTTTTTTTTTTTTTTGGGGAATCTCTGAACAAATGAGACTGAATCCTCCGCTTGAACATGGAAAGATACATTGCCATATATGGGTCTCGCTGCACTACTCTGGAAATCTGCAAAACGAGAGTGAATCTTGCGTTAGAATATGGAAAGATACACCACCAATATTTTTGTCTTTTGTGCATGTTGAGAGTAGTGCAGCGAGGCCCTATGTCTTGTTGTGCAGGTGAACATTACCGTTGAGGTTCTGACAGGTTGGACGCGCCGGGCTTCACTCGTGCAAAGAGCTGTTCTTCCTTTACGTTTTTTTCCTTTCATTAAAAAAAAAAAATCCAGGAAAAACGGCTGCCAGTTCCGTCGTTTTCTACTTCAGAAGTAATACGAAGAGAACGTTTTGAGAGATCGCGACCTTCATCATGACTGAATCTGGCCTGCAAGAACCCTGCCATACAGACTCCAAGTACCGTTGAGGTTCTGACAGGTTGGACGTGCCGGGCTTCACTCGTGCAAAGAATTTCTGATGTTATTCCTTAAAAAAAAAAATTCAGTTCCGGGGCCCCGCGCGGCCTCAAATTGTTGTTGTTGTTTATTTTTTGTTACTTGACGCGACATCCCACTTGAGCCTACAACACCCCTCCCCAGCTTTTTTTTTTTTTGGCCGACCCCTTATTTTCGGGATGCGCCGCACCCCGTGCGCGCGCGTTGTGCGCGGTGCGCGGTGCGGCGCACGTGCGGGATGCCGCGCACCTCGATGCGCCGCAAGTATGATATTGATTGATTGATTGATTGATTGATTGATTGATTGATTGATTGATTGATTGATTGGTGGGGGAGGGGTCCTCTTTCCCCTCCCCCCGGCACACACACACACACACACACACACACACACACACAAACTAGCGCGTTCAAATTTTTTTTCAATCAAACAACACAGAAGAAGAAGAAGAAGAAGAAGAAGAAGAAGAAGAAGAAGAAGAAAGAAAAAAAAGCAATTACCTTGGCTAAATTTTTAGGACTCTAATTCCATATCAGTCATGAAAAAATGAGAAAAAAAATATTCCTGCTTCTCTTTTATTTATTTTCTTTTTTTTCTTTTTAACTGATTTTCGTTTTTAATTTTTAACAAATCGTAAATGATGCGAGGATGTAGTCCCTCGGCAGTGTCTGAAAGTGTCGTGCCCACCCTAAGTGAAGGCGGGCATGCAAATATGTGCCAATGCCTGTTTATAGGGCTATGAGACCAGGCTGAGGGGCCCAAGCAGATCCTGTTGTAAACCCCATGTGGGCATGGATCTTCGACGAGGCCTTGTTACGAGTTGGATCCCCGGCATGCCCTTGTAGGGCCCTATCAGCAAGCATGAGCCCGCCCTATGTGAAGGTGGGCCCGTGAATTTCAATATAGCCTAAGTTCATCAATTTTGGCAAAGTTTGGTGGGCTCCAGACAGTTGCCATGCGCTAGTTGGTTACATCCTCCATACTCGTGAGAATCAGAAACAATTCATGAGCCTTCTGGGCCTTTCCAGCAGCACAGTCGAAGCAGGGAGAACCTCACGTTTACTCCTGGGTGGTTGGGCTTGCCTAACCAATTCGGTCCCAGGCCAATGTCTGAATGGGCCTGGGTGCAGACACTTTGGCCCGATGAGAAGCTAGTGGAAATACACGAGGCCCATCCAGTCAGCAAACTGGGCGAGCACTTTCCATAAAGGAAAGCGCTCGCCACTGGTGGGCTCATTCGGGCACTAGGCAGTGCATGCGGCAGCGCTGCTTGAGCGTGCGCTCGCAGGCTGTGTGCTGTGCACTAGCGCTACCGTCTTCACCCGAATAGAACGCCCGGTCATTATCGCTGCATCTGGACGGAAAGTTGGGCCAAATGCGGCTCTAATGACCGGGCGTTCTATTCGGGTGAAGACGGTAGTTGCCAGGCAGTGTGCGCGGGCGCTGGAAGAAGGCAGGGTGCTGCTGAGGGCAGCGCCATAGCAAGCCCTACATAGACAGGGCTTGGCTTGGACAGCCAGTGAAGGTGGTGGTGGTCTTCGTGCATAAGGGAGAAGACGTGGGAGGAAGACCAAGATAGGGAGAGAGTGAAAAAGATGAGGATGATGTTGTGAGGGCGCACACCTGGTGTTGGCGATGGTCTGCATTGGTCGACATCTTCAAATACTTCGGTGGCTGCTGACGTCAACAGTTGCATTGTCAATTCGTAGGTAGGAAGTAGCTCTGTAGGGAGTAGCCTGGGCGCCGAGCGCCAAGGGCCTGGATACGTATGCTGGTGGGGACGAGAGTAAAGCTCTCATTGACATTCCGTTTCGGTGTTTCGATTCTCCATTTGGCGTAATATTGGTGCAATGCTGCTTATCTGGACACTGTGGAACTTTTTTGCTTTCAATGCGATTGTGCTATCTGGATTCTGTCATCTTGCTATCTCTCATTTTCCTCCCAATGAAGTCAAATGCAAAAAAAAAAAAGGGGCTGTAGGGCTTTCAAAACCCTACAGCCCCATTTTTTTTTTCACTTATTTTTTTACCCCCAAAAAAGTATCCAAAAGATCGGGCTGCAAACTAGGCCTGGCGGCCGATTTTTTCGGCCACAGCGGCCGAATTGCTTGCGGCCTAGGCCGCGGGTGTCACATAGCTGGCGCCCAAGAGGGGCAGATACATCCCAGTGTCAGTGAAGGGTGCAAAGAAAATTTGCTATATTTCCTTCTGGGCAGTCAGGGAATATAGCGATATCCATACATCGCGTGAGCAGCAGGTTCATTGGCTGCCGCTGTCGCACCTGCTGGACACAGGGATTGACACACTCTTTTTTTTTCTTTTTTCTTTTTTTTTCTTTTTTTTTAACAACAAAAAAGCTCCATCTATTGGTGGGGAGCAACACCTGCTGGAAACCGGGTCCAGCGTCCCATAGATACAACCATATCCTCACAAATTGGCACAAACTGGGAACCGGGCCCAGCGTCATTAGGGTGTCCAAAGAATTTACCGCCCTACATTTGGCGGAATGGATTGTTCAAGGACCGACGGCCGATGTTCTGATGTCCGAAGATTTTTCGGTGAGTCTGGACCCGGCGAAATACGCTGCGAAAACATACTGCCAAAAATCCTGTGCAAGACATTTTGCAAAAGAAAAAAATGCCGGACCAAGGAGAAACCGTTCAAAATCACCTCAAAGTAAGTGGCGCCCGCATAAAAAAACCGCGTGGAAAGGATCGCAAGAATGGTCCTTCCAAACAAGATTATAATTGCAACATGGAATATTCGTGGTTTGGGTGATACCGCACGCAGACGGAAGAAGTCCCGTCTTCGCAGATGGATCTTCTCTCATAATGTACAAATAATTTGCTTACAAGAAACCAAACTCGATGGTGAAAAGATCGAGAGTGAACACTTTAGTTGGGATGATCCTTAAATTTGAGGCCCCTCAGAGGGTTCCAAGGGGGGCACAAAGATCCTTATTGACAAGAACCTCGCCTGCGTCGTGATCGATAAGTGTGCCGATCAAGCAGGGAGATGGGCTTGGATGAAAGTAGTCTTTTTTTTTTTTTTTTTTTTTTTTTTTTTTTTTTTTAATTAAGCTCCATCTATTGGTGGGGAGCTGTCATTGACAATGAAGAATGGGGAATTATGACTATTTATGCCCCGGTAGATTACGGGAACAGAATTTCCTTTTTTGAGGCCCTTGCTCCCTGCATCCCAGACATAGAGAACCTCATCCTAGCCGGGGATTGGAACACAGTCGTCAATCCCGGCTTGGATACCCCGCAAACTACCCCCTTGCGGTCCAACTCGCTCACACTCTCCTCCTTTATGGAGACTCAATGCCGGTATGATGCCTTCCGTGTCCTCAACCTGGATGACAACGGTTTCACGTGGTTCGGTCCTAGACCATCCCCCAATACCCCGCACCCCAAAAAACGTTTGGATTTTTTTTTGGTACGGGGTTCTCCATGGGACCGCTGCACCTGGGTGGAAAATAAACGGGGATCGCTCTCAGACCACTACTCTGTGGTAGTGGATATCTTGACAAAGGATCTAATTGATAGACCCCGTTTCAAGTTAAACGTAAACATTTTTTATTTTTTATTTTTTTTTAAACGGGCCCAGTGCCCAAGGCAGATATTACCAATAAGAGGAATGAGGCCGGGGTCCTCACAGTCTGCCCGGAGAAACAAAACCGAACTTACTGAGAACCAGGCTCAGCGTCCCTCATGTGGTGACTATGATGATGATGATGATACTACTGATGATGATGCTGATGGTAATAAAAAATTGTATTAATTGTGATAAGCTATGCTATATTAACAGTTATGGTCTCCTAATCCTAGAGCAACTTCTAACCCTCCCGGTACGAGGACATTGTAAGACAGAGACAATACCGACCTAACCAATGTCCCCTGTAGCTGTTCTCTCCTCGCCACGGAGCAGCCCCCCCCGGTTCGCCAGTGGATTGCCTTCCCCCCTCGGCAACCCCCAGATCTCTCTATAAGGCCTCACGCTGCTGCCTGTGCAGGTTACAGGGCAATGCCCCAGCTTGTAAAGTTGGTCTCTACCCAGATGGGTAATTGGAACAACGCCAGAGTCCTATTTCCAGATCTGGAAACATGAGCAGAAGTAGGCATTGGCATTGTCCAAGCATCCCTGATCGAATTCTCGAGAATGAAAGCCGTAGATAGAGCTTGGAAAGAGAAAAAGTTGACCCAAGAGAAAAAGTTGACCCAAGAGATAAGGATGGCAGAATTAACATCTTCATGCAATGCCCAATCGCTCAATTCATATGAAGATGGTGGGATCGGGTTTGGAGAAAGATGGAATCCGCAACTCCTTGGCCTTGGTCTGGCAAGCCATATTGGCTGGTCATTGGCCACAGGCAGAAGCAGCCATGCCCTTCATAGAAAATATGTTCAGACTTGGAAGGAGAGCAGTGATATGGGCACTCTGGTGGCAGCGATGCATGCTTACCATGGAAAAGGTGAGAATAGAGGAACCAGAAATCACCAAACAGATTAAGCAGCAGGTACGGGCGCAGCGCTACCGGGAGTGCTGCGCCCCGGCAGCACCAACCACCAATCAAGGCCACCGATTGCGCGCGATTGGGCGCGCGCCCTGATCCGAAAATTGGGCCACTGGTGGTCCATGTTGAGGAGCTGAGATGGTCCAAATTTCAGACCAAATGGTCCAGCGGATCACGAGATATCGAGGGTCGTGCGCCAAAGCTTCATTGACAAATTCAGGACGAAGGGGTGGTACGTGGAGGATTTTCATGGTTCATGGGAGGAGCAGCGGTGTGATGGAGTAGGTGGGTGACAGAGGAGTGGCAGGGCAACGAGGGAGTGATTGGAAAGGACGCACAGTCAGAGCGAGGTAACGGGAGCGGCTGGTACACGTCAAAGAATGGTACATGGTTTTCCTCTTCTTCAACAACGTGGTGGGTGGTAGTATTGCGGATTGAACCCCCTGTGCTGACTTGTCAACAGGTTTGATGAGGGGTGGCGCACTGTTTTTGATTTCCCTGAGAAATTGAGGATGGCCATTAATGTTCTTGGTGTTAGCAGCGCTTTGAGCCTGAGAGCTAGCAGTGGGAGGCGGGGAATCCTTCCTTCCCCAAGGACGCTGGGGTAGGGTTTGCAGAGTGTGTGGTAAGTAGGGGGCTGTTGAAGAAGTAGGGAGGGGAGTGTTGGTTGAGTGTTGCTTTTGTCGACGTGCGATTGGCTTGCTTCTCCTCTCTGCAGTAATGATCTATTCCTGATTCTATCCTTTGCGTGGTGAAATTCCTGATTCAATAACTTGTGTGTAAATTTTTCAAAATCGTAGGCAGTTTTTTTTTTCAAGACTTTTGACTCCTACTTTGCTTGTATCTTCGCACCTTCATCGTAGCATATCTTCGGAATTTCGGTTTCTTAATCATTACTATCTCATTTCATTTTCTGAGCCATTTTTGAATCTGATGGTTCCAAGAGTAGTCTCTCGATACGACTGGCTAATCTACAACCGGGATTGATTTCTCAAGGTGATGTTCGCAACGGTTCTCACTAATACATCTTTCAAAACATTTCCTTCTTAACGGTTTGACCAACGATTCTCAAACCAAAGTTTGAGAGTCGATTTCGTAAATCCTTTTTGGATATCTAAATCTATATTCACAGGTTTTTGTTTAAGTTTGACTGTCGACTTGGTTTTTCTGATTTGTATGTTTGCTGTGTAGTTTAATTTCTGATTCTACAGTGATCGTACGGTCTTGATTTTTTCCTGATTTCGAGATTCTATTTAGAATAATTTTCTAAATGTTCGATTCAAAGTCAAAGAGGTAGGTCTTGGTTTTTACTTTCTTGTTTCTGTGTAATAATCTGGAGAGATGTTATGTTCTTAAAACTTCGGTTAAAAATGAGCGTGAGAAGGGGTTACCGTGTTAGGGTTGTCCTCGGGGGACTTTTCCAACATGGAGAAGGTTGGAAGAGGGGTTGGGGGACCGCCGTTCTGCAAGGACATGCTTTGGGTGGGAACTGCTTGCTCTTTAGAGAGCGGTGGTCTGTTAGGGTGCTTGTCCCGAGTTGGGGTCATTGAGGAGAAGGGGGCTTCTCTCGACGGGGGCAGCTCAAGGATAGGAGGGCGAGGGATTTGGTAAGAATGAGGGTAATGTTATTCTCTTCACAGCGGAGAGGTGTTGTCTTCTCCTTTTCCCTCTGTGTTGTGGAGAGAACGGGAGGGTAGCTCCAAAGCTTGCCCCGGCATCTCAATCGTTTTGTAATAATCTGTATAGATTTCACTTTATCAATTTCGGTTCAAAATGAGCATGCAGGGGAGTAGAGGATTCTAAATGGGAGGTGGTTTTCAGGTTTGTCCTTAGGGGACCGTCCCATATGGAGAGGGTAGGGATGGAGGTTGGGGGAACCACTATTCTTCGGGGACTGGCTTTTGGTGGGAACTGCTCGTTCTTGAGGGAGTGGTGGTTCGCTAGGGGGCCTGTCCTGAGCTGGGGTCAATAAGGGGAACGGGTCGCCCTTTGACGGGGGCAACTTTTGGACAAGAGGGAAGGTTTTTTTTTATTAGAAGGTAGGGCAAATTTGTTTCTCTGCACGATGGAGAGGTGCTGCCCTCTCCTTTCCCCTCTTCGTCGTGGAGAGAAGGGGTCACTGTGGAGGGATGAGGCGGTTTTAGGGTTGCCCTTGGGAGACTTTTCCAACATGGAGAAGGTTGGAAGAGGGTTTGGGGGACCGTTGTTCTGCAGGAACAGGCTTTTGGTGGAAACTGCTTTTTCTTTAGGGAGCGGCGATTTGTTAGGGGGCTTGTCCTGAGTTGGGGTCATCGAGGAGAAGGGGGCTCCTCTCAACGGGGGCAGCTCAAGGACAGGAGGGGAAGAATTTTGGAAAGATCAAGGGCGATGCTAATTGTCTTCACAACGGAGAGGTGCTGTCTTCTCCTTTCCCCTCTGTGTTATGGAGAGAACGGGAGGGTATTTCTAAAGTCTTTCCTCTACTCCTTTCAGAAGTCGTCAGAAGCCGCTGGGGGGTCTCTGAGTTAATTTTTGAAATTTTGCCTATTTCTGAAGTTTTCTACGTAATTTTTTGAGTAATGGGACGTTGGGCCCGGTTCCCAGTTAGTGCCAATTWATGAGGATATGGTTGTATCTATGGGACGCTGGACCCGGTTTCCAGCAGGTGCTGCTCCCCACCAATAGATGGAGCTCTTTTCCCAAAAAAAAAAAAAAAAGCAGGTACACTTCGAACTTGCACAAAGATGGCTAGACACAAAAGCACAGCTAGACCATTTTAAACAAGTAGGAGATGTCAGACGACGGATCACAGCGTTTTGCACGGACTGGGTGGGAGGGGAGAGAGCAGGATGGATTGCCAGAGTAGAATCGAGTGGAGACAGGGGAGAGGGACATAGGGATTTGGAAGAGATGAGGGACTACCGCTTAGGCTTCAATGACTGGACTAATATTGAACCCTCATTTCCACTTCGCCCCCCCACGGATTTTCCAGACCCTTTCCCACCCCATGCCCTCTCCTTGATTGAAACCCTGTCTTGAATGAGGTAACCTTGTCCTCTACACACTCTTACTCATATATAAGGAACTCCTCCCTGGAGCCCCCCGGGGAGGCTGTTTCTGCCCTTAAAATATCCATATTTCTTCTTTCTTCCATATTTCTTTTCCTCGGCTGAACTTTTGAAGCACTCTGAGCACGAGAGTATGGGAGACCAGTAGGGGAGGGAACTAGTAGTAGCAGTGGGTATCTGGCGCCGGTTGCAGGGTGAAGAGGTTCCTCCCTCCTTCCAGTATCTTGCTCAGTCAATCCCCTGGATCCCAGGGCAATCAATGCTGGCAAGACCTTCCTGAACATCTACTCTTTTTGTTGTAACTCAATTCCAATCTGTACAAGGGACGCTGGACCCGTTTTCCAGCAGGTGATGCTCCCCACCAATAGACTGGAGCCTCTCCCCAGGTGCTAGTGGTGTCTGCTCTTATCAGCACCACTAACACTGGCGGGGGKATGTTATAAAAAATAAAAAATAAAAACTTAAAAAAAGTTCAAAAATTTGAAAAATTATATTGGGCAGGGATCCGAAAAGAAAAACTGCAGCAACTAGAGCTGCTAGAAACTCAGAAACAGGATCAGTGGTTAGAATGGCTTAGAATAAGGGGTATTGTAGGATATGATCATATGACTAAAATTACGTTTAGGTCTCGATTGATAAGACAGTCCAAGCCGTTATTGAGGGATTTTTCCCACCCTTTTGCAATAAATGGCCCCCCAGCCTCGGACACGATTACCATGTGCTCCTATGCCCATGAATACTTTAAAGACATAGTCTCTACTTGTAGACCTCTGGACCCCCCGAACGTGGACCTTTCAGAGACCTCAGACTTTTGGGACAAGACACGAGTCACTCTTTCCCACACAGCCAAGGAAAGATTGGAGGAACCAATCGCAGAAAGAGAGATCCACGCCGCTGCCAAACAGATGGCCTTGGGCAAGTGCCCAGGCCTGGATGACCTTCCTATTGAACTGTTCTTGGCCACATGGGGCGCTTTGCCCCCTTCCTTTGTGAAATCTACAACAGTGCCAGAGAAACAGACACCCTTCCCCACAATTTCACAAAAGGAGTCATTTCTCTCATATATATAAGAAAGGGGATAAAAAAAATGTCCGTAATTGGAGGTCTATTTCGGTTCTTAACGCCGTGTATAAAGTATTAGCTAAGACTATGACCATCCGCCTACCATCGTTCTTCCCATAATTAATCGGGTGGGAATAGGGGGCCTTCGTAAAAGGCCACTCCATCTACGAAAACATATTATCCACCATACAGGCCTTGGAGGTAATAGGACAGGAAAAAAAAGAGGTCGCAGTCCTTCTCCTAGACATGGAGAAGACCTATGATGAGGTCGGTTGGGGCTTCGTATTTACTACCCTTAAAAGAATGGGCTTTGGAGATGTATTTGCAGGGGCGTGAGGGCCATGTATTCTCATGCTTCCTTCTAGTCTGTAGTTATGGTCAATGGAAAACTGTCTGAGGAATTTGAGTTAACCCACTCCTTAAGGCAAGGTTGCCCACTGACCCCGTTGCTGTTTGTCATTCAATTAGAAATTTTGTTAGATAATATTAGAACTAACAACGGATCCAAGGGATATCCCTCCACCCCCAAATTCAGTGGAAGGGGGGGGCCTTGGCTGATGACCTTACTGTAGCTTGTAGCAACAATAGGGATGCTCTAGAAGGGTTAAAACAGGTATTAGATTCCTATTGCTTATTGTCGGAGGCAACCATTAATTGGAGCAAGTCTGTGTTTTTCTTCCCCGAACCTTATAAACTGTGTGTGGATTGGGGTCTGAAGCAAATCCCGGCCAATGCATCGGACCGGTTCTTGGGCGTCCAGGTTGCCCTCTCCAGTTGTGCAGCCACTCAAGACTCCTTGCTAGCGAATAAAGTTTTTTTTTTTTTTTTTTTTTACAAAAACACAAGCTCCATCTATTGGTGGGGAGCAACACCTGCTGGAAACCGGGTCCAGCGTCCCATAGATGCAACCATATCCTCACAAATTGGCACAAACTGGGAACCGGGCCCAGCGTCCCATGACGAGCACATTCAGAAAAGTCATCAGAAAATTCCATGAAAANACGAGCACATTCAGAAAAGTCATCAGAAAATTCCATGAAAATGAGACTAGGAACCTACTAAGAATTTTAGAGCTACTCCAGACCTTTTCTGCGAGAAACTTAAGATTCAGACAGAATTCGGATCTGAGAAAACTTACAGTTATTCAAAAAGTATGGGAATAGCCTGCCGAAGTCCTGCAAATGCCCTTAAACCCGCGAAATCCCTAACAAAACCTTCCAAGGTTCTCCAACACTGTCGTACTCCCTGTCGAGCTCTTCCAGGCCTCACACTCCCTCATCCTGCTGGGTTACAGGGCAACACAACTCACCCCAGCTCCGGCCAGCGTCGTCCCAGCAGCAACCCTTGGTTGAATAAAGTAATGGCAAGGATAGCCGGTTGGCAGAAAAACCACAGACTCTCGTTGTTTGAAAGAACCTTGGTACTGTCGGCTGCTGCTTTCTCGATACTATGGTTCCCGCTTTCTGTACATCTAATGGGACCCTATGCGCACTCAAGGATTCGTGAAGCGGTGGCAAGATATCTATGGAAGCCAACTGCGGCGGAAGCTCAAGGTTTTATCACCAAGGCGGCATGGGACATTATGAACCCCTTCCACGCTCGAGGGGCGGACTTGGCATTCTGGATCCGGCGTAGCAGAATGTGCCATTGCTGGCTAAATGGGTCCTTTTGGCAATCTTTGGCCTGAAAACAAAATTGTGGATCATCTTGGCCCAGTATATTCTGGCCAAGGAATGGTCCCTCCCACTCCCTTCTATGGTCTGGATCTGTATGCTAATACCCTCCTATGCATAAAGGAAACCAAGATCAAGACTATGGAGGAGTATACTCTATTCATGGAATAAACTCAAACCAGGTGCCTTGCAACAACCAAATACAAGGGAGGAAGTTCTCAGACAAATCATCTTCGAAAACCCATACATCAAGCAACCGGATGGGAGTACATTCATGGCAGACGGCTCGTCGGGCTCCTTTGGCCGTGCGTGGGTGGAAAAAGGGATCATTCAGATCCAGGAGCTATGGGACCCTGGAGCGGAGGATTGGCTGCCCGTCTCAGCCTTACGTCAGAAACTTCCAAGACTTCACCATGTTACGGAGAACTTCTCTAAGTTAAAGGAGGCTATACCTGCTTATTGGATTAATCTCCTAAAAAACAACCAAGCCAGGGATGCAGGCACCTGGCTGAGGGCTGCCAGAAATCCCAGAGAAGTATGCCAAGTCCTGGGCCCAAGCCTCAGCCAAGGAACTGAAGTCCAGACGTGGAAAATCACCAAGGATAGAAGGTTGGTGTCGACACTGACCAGAGCCGAGGAAAGAATAGAGACTGATCTGGAGGACCTAGAGGACGTCTGCGTGTGGGAGGATTCGAGCTTAGTAAGGAGAGCTAACTACTGGCTATTAACAGTGGACATAGGCCAACTTCTGGTGGAGCCGCTCCTGTATGGATGG
The DNA here is from genome assembly GCA_003427395.1 of Chara braunii. Lineage (NCBI taxonomy): Eukaryota > Viridiplantae > Streptophyta > Charophyceae > Charales > Characeae > Chara > Chara braunii. The sequence continues at coordinate 1,733,390 of BFEA01000315.1, read as the reverse complement.
AAGGACACGACTGGGTTTGTGACACCACTCGTTGATTACAAGCCCAGGATAGGAGTGGGGTGGCTACAGGCTGCTGTGACGAAACAACCGATCGTGAGAGCTACGGAGAAGATAAGCCGAATTCCCAGGGATGGACTGGGGAATTTGGATATGTTTAAACTGTGGGCAGCCTTGAAAAAAATCCCTTCGCAGAAGCAGGCTAGCATAATGTGGACGCAATCCATGCAGCTGACTCCTTCAGGTACTTGGTTGAGATCCAGGAAAATGAATATCTCTGAAGAATGCAAGCGCTGCCACTGGGAATGGGAGACAAACATACACCTGTGGATCGAATGTTCGTTTGCCCACCAGCTATGGGCTTGGTGGAGGTTCCATTGGTCGAAGATCGTGGGAGATGCCTTCCCCTGGTCGGATAGCTGAATTATCTTTGGCAGCTACCCACCGCACCGCACGTATCCCTAACGTCCGGTTGGGTTTATGTTGCCCTGGTTTGCAGAGGTGCCTTAATGCAAGTGATCTGGTCAGCCCGTAATAATCAAGTGTTTCGAGGCAAACCAACTCCACTGGAACAACAGAAGCAACCAACTCCAGCCAACATCAGAACGTCCATAAGAGCAGATGTTCGAGAGTAGGCCTCTTAAGCAGGGCGGAAGGAGATGCACAAACTGAGTACAAAAGAAAGAAGGATTTGACAAAGCTCCATGTGTATGAATTCTCCACGAACGGGACATCGGTCTCCACAGATATCGTAGAGCAATGTCCGGGCAGTAATCCCATTCTCAACGTCATTCTCTAYATCAACAATGTGTATTGCTGGGTCGCTGTCACAAGCAGTTTACTGCTACTTGGCAGGGACTGCAAGTCGAACAGTTGGTTTGGCAGGGTCATTTTGCGGGTTGCTGCGTCAACACTGTAGATTGCTTCTACGGTACTCACGGCGTAGCATATCTGACAATGGTTTAATGTCATGATTGTCTGTACAAACATTCAGTTGTAATATTGGGGACGCTGGACCCGTTTTCCAGCAGGTGCCGCTCCCCACCAATAGATGGAGCCCCCATGGAATGCTAGGGGTGTCTGCTCTTATCAGCATCCCTTGCAATTCCGCGGGTGTTTAAAAAAAAAAAAAAAAAAAAAAAAAAAAAAAAAAAAGAGCAGACTGGGCTCAAAGAGCAGATAAACTCTGGTTTCGTAAGACTTGGGCTAGGGGGAATCGCCTGGCGGAGATCTCACCTGAGCAAGAGCTTGTTCTCTCTAAATGGCTGCTGCCAAATAGGGTCCAGTAGTCCCCCCTGTTCGCTTTAGAACTGAGGGTGGGAAGGCCCCGTTTTGTTGCTCTTTCGTAGGCCATTGGCCACGACCTTTTCCCATTTAGTGGGGTGTTCAATTAGAGAAGAATAGGTTGGGTGTGTATTGATGACTGATATTTTACTCCTTGTTAAAGATAATGAATTTGTAGAAGATATAGTGTGGAAAGCTATCTGTTTGTGTTGGTTTCCTTTCCATCAGGAGTTAGGCTTAGGACTTTCTAGTTCCACTTAGCTAGTCCTTGACTCAGTCCTGTTTAAGATGCTGATGGAACAGTCAGATCATAAGCTAAACCGGCTGATGCTGCCGGGATAACTCCGGGTTGAATTGTGAGGTCCCCGGCCTCAATGTTTTGGGAAATAAAAAAGAGGGGCATTTTTGAAAGAGGGAAAAAAAAAAAAACCCTTTTCGGTTTTGGCCGCCCAAAGTTCAGTCGTTTGGTATTTCCGGCCCAATGTCTTCCATCTGGGGTACTACAGGCCCACGCGTCGCTCCAGGGCCCTACCGGATCATGAATCTGGCCCAAAATTAGGGCCAGAGGCTGAGGGTGGTACCGCTGAAGGCCTCTGAAGGATAGAATGAGGCCCACGCACACTATTTTGAAAATGAAGGCCCTACCAGCTCATGAATCTGGCTCAAAAACAATGCCAAATTCATCAACCGATAAATACAGGCCAAGGGAGCTGTGGCCACGGCGTGAAAGCGCCTTTTACCCAGGCTGAAGACATTTGGGCCGGTTGTACCAAACGGTCGAACTTTGGGCGGCCAAAACCGAAACGGTTTTGGCGTGGGCTCTTTCTACCAATTATCCCCATTTTCATTGTAGGAGGCTATCACGAAGAGAATGGAGGGCGCCTAAGGACCATGGATTGACACAATAGATGGTCCCTAGACGCCCACCAGTCGCTTCGTGGTAGCCTCCTACAAAGGAAAGGCACAGGTGGGACCGATCCCCTGGACACAAGCCACCCTTATGACCAATGTTCGCAGCCAGGATGGCTGCGCATATACATGGATGTGTTTTGTCGTGTAGTGCGGAGTATATATGGCGTCGTTATGCACATCAACAAGGTTGTGGTCGCCAACCGGAGACCGACTTGTCGTTTCATGAGGCAACGAGTGTGGCGGTCGTGGGAGACGGTGGTGCGATCTTCCGTCAAAGCGCGGGCAGCTGGAGGTTGTAGCGTGGTGCCTCGTATAGGAAAGTTTGGTTGTTATCTGTTCGTCCATCCTAGTAGGTGCATCGACGGATGTTGTTCGTTTTTAGTATTTTAGTAGAGGGAGGTTAGCCGATGGCGGACGAAGTTGCGGCCGGATGCATGCAGGTTTCGTTTTGTTCGCAGCGGGGGGGGGGAATCGAGTTGAAGCTTGATCTGGGAGTGGGGGTGGACGGAGTTGCGGTTAGACGCATGCAGGTCTCGTTTCTTTTTTCTGTTGTTTTTACTTCGTTTTTATTTCACTATCTGTGCGATTGCCAATCCACCACCGTCCTGGCTGCGCCCCTGCGCCCTGCGTGGTATCAGTATACAATAACGAATGTATACAAGCTATGTTTCAGGTACGGTGCAACCAAAATGACGGTTGGTGCGTTGTGTTCGGGGGAAGAGGGTACATGTGCCTGAGGGAGCGGGTTTCAGTCCTCGGAAGTAGTTCTTCATTCTAAATGCACGAGACCCCCTACCCTTTGGCCAAGGAGTTCGGTACCACCAGTGCCTTGCCCAGCTAAAGCTCAATTGGTTAGGCACCCAAGTGGCATTCAGGAGGTCATGGGTTCAATCCCGGCGGCCACCTACGATACACTTGGTGCCAACGAACTGAAATAATCAGCTGGATCCTCCCTGTCGGTATCGGTGCAAACCAACTGAGAGAGAGTCAGCTGGATCCTCCCTGCTGCGAACCAACTGAGATAGTCAGTTGAATCCTCCCGGTCGGTATTAGTAGGGTCTTCAGTCAACACGGGTGTGAGTGCGAGTGTGAGTGGGTTGCATGTGGTGTGCGGGAGAGTGTTAACTGTAGACAGTTGTGACGCTCTAACCTCACGCCCTGCTCGCTTTCCTTGTTGGAGTGACTAAAGCATGGAAAGGGGCCTGGAAAGTGGCAAGATAATGTATGCCAAGGATTTTTGGAATATGGAGTGGCGAACGGAGGCGGGAAGGGGACAGGGAAGGGCCCTAACGACTATCTAATCCAGAAAATATCTTTGAACTTCGTCCCGAGCAGCGCGCCGTCGGAAGGGAGGGCGAACGCATGTCGGATCTCAGCTTCAAACAAGGGACTGACGACGTTCATCGCAAAGCTCAAAATTTGAGTCAGAGGGCCGCAGCCTCACTGCTTTTTCTTTGAATTCTTCCTCACGACATGCCCGATAGTTGAACCCTTGGGCTTGATAGCTCTCCGTGCAGCGACAATCGCTACACAAAGTGTGAGGCCAATGGGAAGCGTTCGTTGCCCACGGAATGATGATCGACTTGTTGAAGGGAAGAAAAATGGAGCAGGGAGGGAAATGGGTATCAACAATCATAAAATCCGCATTGATGAATCCTGAGCACCGTGCTTCGGAAGGGAATTGATAAGGGCCGCCAATCTTGGTGACGTCTTCCAGTACATCCCACTCGCAAACACACGTCTGATCCTCGTTGTACGGGAAAGGTCGCGGGCGGGGAGGTTCGAGAAGTTGATGCCCCGATGGCTCTGCCGACTAAGTCCACATGGCCGATACACGCGCATTCGCCTTCACAAAACAAAACGATGAAATCCCATTACCGCCATTCACCCGTCAGTCGTGCTGCTGCTCCGCCGAGAAGGAGAGCGACGCGAAGCGCTTGGAGGTGAAGGAGGAGCTTAAGAATGAGGAAGAGGACCTTGATGGCTATGGAGTAGTAATAGTGGGAGGTAGGAAAAGTCCTAGACTATGGAGGTAGAGGGATATAACCTTCCAGCCAGGCTATGGAGGTAAGTCGAGGTTGACGAAGGAGGAAGCAGGTAGGAACTGACAAGGAGACTTTGACCTTTGGCTATGGTGGACTTCCATCTTCATCTTTGTGGTTGGCACTATCAAGAAGGCCCCCCCACTGGCATGCTGGTCGGACATGAACTTCCTCTGGAGGTTGGCTGTGGCGGTAGTGTAGAGGAGGGGCATGGCGGCAATGCTTTGCCCGTTGAACATCCGTGCAAGGCATGGACGAAGCACCATAGCTATTGTCTTCGGGCTTGTCATTGTCGTTCTGTAGTCGCTTTTGAAGTTTTGCATTTTTTTGAGAGGTGACTCTTACCCCCCCCTCCTAGTGCAGCGAGGCTGTGTTTGATTTTTTTTTGAAATTTTGCATTTCTATTAAAAGAAAAAAAAACGTTTTTGGCACTGTTTGCTTTTCATTTGATTCTATTCAGAATTTCTAGTTGGAGCCTGTTCTGCTGTGTTTTTTAAGTATGTATGTGATCAGTAAGTGGAGGGGAGAGAAGGGAGGGAGCTCAAGGAGAGCTCTATCTGCTCTGGCGGTAAGAGGGACCATTCTGACATTGGTTCTTGTTAATTGAACTCCATTCATTCATTACTATCATGATTTGTTATTAATAAAAAGGCGGAGGAGATGATAAGAGCAACATGATGGTGCCATGTGACGCGGGGAGAGGACATGGGTTCCCACTTGTGTTCTTCTACTACTTTCCTTCCTCCTCCTCTCAGTTACGCGTTCCTCTTCTGTTCAAGTTCCAATGTATGACATTGTCTCACATTTGACTTTTGCAACTTGAAATGGAGAGGATCATAGCACTCAGGTATCAGTGCTTGACCGTAAATGCTGGTGAGCTGTCGAGAGGCAAGCAAGCTACCCTGACCCTAGCCCGAGGTGATTAGGGCAAGGTAATCTGGGGATAGGATTGAAGAGAGTTGAGTGGGGATGGCAAGAAGATTGGTAGCCCCCATGACACTGTATGCGAGTCGGGACTTGAGTGGACAACACTGTATTAGGGTGTGAAAAAGAGGTTAGGGTGGTGACTCTGGTGAGATGACGAGCGAAGAGGATTTCAGAACAATTGGCGAGGACACGGTGGAAGGAAGCTTTAGCATATGGAGGAATCCAAGGAAAGAGGGGAGGACTACAAGACTTCTTCTTCAACGGAGAACAAGAGGGAAGCTATACCCGCGAGCATGCATCAAGAGAGCTGCAACAACTCTCTCTCTCTCTCTCTCTCTCTCTCTCTCTCTCTCTCTCTCTCTCTCTCTCTCTCTCTCTCTCTCTCTGTGTGTGTCTCTCTCAGGCAGTCGCGGTGTGCAACAGCAGAGGGCAGCGGGGCAAAGAGGGAGACT
>BFEA01000315.1:1657564-1671811 GCA_003427395.1 Chara braunii | reverse complement strand
TCTCTCTCTCTCTCTCTCTCTCTCTCTCTCTCTCTCTCTCCCCCCATCCACAAATCATGTTCAAAACCCTCATCCGCTAGTCGTCTATCTATGCTCTCCGCAATTATCACCCTGCATGGCTCATTGAGAAGTCTACTTATAGATCAGCAAGTGCCTTTGCGTGGGAATCTCAACAAGAAGCTCGAGTATTTCGCTCATGGTTAAAATAAATAAAAATAAAATTGTACCACACATGCACGGATTGCGCATGTAGAAGGAATTTGGGCCAGGTTCAACAAAGACTCAATACAGGACATCGCCGAAAGCCACATACCATGGAGCGCATCCTTCAGACTCCCGTTGGGAACATACTCATATATGAGCGCTTGATGATTCTGGTCATTACAGTACCCGATAAGCCGAACAAGAAAGCGATGCCTCAGGGGAGATAACGCTTCCACCTCCTGCAAAACAGAGGGAGAAATGAGCGGGTGCAACGACCAAAAATCCTCTCGTCAGATCATGTCCGTTTCAACTGCTCATCAGCCAAGCTCCGGCGTCAGTGATAATTTGGTTGATGCAGCAGGCAAACAGGAGAAGGTCATGGAACTCGCCACACAGGAGACGGTCATGGACCTTCCATACTATATCCCACCCCTTCTACCCGGTTCTCTCCCTCTCAGTCCCACACCGCACCACTCAAACACATTCTGTCAGAAGAAAGGAATCCCATGTCGGTGGAGTTGGAAACTTACCGTCTCCTTCCCCTGGTTAGAATGAGGCGTCACCATATCCGTATCTAGAGCACGATTCAGTTCAGGATCGTTTCGCTTGTGGGAAAATGATACGCACAAACTTGGCCATCAAAACAGACTTCTAGCCAGGGTGGCGGGGGGGGGGCGCGTAGAGCCCCCTCCGGCGACATACCCAGCCCATGTGGCTGAATCCAACACATATGGAACTGTTGATAAACAGGTCATGAGTTCGAATCCTGACTGAAACAGATGGACTCGCTAGTCCATCCATGGTGGTGATTGGATGCAGGGAGGAAGGCAGAGCTTGATGCCCACACATTGTTTAAGTCGAGGAGACACTCTGAGGCAGTAGTACTCATGGCATCGATTTAAAGCTTGAAATTCTGAAGTAGCATGCACATTTGCGAGAATAAAATAGCACAAATTGGGGTGCATAGCTGTTCTTCACCCCATGAAATCATGCGCTGTAGAGATTCCACCTCTTATTCCACTCAGATAACTAACAAAAGAAAGAAACTTTAAGTAAAAAAAAAAAAAAACAGAACCAAGAACGAACTCCGTTTGCACCATAGTTCTTTTTGTCCTTCTTTTCCCACTGAAAGTCTAAACAGAATTCTGATCGTGTTTTTCTGACTTTTCTTTTGATCACCCGAAGAGAATTATGATAGTAGCCCAAGCGGAGAATCGGAACCTGTTGCAGTGAGAGTGGATCGGATCGTCACATCATTCCATCTTCAACTGTGTTAAGTATCATGAGCCACCATGTTAGATATAAAAGATGCAAAAGACCAACCGAGTATGCAGTGATGAAGCAAGACAAGAGCACCATGCTGGCAGAATCGAACACAGAAGAACCGTGGATGATCGTCACAACAGGAAAGAGGTGCACCAGCAGAGCAGAGTGGGCCTAAGTAGATCTGAAGCACTGACTTTACACTTATCAGGCGTATACTCTCACCCAACTGAGTTACGGGCCCATGCTTGGACAGACTTGAACTCTCAACCCCCAAATCTGTAGCTTGGTGCTCTATCCAATTCAGCTACAAGCCTACACGCACATTCGTTCGTCCCTTCCGTCTAAGTGTCCCAACACCGGGCCCAGAGAACACAACAGGGAAGAGGCAACAGCGTAAATGAGCAAGGATAAACCAGTCCTGGCAAGAGACGCAAAGCAGAATGGGACTGTGGATAAAGGAGTCCCAAGTTCCCAACACCCCAACAGACGCCAAGCAGAACGCGACCATTGCACGATCGTCGCCAGGGCCAGGTGTCGGGCCCACATCACTAAACACTGAAGCGGCATGTGCAGATGAATAGGCAATGAAGTAGTCGGTAAATGACCTTTCGAAATTCTTCCACGCCCTGTTTGGCATTGCTCTTCAGCAACTTGATCGCCACTGTTTCCTTGGACGCGAACTGGCCTTTGTACACGTTGCCGAATCCGCCGGAGCCGATCTTTGTCTGAAAGTTATTTGTGATGTTATGAAGCACAGGATACGTGAACACTCGCATTCCGTTGCTCTTGTTTATCTCCAGATCACTAAGGTTGATATCGCCTCTTGCCGCGTCTGCAGGCACACACATATGGTCAGTAAACTCTGTAGATTGAAGTTTCAAGTTTCAACATCAAACCTTTTTTTTTTTTTTTTTTTTTTTTTTTTTTTTTTTCAAGTTTCAACATCAAACCTGACCCACACTTCAGAAAAACAGGGGGACATAAAACCCACAGAACAAGTGGCAGTCCAAAAGCTGGTGAGAACTAGCTAGAGGCACCCAAACAGCATTTCAAATGATCACCGGTCACCTAGCCAATGATATGATGTACATTACAGGAACGTTGAACGCGATTTCCAGCAGTTGCTGCTCCCCACCAATAGATGGAGCCTTCAAAGCGGGAACTTGCTTAAGGGGGCTGCTAGTACCACCTCGGTAAGCGAGACCCCCTGTGACTGAAGCTTTCCCAAAAAAGAGGCCTCTATAAGCGCAGACAAACCTTTATTTTCCCGATTGTTCGCCATCCCTTCTCTCACTCCTGCCTCCCACTCTTCTCCCTGTTCCTCCTCCAATTGTGTCAACACACAATATCTTTTGCAATAGCTTCTTCTTCCCTGTTGCTCTATTTTCCTCCATCCCAAAAAAGAGCTCTCTCTCTCTCTCTCTCTCTCTCTCTCTCTCTCTCTCTCTCTCACACACACACACACACACACACACACACACACACACACACACACACAGAGCACAGGCAATAGCCCAAGTACTTACGTCACAGTCACATTTCTTCTTCTTCACCCCAACCCTGTCACTGACCCCTGTCCCAGCAAGAGCCTCCTGATAGGAAGCCTTAGACACTCTTGTATAGGCTGGTCCTGGCCAGTTTGACAGGGGATGGAAGCACTGGTAGACAAGCAGCTTTTTGGGTGGGAGCTGGGGGGGTGAACAAAAAGGACGTGAAAGCAATTCGAAAAGATCACCAGGTGCGTCTTCCCCGGCATCTGTTGAAATAGAACGATGCAGAGAAGATCAGCATGGCCCCTGTGCAAGGATGATACGTATAAACTACTCTGAAGTACTATAAACAGAGAATGGGCCAAATTATTGAAAAAAAAAGAGGAAAAACAGATGACCAGGTGACTGAAGGCACTTTACACCCCGTGATGCCAATTCAGCTATCTTACAAGGAAAGACACCCCAACCTTCCCCCACCAGTTTCCCGTCCCTCTCCCCTCTCCACATCACCCACGGGGAATTGGACCTCAACTACCGGTAGTGGACAGGGCCCGCACATCCCTGCGCCTTCACAACATGCGATTTACACATGTACTACCACTTCTGCCACTTTTCACCGTGCTCTGAGCGCAAACTGGGGGTAACCCCCCCTGCAGCTACCCAAAGCTAGGCCAGCAGCAATAGCCATCAGTAACAGCCACCAATGCCATTGCACTTGCAGGCATGCTCACGGTCAAAAAGTTTCAATAAATTCAAAGTCTAATGACTATGTGACTTGTTTCCCCCTCCATCCGTGCCTGTGCTCTCATACCAGCCCTGGATCTTTTACAATAACACATGGAAAAGCTCAAGGCCACAGTTCACCCAAAGTCAGCACAGCCACGTTGATGCCAAATTCGGTAGAGAGGAGAAAGATGACTCAAACAACCTGGGTATTCACATGAGTTACGACGAGTACCTTTGGGATTAAGAAGCTGGACCTCACGGTTGCGATTAGGAGAAAAGATCATTGTGTCCCCTCTCCTCTTTCTGCACAAGTAAAGGGTAAGAAGTGCCAGAATTGCCAGAAGCAGAGCGATGCCCAGTACCATCACAGGTATAAGAATTTTCAGGAATTTCGTTTTCTTTTGGCTCTGGTTTTGTTCAGAATCGTCGTTGGAGGGATCCCGATTTGGAACCGCCAAAGGGACATTTGCAGATAAGCCAGAGTCATGCCTGTAAACGCACACACACACACACACACACACACACACACACACACACACACACACACACACACACACACACACTCACACACACACAGACACAGACAGAGTATGTGGATGGAATGAGAAAGAGAGTTTGGGGATGTTGACTAAAACAGGCACACACACACAGACACAGACACAGACACAGACACATGCACACACATGCACACACAGAGAGGAACACCAGCAAATGGACACACACACACAGATAGAGAAGCATCCAGAAGTGAACACATACACGTGCACAAAAGAATCATCCAATTAGCAGATAGCACAGAAATGCAGCAGAAGCAAATGCATCAAACTCATGGTAGCACTGCACCCACAGCCAAACCAAGCTCTAGAGGAATGCGGATATTCATGTTATTCATCTGAAGATTCTGAACTCTCTCTCTCTCTCTCTCTCTCTCTCTCTCTCTCTCTCTCTCTCTCTCTCTCTCTCTCACACACACANCTCTCTCTCTCTCTCTCTCTCTCACACACACACACACACACACACACACACACACACACACACACACACACACATGCATAAACATGCCTCCACATCATCAAGGTCATCTTACCATGTGGGTCGTTTGGGACCCATTGTTATGTGTTCTGCTCATCCAGGTCTAACTGTCCGCCCGGGGTGTACAGTACCTTTAGTCACCAGGCGGCCCAGGGCAACTTCCAGTCATTGTGCTGGGGAAAGCTGGATTTGCAGTACGGGGTGTACAGTACCTCCAGTCCCCTGGTCATCTTTTTTTTTCCCGGTATTTCCAAGCATTGAGATATCATCATTGAACTAACCCACCCCCGGTAATTCAGAATTTTGAATTTTGATTTTTTTTGTTTTATTCTATTAATCTGCAATAACCCATTTGTTATGCCTCGTTGAATGTCTAAGGGGCCCACAGGCCACGACCCCGGTTTCTGGCCGTGAGGTCGAAGGGGCTAAAGACCCCTCCGAAATGGCCCAGGGCCGGAGCGCCCGACAGTTGACTTCAGTCAACTGCCTGAGGCCCAACAGTCAAAAGTCAATACGGACCCAGCCCAAGCCGCCGGTCAGACACACACACTTGTTTGTATGCAGGTACCAAGACAGCATCAGGACCAAGTGGAAGTCTGCAACTGACGCAATCCAGGCCCTCGGCTGTGAGTCAGTCTGAGCCACGATGGGTGGGAGACCTCAGGCCGGTCAGCCTCGTCAAACATTACATAAGGCCCGGTCTCCAGGGAGTCAACGTCAACATTCAGTCTTGCTATGCTGCCTTGACGCTGGCTGGACGCTGGCTTGACGCTGGCTGGACGCTGGCTTGAAGCTGGCTGTGCGCTGGCACTGTGGACGATGACGCGGGACTGAGGCAGCATGCTGGCGCCTTCTCTGCTTCATTGCTGATGTGGTGTATGCCACCTGTCTTCATCGCTGATGTGGCATTGGCCACGCTAGCTACATTGGGTGATTGGTCGCGACAAGGAGGGATATCGGGATCTGTGGATGATTGATCGGGATCGGGATACTTACCTGAGGTTGATTTCGATACCGTACCCTGCTGGTTGTCTCCAACGTCTGCATGAGAGATCAGTGCCACGTGGCACCTCGTTGTGATCAGGATCTGTCAGGCTCGTTACTGGATACTGTTTGATGACGTGGAGGCGAGGGGAAGCCCGGAGAAAAAGTGGGAAATGTTGGGATATTCTCTTGGTGGTCATTGATGCTACTATCTCTTTCACCCTCTAAACTGTCTATTCCCCCTCCACTCTCTTGGTCCTCTGGAAATGAGACATTGTATCAGATATCGCATTCATGATTATTGGAGACATTGATCTGAGTAGAGTAACTCGGCATTTCGACATCTGGCAGGTATCTTCCAGTCTGGGTTCACTGCACATCAGATTGTAACCGGTATCTGGATTCAAACTTGGGTTTGTATTTCAACAGCTCATGGGTGTGCCAACTGAGCCAGGCCCGTCCTTCCCAGCTCTCACCCAAAAAGCTGCTTGGCTACCAGTGCATCCATCCCCTGGCAACCCTGGTGAGGACCAGCCAATAAACGAGTGTCTGAGAGTCTGAGACTCCTACTACCTTCTTCCCCCGAATACAACGTATGGTCATTATAGCTGTGTGTGGGGTATCTTTCAGGCTAAATACAGCTATAATGACCTAACTTTGTATTCGGGGGAAGAAGGTAGGAGGCTCTTACTGGCAGCCAGGCCAGTGACGGGGTTGGGGTGAAGTGCGGGCCTTGACTCTACATTTGCAACGTGCCTGCATATCCGTTCCTGTGTTGTGTTTTTCAGACTTTTTCTCCCCATATGGCGGGTGAAAGAGCAGCCCTCTGACTACTGGGCTACCGGCTGCTACATGGCGCCGACAGTCGCAGACAACTAACTCTGCTTGACACGAGAATCTGCAGCGTAATAACTTATAAAGGGACTGATTTCATCCGTGCTCCTGAACCCTGGTGCAATGACTTGTGACCTTCGTTCGGCCTAACAAATAAATAAAGGTCCTACATTTCTTCAACAGCAGTAAACTTGAAAACTTTCGCTGCCACGGAGTGCACACGCACACACACACACACACACACACACACACACACCCTACTCATAGAGAAATCAGCAACAAGCAACAAGTCAAACCAACATTGACCGTGTACAGTCCTTCAGGACATCAATTAAAATCGGAACGATACAGAGAAGGGTAAATTAGCAAATGGCCCCTGCACAAGGATGACGCACATAAATCGAGAAATGGTTCAAATTGAAGAAACAAAAAAAAAGTCAAACCAACATTGACCGTGTACAGAGAGGAAACAGGGCCAAGTGGCCTCTTCTTCCTCGCGACACCTTCGCCTCCATCACCTTCGCCTCCATCCCCCTTTCGGTTCTCTAGACTCGACAAGTTGGGTCTGGCGTTGCACATGTCAAGAGATTGTGGGTAAGGCTTCAGTTGACAATGGGAGCGTGGAAAAAAAAAAAAAAAAAAAAAAGGAAGACGAAGACATTTGGATCATGGACGGCGCCACTTAAACCACCAGTACCTCCGGCATTTCAAATTGCAGAGCAGCGGTGAAGGCAGGAAGCGGAAAACGTTTCGGCCTACCAGCAGGTAGCAGCAGGGATAGAAAAGTCGCAAAAAAAAGTGAACGTTTGCCGCCAGAATTTAAGTTTGACATCTTTGTTTTCTTTTCCCAGAAAGATCAGCACCAAACCTAGAGGCCTGATTTTACTTTGATTGTTTCACGCAAAATTATGAGCGCAAAAAAAACGTCGAAGTTGGTGTGCTCCAATTTTCACACGCCGGCACTGACCGCCCACATCCGGTAGCGGGACTGGTGATTTAACCCCCACGCATCTAAAGCAAGACTGCTGGAAGAAACATTTGCACAGGCTGCTTACCAGTCCACACTGAGGCCGGCATCGAGCACTGGGTCAAAATGGTGCCCAGGTTTTCTTTGTGCCTTCCGGTGCCATGGTTCCACCTGATCCACAGCTGTCTTGTTACCACAGGGCGTGGCACTGATTCCACCTCGTACCGGTCTCACCCAGCCTACCGTCTTCGCCCGAATAGAACGCCCGGTCATTGTAGACATATTTGGTGCACTTTTCTGTCCAGATGCAGCGATAATGACCGGGCGACGGGCGTCCTATTCAAGTGAAGCCGGTAGCTGCAGAGCCCAGGAATGTGGCCGCATCGGTGGGAAGGTGTCTGATATAGTCATGCTTTAAACCACTGGTACTGTGCCCAGCTATTGAACCCGAGACTGAAAATGCCCCACGCACCGGAAAAGAAAAATGAACCAGCCCCAGCCTCACTTTGGCTGTTGCCACCAGCCATTTTGGTCCGGTACCCCGACGCCCAAAAGTGGTGGCCGCATACGGCGGCGTATTTGTTCTTCAAGCAGGGAAAGGGAGTGTTATCCACCAAATTCCAAATCCATCCAGGCCGATGGGAAACCTGGTCATAAACACGGTGCACGCTCACGAAACACGAACGCTCCCAAGTATACACCTCTGACATCAGTCAGGTACACCAAAAAGAGACAAATAGACATGTTGGGCTGCTGCGCTTGCAGAACAAGGAAGCGTCAAACAGGGGCAGGCTCCTAGTGAAGCGGGATAGAGCAATGACAGTTTCGATAACCGCTGTGTTCATGGGTTTCGCTTGGTGTTGACGACCAGCATTACAACAGCCACACAGGAGGGACCAGTCCATCACCTGGACCTGGAATAGGGTGAAGACAATGTTACATGCACAGATATGTGAATGTATGTAATAACCGAGGAACTGCAATGTGATAAAAAGGACTGAATGCACAATGTAGTGCGAGTAGAACCTCGACAGACAATGAGCGTTCTCATACATACAAAAGGTGCTGAAAAGCGCAGGGAAGACTTAGATACAAAGACTGACCTGACAGGGACTGACCTCGTTCACGTAGTACAGAGTAGCGAAGCAGAATGCTAGAATGCTACTAACTAGCCCAATCAATGTTTGAACTCAGACTAAACATACATCGTATCCATCACCAGGTGTGAAGGGGCCTGGCGCTGTACACAGGAAGAGAGCGCCAGGTCCAGACATACACAGACGAAGAGGTAAGGGTCAGACGAAAGGAGGGAGAAAGATGGGAATGTCGTTAACACCAAGTCTTCGTCACCAATCCCAAATAATCCCTCGTTGCCATGTCTGAAGTCCCTAAAGTCGAGTCTGGATCCAATGTCACCAAGCTCTGTCTCTCTTCTCTCGTGGTCTGCAGATGCAGTGAAGTCAGAAGTTGAGAGGGAGAGAAGAAGATGGTGGACTGAGAAGAGGAAGAAGAAGAACTCTCTCTCTCACTGTTATGAACCAGATACCAACCTGTGATGTTGGCGCTGTGCTGCAGGTACCTCAAAGATGAAGGTGGAGCAACGGCGCTGCAGGTAGGTACCTCTGGCCTCCGCCCAAGCTCTCTCTCTCTCTCTAGTACTACCTAGCTATGGCGCCCAGCGCTGGAGACTACAGCTACCTACTGCACCCAGCGCTGATGACTACAAGCTAACGCTACTACTACTACACTGCAGCGCTCCCTCCAGAGTGCTGCTCCCGAATCCTGAAGACTACAACTTCCGACTGCCTACCTCGGAAGTGCCTGGGAAGTCCTATGTACTACCTCGGCCTGCCTCCTGACTACTGGAGGGCGAGTCAGGCCGAGGAGGCAGCTCTTGCCAATGCCGAAGTGTGCCAGGGGCTGGCCTGCAGCAGCCTGCTGAGGCTGGCGTGGGAAACAGACTAATAATAGTCTGTTCCCGAAACCCTGGTTCGGTGCCTGAGTTTCAGGGCCGGTTGTTCTGATGAACGACCGGAAATGGCCCTTTGTTTCAGGCTAAAAAGGCTGTTGCCATTTTTAGTCTGAAACGACACAGGGATAGGCCCTGGAATTCAGGCTTTCGGGCTGAACCGACATGGGGCCTGTAAGCCCTGGATTTCAGGCTTTCGGCCTGAAGTTCAGGCTTTTGGCCTGAAGGACGCAGGCCTGCAGAATGGCCTGCGTGTGCACGCGCAGCATGTAACAACAACCAGGAGCTGGCCCAGTCTGACGTTACCCGTGGCAAAGACTGCGCCACATTATCTTCGCCTCAATGAATTAGGTCACCCTCACCTAACCCCCCCTCTCTTCCCCACGACCCTACAGCCAGTCGTCAATCTGAAACCCTTGGACCAGGAGGCTGGAGCTGATTTAAACCACCAGTCGCATGCGAACCTAGCAATGCTGCTGCTGGTGCATATGGAGGCTACCATCAGGTTTGGCCTAACCAGGTCCGAGAGAGGTATCCGTGGGGAGCACAAAGGTTTGAGTGCCCCAACCTTGGCGATTTTTAATTGTTATCTCTTTCAAATGTTATAAAGACAAATCATGAATGTAAGGTAGGTCCCTATGATGTGAGTGAGACAGAGGAAGTCTGCGAGAGGGAGAGAGGATGTGAATACCAACTGGCACACAGACTTGATGCATACCTGGATCAAACGGGGTGATGCAAGGGAGCCAGAGGACCAGCAAAGTGATGATAGGGACTCAGATAGAAAATGCAGCATCAGCAAAGCAACGGAACATAAAATGAGACAACGCAGCACGGCAGAAGATTCCAAATCACGACCTGACTCATGGACTGAGACTCGACTCATCCCGTCATCAACACACACATGTGAGAGAAGAAGAGGGACCGCAAACATCGAAGAAAGGTCCCTCCTTGTACACACGCATGGGGAGTACACCGCGGATGAAGGGAGGTGGGAGGAGCAAGACGAAGATGGAGGCGAGGGAGAAGACCAGAGTCGCAGTAACGCTGTCCAAAAATAGTCTCCCTGTCAATGTCTGCCCCTGCAATGTCAAATCAGATCCTGGGCATCATACCCCCAAATAACTCTGCCTGTTCTCTCTCTCTCTCTCTCTCTCTCTCTCTCTCTCTGAATGAAGAAGAAGAGGAGGGAGGAGAAGAAGAAGAAGAAGAAGAAGAAGAGGAAGAAGAAGAAGAGGAAGAAGAAGACAACAAGAAGAAGATCAATCTCCCCTCTCTCTCCCTCTCACCTGATGAAGCGCTGCAACCACGAACTGACCGACGAAGGGGTTGTCTCCCTGATGCAGGTCGCTGGTGAAGAACCCAGCTATGGTGCCCAGGTGAGTACTCTACAACCCACGGCTATGGCCACCACTCTCCACTCTCCTCCTCTCCACTCGTACACCTTTAACTCTACCTAGCGCAGTGCCTGAAACGCTGACGCCGCTCCTGGAAGACTAGTGCTGTTCCAGCAGCGTGGCACCTCAAGAAAGGCAAGTGCCTCCATCCGCTAGTCCTGGGCTGGCCCAGATAGATATAATGTTGGGCCTGGCTGAGGATCCCACCGTTTGCAATCAGGACCATCGGATTGGAGGTCCGATCAGTGGTCCTGATTGCAGGCCCTGTAGACCTGGCCAAAAACGGCCTGCCTGTGTCCCTACCGGACGTCCAGGGGACCCTGCTGATGCACCAGGGTCCTGATGACAAGAAATAGTAGGCAGCAATCAGGAACTTGAGATCAGGGATCCAGCTCAGTCTCCTTGCAGTTTCAGCTCTGTGGGGGAAACCCTTTTTTTTTTCACTCTGTCGGGGGAACTTATTACGAAAAAAAAAAGTAAAACCTCGCCTGCAAAACAATAATAATAAATTAATAATACAAAAATGGTCCAAACCAAATGCACGTGGTTGCCCCTCCACCCTGTGACCTGGTAGGCATGACCATTCAGGTAGGTGAAACAGTTGTAGGAAGCTGATAGTGGGGTAGAGTGGCTATGGAAGGTGCGGCGTAGGTGGAGATATGGCTGGGAAGGCTAGAGTCTGAGTAATATCAGTTTCGACGAATCGACAAATTGGATCCATTCAACTGGTGGCTTGACCTACGGTCCCTTGCACGTCAATGTCAGAAGCGGCTTGCATCTCTCACCTAAAGGTCTAGGGGAGCCCTCAAGACTGGAGGAGGCCCAGTCCATCGGCTAGACCTGGACCGGGAGACACAGTCCATCGGCTAGACCTGGAACAAGGCGACCCGATGACGGAGACAAGAAGGAGACAGTCCAGCCCGTCGCTACCCGCGGTACAGGCAGGGCCTTGTTCACAGGTCTCTTTAATTCCAAGACGAAGCAGGTTACCCTCACCTGAGCCCACTTCCTCGTCCCCTACCATCTTCACCCGAATAGAACGTATACGTCGTATAGTCCTTATTGCAGCATCTAGACTGAAAGTTGACCCAAGTATGGCTATAAACTTTGAGGGAAGACGGTAGCTTCCTAGCCCTGCCAATCAGAACTGCCTGAACTTGGGAGCTGAGTTAACCTGCAGTCCCTTTGCGCCACCAATCCGTTTCGCAGATATTCTGTTCCGACATGCCGGTTCACCCACCATGTCAACAAGGGCTCGGCCTACCAAACCAAAATGGCTGGCACCGTCAGGTAAAAAGAAAACACTTTGCAGTGTTTGCAGCACCCACACCGCGCACCGCGCAGCAGCAATCCAGGTTGGAAAAAAAGGCTCAGAAGGACTGGTAGTTTAGTATCAGCCACCATTTGAAGTGATTTGCCAATCTCGAACCAGATACTAAAGAACCAGAAGACTGGGGTTCAGCTAGTAACGTGCCACCCTCTCGGAGCATTCACTAACCAGACTGCGGAAATAGAGAAGAAGACCGCACCGGTCCCCCACACATGGAGCAGAAAATGACCTTAGGTGTTACGAACTTCGCCAGGGCTCGATCCCTGGTCTATCTTTTGCTGTTTCGGCTGCATCCCGTTTTCGGCCTGGCACCCTTTTTCCAAACCCCTCCTTTTGGTACCGTAGGATTTTGGACAACTGGCGCCATGCTGCAATTCGGGCGCCACTTTCAAATACTGCATTTTTCAGTTCTGCCCTCGGGGCCTTTGCAGAAATGCCCCTGGTACCGTACGTGTCACCGGTACTTATACCGGCTCCCCGTACGGTACGGGGACCAGTCTCGTACCAGTTCTCTGCTGCTGTACTTGTACTCAGTGTGACTTGCCGTTTCGGCATTGGGAATCCAAGACTTCGACTTTGTGCCTTGCCACTGTGTCTGCGTCCAACCCTCAGTCCGAGTCCGTCGTGTCGAGTGAGTGAGTGTGTGTGTGTGCTCTCACTCTCTCCCTCTCTCTCTCCTCTCCCTCGGCTCACCCTCAGCCTCACTCCCGTTACATTAGGACAACTAACCAAACACAAGCGCAAACACAAGTTCAATCAGCAACACGGGATCACATTCCAGGAACCAAAGGTCAGAACCGGGGACCGACAGGAACAGAGCACAACAGCTCATTGTTTGAGTTGGGTTACCAGGAGGAGACCAGCCTGGCACACGAGCGGATAAGGAGTTCCACCAGCACAGCATAGGTTAGCATAGCAACACAGAAACCGACGGTTGGAATTTTGAACCAAGGTCGATAGGAATGGTATGCAACAGCTCGTCTTCTAAATCGCGTCTGGACCTAGGTACACAAGAGGCAAAGCAAAGTCAAGAGTACCATTCCTTGAATTTCCTTCTTTCTTTTTTCTTTTTTTTACTCATCTGCTTCCAGTGGAGTTTGAACTCAGGTCAGGGGTGTACAACTGGGCTTTGGTAGGCTACCGTCGTCACCCGAATAGAACGCCCGGTAATCATCGCCACATCTGGACTGAAAGTTGGGCCGAATGCAGCTATAATGACCGGGGGTTCTATTCGGGTGAAGACGTTAGTTGGTTAAGAGCACCATTCCTTGTTGGCCAATTCAAATTCCAAACCAATTGCCTGCAAGCATGTTAAGACGGGCGGCCATTAAGTCATCAGGATAAGTACAAGGTCGACAGCCAAGTGAGGTCAACAGTTGAAGCCCTCGCTCATGAAAACCCTCTAGATCTAGACGTAGGGCGTACTCACACAAGCGGCATCTCAAAAATGTATCTGATCGCATTGACGGCCATAGCTGGATGTATCTGGCCGCAATTCCGTCCAGAAATGCGTTAAAACTTAAAAACTCCTAGTGTGAGTATGCCCTTAGATAGTTCACAATAAGTACATACCGAAAACAAAAAGGCCCGTCCAAAGCAGAAAGAAAAGAGTATTGACACAGAGGGAGGATCAGATGGGAGTAAATATGCCTCCTGGATGATGAGACAATTCACGCACTTACGTGAAGCTCTTCAACCGGCGCAATTCCTCTGGAACTGGCCCAGTCAGATTATTGCCTTCAACATGCCTTGGCAGCAGACGCATGGACAAGGAGGCAGAATTGAGATTCAACAACATGCAGAACACCACAGCACAGAGTTCAACATTGCTGAAAATAATTTTTGGAAAAAAAAATAAAGTCTTCCGAAGCTCCTTCCCGCACTTCTTTTTCCTTAATGCACTGTCAACCTACACCTACATCCATCCACACTTAAACAAATCCTGTTCTGAGAAGTTGAGAACAAATTAACCTCTCTCTCTCTCTCTCTCTCTCTCTCTCTCTCTCTCTCTCTCTCTCTCTCTCTCTCTCTCTCTCTCTCTCTCTCTC
>BFEA01000315.1:1639608-1651068 GCA_003427395.1 Chara braunii | reverse complement strand
CGCTACGGTAGGCAGGCCGTAGGTGAGGAGGGCGACGGGATGAACAGCGGGATGGCGGATGTGTGGCCAGAGAAAAATGTGCGGGTGGTAAAGGAAGTGGAGACGGCGGGCGGAGATGGCGGGAGGAGATGGAGGCGGAGGTGAGTGGAGGCGAGCGGAGATGCGCGGAGGTGTGAGCGGAGGTGGGTGGAGGCAGGCGGAGGTGGGAGGAGGTGGGCGGAGGTGGCCGGAGGGCAATCGGAGATGGGCGGAGGAGGTGAGCGGAGGAGGTGAGCGGAGGCCGGTGGGAAAGAAAGCGGAGACGGCGGGAGGAGATGGCAGGAGGAGACAGCGGGCGGAGGTGGGCGGAGGTGGGCAGAGGTGGGAGGAGGTGGGAGGAGGCTGCGAAGTCGGACAGCCCTCGACCCAACGGGCCGTTCGACACAAACAGGGCCATGGCGCCGCCCCGCAACGGCCCTCTTCTCAACGGGCGTGCCGATCCGGGCTGACAGCCCGGATTTCCGCGCGATCTTAAGACTTTAAGATCACGCATCGATCCAGGCCGTCCGGCAAAGCGGACGGTCTGGATCGCCGCGCGATCTTAGTCTTAAAGTCTTAAAGTTTTAAGATCGTGAGGAAATCCGGGCCGTCGGCCAGTAGGCTACGGGCGGCCCGGATCGGCCAAATGTTGCGTGCCAAATAGCGATTTCTATAAGTGTAGGGATCTGGTGCTCGATTTCCCTTTCCACTACTCCTGTCGGGGTCTCTCCCACATCAGCAAACTCTTTCAGCAGTTTTTCAACTGCTGGTGGCATTTGCTCCTCCTCCTTCTTGCCTTCACTAGCCGGTCTAACGTACGCCAATGAGACTTGGTCAACCAAATCGGCCTTGACCACGTGCCTGGCGAATGCAGGGGCGCTCATACAGCAAAGGGACAAACTGGAATCTACTCCAGACTCGTGAAACAACCGCAGTTTCTTTTTGCCTCCTTAAGGGCTGGGGAGCCAGCATTCATGCTCGCCCATCTCCAATTGTTGTGCATATGCCCCGACGCGCTCATCTATACGGTGGGCAGCGGCTATTCCAAATGCCCTTGAACTCATGGTTTCGCTGTTGGAGTCGGGTGACATACTTGTTTATGTATGCAATGAACCTCGCAAGATTCAACTCAAAATACAACATGCAATTGAGAACATTCAGATGACGTTCACACAAGCTTTAGCGGTGTCCATGAACAATGCAAATTCGACGATCCACTCAAAGGCCAATAATATACACTTGAAAATGTTCGGGAATAAGCGGTTTCAACCGCAGCACTCCTCAGGTATGTACCTGACTCCCTCCTCCTCCTCCTTTTCTCTCTCGTTCGCTCTCTCTCTATACTCTACTTCGCTCTCTCTTTCACTTGCACTGTTCCTCGCTCATTGTTCCTCACTCACTGTTCCTCTCTCTACATTGTCCCAGATCTACCCTGAATGCCTTTGCGGTGTGTCTCGCTGCAAACGGGCGGTTACGGCCGCCAACACTTCGTCTCCTCCCTCCTGGCTATGGTGGTCTGTTGCAGCCTGGTGCTCGTCTTCTTCCTCCCTTCAGCGTTCTTCTTCGTCCAGGTCGCTACCATCTTCCCCCAAACATAACGCATATGCGTTGTATTCAAGTTTTCCAAAAAAACAGGTTTTTGGAAATCTTCAAATACAAGGGCACTTCGAATATAACGCATATGCGTTCTATTCGAATAATACACTTGCGTTAGATTTGAATTTCACGAAGAGAAAATTGTTGTATTCAAATATAACCTTTTTTTTTCCCGAACGTCAACGCCTGCTTCATTCTTGCCCTGGTGAACGGGACAGGCCCGTGCAGGCCCATAATCACATATCACTGCCCGTCCTCTCTCTCTCTCTCTCTCTCTCTCTCTCTCTCTCTCTCTCTCTCTCTCTCTCTCTCTCTCTCTCTCTCTCTCTCTTCATGCGTGAAGGCGCTTCTAACAGCCAAGAATGTGGTGCGGCCAAGAAAGTGGAAAAATAAGAAAGCCACTCACCAAGGTCCGTGGTCACCGAGATAAAAAAGAAAGGGGTGGTATTTGTCCACGGTCTAGTGGAGGATTCATTCGCATTTTGCACATTTCTTGAGGGGTGGAGCAAGGGCCCAAGTAGGGGAAAGGAATGAAATTCAACCCAGAACATGGAAAGGTACGTCACTACTCTACTTTTACCTTTTTGTAAGTCTCTGAGGCCCCCAGCCGTGGTCCAAAACTGCGCCTACTCAGTCTGGACCCGACCCCCTTGTACAGGCAAAGTTGGTCTCGTTCACTCGAACATAACGCATATGCGTTGTAAACGAATACAACGCACGGTATGCGTTGTATAACTTGTATTCGTTTACAACGCATATGCCTTATGTTCGGGGGAAGACGGTAGCCTGCACAAGCTCCCAGCAGCGCTTCCACAAATTTGCGAAATGAACAACTGACTCCTCCGGCACTATAGTCCAAGGTATATAGTTGTAGTGGACTGTTCCGTGCCTGCTTCAATCCGTACTGGTCTCCTTCCGCCTCTGCCTTGCCAATTGCTATTTTGGGAAATTTCACGACTTTCTTGTGAGGCTGCTGCAAAATTTTACTTTTGGGGACTTGACGTGCTCCTACCGGTACTGTACGGTACTGTAGCCTACCAACCTACGGTGTCTGATCCTACAGGCCCTAAGACTCTAAACAATTGGGCCCTGGACTGTGGTAATTAGGGACACTAGAACAGGGACTGGGAAAGCTTACAGCGTGAATCCATTCATGTAGCAGAGCGTTAATCATGAGGGTACGATCATCTTTCCACTCACCCTCACAGCCTTTCTGTTCCTTCAACTGGCGTTCAATCTCTTCCCCTTCAGTTTTCAATGTCCTCTTCTCCTCCAGCTCGACCCTTTTCTTTATCAGGAGCTGCTGATGCAATTCATGCTCTCTTTCATGCATCAGCAATTCCCTCTCGGCATTGTCCTCTATCGCCTCCAACTTTGCTGTGAGTTCAGCTCTCTCGTCCTCTGACTCTTCTGCCCACTCATCCTTTCTAACCCCAACTTCTCCATCCACGTACGGGTATCAACTGAATAGAATTGAAGTTGACTGGACTCTCCCTCTTCGGTCCGCACGCCTCCTTCAACCGTATGCCTGGGGTCGTCCAGCCTCACCTCCTCTTCGTCTTCTTCTTCTTCTTCTTCTTCTGCTTCTGCTTCTTCTTCTTCTTCTTCTACCACTTCAGCTTGCTGTTTTTGTTTTTCCAGCGTTTTTAGCTTCTCTTCCAAATCCCTTCTCTCCTTTTCCAATCTCTCTTTCTCCTCCTCTTTCTTCTTCCTCTTTTCCTCTCTTTTATCCTCCTCCTTCTTCTTCTCTGCCATCCTCCTATCAATTTTGGCCTGCTGTTCAGCGGAGTATGGCTGCGTGGACGCTCCGGACCGACTCACACCGTGCATGCCAAACGCCAGGGTGAAACGCAACGGAAAGAGGAAACGGAGGGGGGGGGGGCATATAACAGACAGGGCCAAGAAGCCAAACATCGGGTAGTCATCCATGGCGAGGGTCAGCACAGGTAAGTTCACTCCGCCTCCTCACCACTTAGACCTACACCTCAACACTTACCAGTCCTCAACACTTAACCTAAATCAGGCTCTGACAAACTAATTCCCTTCCCACTTCTGTCACTACAGGGCGAAACCCAGCTGTTCAGCGGAGTATGGCTGCGTGGACGCTCCGGACCGACTCACACCGTGCATGCCAAACGCCAGGGCGAAACCCAGCGGAAAGAGGAAACGGAGGGGGGGGGGGCATATAACAGACAGGGCCAAGAAGCCAAACATCGGGTAGTCATCCATGGCGGGGGTCAGCACAGGTAAGTTCACTCCGCCTCCTCACCACTTAGACCTACACCTCAACACTTACCAGTCCTCAACACTTAACCTAAATCAGGGTCTGACAAACTAATTCCCTTCCCACTTCTGTCACTACAGATCCCCTAACATCCTGTGGGCAACCGGCAGTTTAAGGTCAGCCAGCATAGACCTCAGGAATTATTTAACGATGCAAACAGGACGTCTGCCCATAGATATGAAGGAACTGCTTCCTCACCGATTGCAGCGGCTTTCGGGTATAGCTACCACCAGCGACTAGCCAGCCGATCAGTATCAGTCCTCGGGGGATCTCCCTGGCGTCCTCAACTGGTGGACCTTACGTCTCACCCCTACTTTGCCCGTGAATTATACAGTTGGTGAAGCCTACTGCCCTCTACAACTCCTCACTGCGTCCGATAGAGTCTTCGGTCGCACGCTGGTCAGTACCGGTCATTGGGCATAGTCGGGTTGTTTTACAAGGGCCCGCCGCTCATTGCCCATGCTCCCTACTAGGTCCGGGGATACATCCAGCTGCCGAGTTGCTACCCTAGACCGACCTACATCACACATGAAACTTTTCACTCTCACAGGATTCGGGTCCCACTGGGTACCTATGCCCCCAGGTAGGCCGGCAACCATAACCGCTTCCGCCACAAGGGGGAGGAGCCTTTCCTCCAGGCGAGATCGGTCTCTGACTCAGCAAGCAACAGGCAGACCAAGTGCGACTGCTGACTCGAATGACAAGATGACATCAACAGAAATCGATGTGCAGCAGAGGTCACCAGGAAAGTACGTGGAAAGGTACCATTCAGAACAAAATTCAAATTGCATAAACGACAAGCCTGGCAAAGAAGCACTTCACTCCTTCAATGTTGCCTCGATGAAGCTCCTCGATCGCAGGTGCGTGCTCCCCTTGCTCTTTGCTATGCCCCTTCTTCTTCGGCCCTCGACATGCAGTCAACCCTAATCTTTTTTTTTTTTTCTTTTTTTTTTGCCCGCCGGCCTTCTTCCTTGCCAGAATCTCAACTCCAAGCGGATGCAGCGGGAACCAGCTCTCATACCACTGAAATCAGCCAAGTACTCGTCAAGTTCAACCTCGCATACATCAATGAACATTCATATGAGAGTTCACACGTGCGAAGCCCGATCAAGGTACAATCAACACTTGAAGATATTGTCTCCAATATTATTATCAATATACAAGAATGTTCGTCTCCAGCAGCTCTGTCGCACACACACGCACAACGATCTCATCCAGATAGCAGTTATGGCTTCTCCCCTCTCCTCTCTCTGTGACTTGACTCACTCTGCCTCAATCTCTCTCTCTTCTCTCTACCCTAGATCGTTACCCTGGATACACCCACTCAGGTAGCTTACACCTTGGCTGGTATGGTCGCAGTCCTCCTGCTCTACCGCTAGCCTAGCTATGGAGTATCTCTCAAGCCCCCTCTTCTTCTTCGGCCGCATAGTGCCCAAGTTGCCTTAAAGCACAAGCAGCAGCAGCGCTTCCGTGTCTCGCAACTGAACAAATGATGAGCCGCTGCACTGTAGCAGCTAAATATAGGACTTGGCTTGGCTTGGCTTGGCTTGGCTTGGCCTGCTTCAGGTCGGTACCGGTCGGTCGTGGCCTGTCTGCTGCAACCATTTTGTCGGCCGGGTAGCTTCCAGACTTTCCTGGGACATGCTGCAAAATTGGACTTGGGACTGTCGGACTGGACTGGACGCTTCTGGACTTTTCTTGTCGGGTACCGGACGGACTCCTGCCGACCTACGACGCTTCGGTACTGACACCTACCAACCTGCTACACTTTGGCCTCTACCTCCTACGGCCTACGCTACCAGACAGCCCTGGGACTTGGGACTTGTCAGGACCCTGGGACCAGGACTAGGTGTCTGCAGCGTGAATCCTTTCATGTCGTTGTACTGATGACTGGAGGCAAGAGGCAGGGCCTTCTTTGTCAGCAAGACTTCTTCAGCATTTTGTTTGCGCCTCATTGGTGTGCATTCAACTTTGGTATTCTGCTTTCAACTCGGCTCAATCATGCTTGGTTTTCTATGAGTTTTTGCTTTCTGGGAAATTGGTGTTCTCATTGCGTGGTTCCTTCGACTTGTTTCCATGTCACGACATTATTGTTCCCATGCTTGCAAAAGGGGGGCAAAAAAGACAACCTGCACCTAAATGGACTTGATCACACAGTACGTCACAATCTTAAAATCATATCTTGAGATCAGGACCAAATGTGGATCATCGTTACCCAAAAATCTGAGTCAGTAGACCCTGGACAGACTTGATGACGCAGTACGAAAATTAGTGCTTCAATGCATAATAGTGTTTACTTGTTGCAATAGATTAGCATTGCAATAAGTCAGCACTGAGTCAGCAGCCTCGTTCATTGACTGGGTCAATCGGTTGAACTATTGATAACAAACTACGTCAAACACGTAGACCTGGACCCGGCTGGCCAATCAGATGGGATGAAAAACGCAGAGCTGAACATTCTAGAAGATCCTACAGCCGGTAGGTCATATGGGGTTGAACTACAACAGACTGATTCTAATGTCGCACCGAGCAGCATACATGGTAAGATTTCAACCCTTGACAAACAGCCAAATAAGGTTTCGCGGAATCTCGATCATCACTTGATCCCGATGCCGACCGAAAGGCACCGCGCCTGGACTTACTGACCCTTAGAATTCTAAGGCGCTTGTCCATTGAATCCATGGAAGGAGCAGAGGCTTAAATCATTGACGTGCCAATAAAAGGAGATCAGGGACCAGAAATAATGTCACCAAACAACACAGCTGAGTCCAGAACACCACAAACAGCAGTAGTGGGTAATCACAAGACAATGGGGCTACTTCTAGATTAACAGGAATGGACCGTTTAATTTACTATCATTTCTTTAAACCACCACTACCTTTCCAAGCTGTAGTCCCATTTGGAAAAATGACCTCAAAATTGTTATATTTTATGACTATTTCTATGCTCTATATTCATAAATTATATTTGTATTCTATACTATTAGTATATACAGAATTTCTCGTATTATTGATTAAGAATTTGATATTTTTAAAATTGTCAGAAACKATTATCACGAATCGCTGCAGTTAATTTGGACAAGATCCAACGAATTGAAGAACGAGCATCATCATTTGCAGGTATAGGTATGTCTATAATTTCGGGATCAGAGTTAGTATCTACTAAAGCTATGATTGGAATCCCTAAAACTCTACATTCTTGAACTGCAATTATCTCTTTTTGTTGATCAACGATAATTACAACATCTGGCAAACCCCAAAGTTCGGGGGTCCGGTGTAGGGTTGGTAGGAACCAAAAACAAAAAAAAAAAGATTCCAGGACCCCGCAGGCCCTCGGTGAGGGGGGGGGGGGGGGGGGGCAGACTAAGAACGTGGACGTCGTGAAGGCCCTCACGGAGGTGGAAGTCACACCAGTGCTTTGAGGAGTGTATCTGGCAAGTATGTAAGGAACGTGATTTCTTATGTTTGCGGCTTTTGTTTTCCTTGCTCTCTTTTCGTTTTGGTGCCCTGCAAGCAAGCCAGGGCGGTTTCCACGGGAGGCAGGTGGCTGCTTCACTCACGACATACTCACATCAGCGCTGTAGCTTCTGTATCAGGCTGCGATCGCAGCATAAGGGAAGTCTTTTTTTTTTCATTTGTTTTCGGTGGGGAAGGCACTCACGGAGATGGGAGTGATACCAGTGCAAAATGGAATGTATCTGGCTGGTATGTGGGGAACGTGATTTCTTGTGTTTCCATCCCACCCCCTCCTTGTTTTCGTTGCTTTTTTCGTGCCCTGCCAGTGACGCGAGGCGGATTCCCTGCCAGTGACGCAGGGCGGATTCCACGAGGGACACGAACTGCCCACTCTTGACATACCCACATCAGCACTGTGGCGTTCCGTATTGGACCGCGATCGCAGCAAAGGAAAGGGTTGGGTTCTTTGTTCTTCATTTGTTTTCTGTAAGGACAGACGCCCTGGGTGAGGAACAGTCTCACCAGCACCGCATAGAATGTATCTGATGGCTACAACGGAAGTTCTGTTTTTTTTCTTTTTCTTTTTTTTCTTGTTTTTTGGTTGCTTTTTGGATGTAGCTGCCGTGAGTACCAGAAAAGAAAATACGATGGGACCCAGGCTAGGCAAAACTCGGTACGCGGTGAAAATCAGGCTTGGCAAAAACAGGATCGGAGGTAGTGGTGGTTTAAGAAAGGGAGATGCGAAGTGATGAATGCCAAGTGAATGCAGGAATAGGCTGGCGAAGACTAGGAGCCCAAATGAAAGGCGTCAGTACTACAATAAAAAACCGCTAAACCCTAAATCATCTAGAAACTGCAAACGATTTGTGAGTCGAGAGCCAGTGTTTTTGCTCTTGCTAAGAAGATTATGCACCGTTCGCAACTATCATCAAAAAGTCAGTCCATTTATCATATAGTTGCTGGCTGGCATCCTGTATCTGACGTACGAGTTTTCAGCCAGGCAGAGGTAGAAAGTCCAGAGCTTCATTCCCTACCACCCAGTACATCAGCTTAAACCACAAGCACGTTTCCCAACCATTTTTTCAGAGTCCCGACCTGTATGGAAGGGAGAATGGGTAAAGCCAAGACCCCGTGCCAGCCTGACATTTGGTGGCTATTTTATCGACATCATCGAACTACCTGGTTAATTCTTCGAGTTCATACTCACTTGCCACCATCAACTACCCGTCGCCTGCCGGCTAATTATCAATCCCCCCCATGATACAACATACTAGGTCCTCCATGAGTGCAATAACTTGTATGGGAGAACGTAAGAGAAATAGAAGGCAGACGAGAACCAGAAAGAAGAGGAAGATGACGTAGAGGACGAAGAGGAGAAAGCTAGGAAGCGCAAAAGCTGCGAGAAAGAAGGGGAAGAAGAGGAGAGGAGGAGAAGAAAGAGTAGGAGACGAAAGAGGAGGGAGAGAAGAGGAGCAGAAAGAGGGAGAGGAAAAGCAAGAGGAACAAACAAATGAGAAGACAGAAGACAAAGGAGAAGGAAGGAGGGTGACAAGAAGAAAGCGGAGAAAAGCAGCAGCAGCTAGGACAAGAACAAGAATGCTGAGAACCAGCAAGCAACTCGAAAGAGAGAAGAGCAAGAGGGAGGAGGGGCATAAAAAGAGTGGAAGAGGAGATGCTGCAACGAGAAAGCTGGGCATTGTAAGCTGTAGGAAAGTGAGGGAGAAGGACGAGGAGAGAGCGAGCGACGAGCGGAAAGAGGGAAAGGAAAAGCACGAGGAACAAACAAATGAGAAGGAGAAAGGAGCAGCATGACAAGAAAGGGGAGAAAAGGAGAAGCAGCTAGGACAAGAACAAGAATACTTGGAGCAAACAAGTGACTCCAAAGAGAAGAACAAGCGGCAGGAGGGGCATAAATAGAGTAGAAGAGGAGAGGCATTGAGGGCAAGAAGGGAAGGGGAAGAGCAGAGCGAGAGGATGCCACTAAGAACAAGAACATGGACAAGGCGAAGAACAAGAAAAGTGAAAGAGAGGGGACAAGAACGGGAAGGAAGGAGGATAACAAAGAAGGGGAGAAGAAGAGCAGCATCAAGGAGAAGATCGAGGACGAAGAGTAGAGGAGGAATAAACAAGAGAAGAAGAATGATGAAAAGAAAGAGAAGGAGAAGGGGGGAAGCAGCTGGAAAAGGGATAGAGAGTAGGCTTGGCAGTGGGAGGAGTAAGCAAGGACCAGGGGCAGAATGAAAACTGATGGAAGGAAGAAAGGAATCAAGAAATGAAAAGATCGAAGACAGGAAGAAAAGAGCAGAAAGAACGCAATAGCAAGAAGAAGGATGTTCAGTATTGTTTGCAGAAAATCATCTGGGCAACATGCCTCTGTGCTCAATCTCCAGGGGATAAGGCATGGTTATCAACCAAACCAAAAACAATGCTCGGGGAGGGGGAAGGGGGGGGGAGAAGGGAGCCTTAGGCAGGGGAGGACAGACATTTGCCTAGGGTTCGTTAGCATGTCATCATCGAAAATCACCGTCTTCATCGCCAGAAACGAATGCTGAGCAAAACAACCACAAAGCAAAAGAAGTGACTGAGTGGTTTACTTGCTCACAATTCAGTTAGGTTGAGATAGGCCAACCATTCTGGCAAAGTCCCAGTTATGTTATTGTTCGCTATGCTTAAGACCTGCAAGAATCTCAACGAACTGAGATTCGGAATTATCCCAGTTAAACCGCTGTTATTCAAATATCTGGAAAGGCAAACCAAGGCAGACAACCACAACAACAAAGACATCATCGAAAAAGGAAATAAATATCCTCCTATCAGTCTCATCTTGTAACCATTCCACACCAGACAGGTTATTCTCTGAATCTTCTAGCTTCAACCGGAATCCTTAAGGGAACGTGGAAAACACCACTACTAAGGTCAACCTCCTACAAAGACGATCCTGAATGAACTTTGCTCAGTTGCTGCAGATTTTCAAGCCAACAATCAGGATAAACTCAGCCATGTGCCCATCCTCAATCACTTAATGCACAAAAAAATTGAACTCTCTCCTCCATGCCACCCCAACATAGAAACCAAGAATCTCTCTCTCTCTCTCTCTCTCTCTCTCTCTCTCTCTCTCTCTCTCTCTCTCTCTCTCTCCCTCTCTCTCCCCACAGCTATGGCACGGGGTGCCATTGACTACAGCTAGTAGACTGCCTCCCTCCAGCCCCACACTCAGCACCCCCCCCCCCCCCCCCCCCCCCCCCCCCCCCCCCCCCCCCCCCCCCCCCCCCCTTTCCCCCCCCCCCCCCCCCCCCCCCCCCCCAGTCCTTGCCCCTCTGTCGATGGGTTTGAGTGGGTGGGGAGGGGATCATATACGTTGCAGTTAGTGAGAAAAAAACACAGGCTAGCGTGATCAACAGCTAACACTGTAAGAGTGCAAAGGCGACTCATCACATGTCGTCTCTATAGAGTTAGTTCCCAAAATGTTAATCGCTGGGGTAAGTTGGAGAATCACGCAGCCGACATTGATGGCAGACCAGAACTGCAGAACGTTGAAGAAAAGGGATGCCAGCAAGTCACGCACTGAACGGGCTAAACTATGGTCAAGTCATTTGTGCCTCCCTTTGCAAGGAAAAAAAACACAGAACTTCCTGTGTGAGTGGCCCTTCTCCTTTAAAGGCCAGCATTCGACAGAATAGAGAAAATAGTAAAAGAGCGAGTAAGATCACCACATGATATCGTTAATGCAGAGATGGAAACCCATAGATAATTTTTTTGGAGAGTCTGAAAGTCTTTGCTATTCAGGAAAGAGGGGCAGAAATTGAGGTCCAGGACTGCACTGGCAACATATCATTGTCTCCTGGCAGGATCTCTAGTTTTCAGTGGAGCCCTTCACAAGGGACCTCAAGTCTGACATTCAATCAGCATCTCACTAGGGTCAGCATAAGATTGACCAAGGCAGGGCAATTGAAAGAGAGAGCGGCTCTAATAACGAACAGTGAAAACAGACAGAGAAACAGACAGCAACCGAGTTGAAGCAGACAAACCAAGAGCGAGACAAGGAGACAGAAAGAGAGGTATAAAAACATAGATCTAAAAGGTTGCTACACAGAGAGAGAGAGAGAG
>BFEA01000315.1:1582200-1594691 GCA_003427395.1 Chara braunii | reverse complement strand
GGGGGGGGGTGAGTGCGCAGGTGCCTAGGGCCACGTGTTCCGGACCCCGCGCATCATTTCAGTTTTTCCGAAAAGCGCGGGAGTGGCCCATTTTCACGTTTAATGGGAATTCAACGGGATTTTTTCAGTTTCAACAGGATTCAACTGGAGTTTAATTCCCCTGTTCCCCGTTAAAAAGACACACAGACACCCAGACTACGATCCCACAGCAACTACACTAGCCTACAGAAATGACAAGCAACCAGTTGACGTCAGCAGCAGCGACCAAAGTACATGCAGATGTCGACTATGCAGACCTCCGCCAGGACTAGGTGTGTCTCACATCACCTCTCCCTTCGCCCTCTTTATGCTCACCCTCGTCTTTTCCCACAGCTTCTTCTCATCTCCGAAAGACCACCTCCATACCCGGCTGACCAACCTCGAGCTCATGCCCAGCTATGGAGGGTGAGCTCCGGCGCTGCTTCCAAACGCCCACTTCCCTTGGACCGGGCTCGCCCGGGCACCTAGCGCTAGCAGCCTTCGCGAGTGAATGCTCCAGCCGTGCTGCCGCCTCGCACACAAGTGTCTCAATGCCTGACCCACGGGCCACATACAGGTATGCCGAGGGCTTATATCCCCACACCATGCTAGCTAAAGGGGACAGCGGTGACTGTGCGTTTAAAATTTGCGAAATTTAAAGTTATATTTTAATAATTTCATTGCTTATTTCTCCCCATGCTAGCTTGCAACACTTGTCTTTGCTGCGACTAAAAGGACCTTTACGAATCAGACCCCAAATGGATACCCCATCGGCAAGGGGCCTTGTCGGCCAGAACTTAAATTTACGCGCAGCAACCGAAAAGACAAAGTTCCTGAGATGAATGTCGCATCCATAATGAAGTGAAAGGTCATTTTGAAAGGTCACAAACAGATCCTGGACGAACAGGTGCTGGGCACAATTTTCAAGACTGAGTTAGGGTCATGTCTCCTCAGTGAAAAGGCATGTCTGTTCAGCAATGAGTCGAAGGCTACAGTCCCAGTCCAGTCATAATCCCACGAGTCAGTCCTGATTCAGACCAGGAGTCCAAAAGACAGGCCCGATGGCCCAAAGCAGCAGCAGACCATGGGAAAAGATACTGGGACACACACTTTGCAACTATCAGTACTGGGCAGGAGTCCCAGGCCCCTTTGAGGCTGAATGCAGGCCACGCCAGACCAGTCCAGCACTATAAAGGACTGGCCAGCCTCCCATTTGGACAGATGCTCACTTCGCATGAGAGTGTGGAAGTGTCGTGGCACTTGTGCGCTAGATGTGTGTGAGCTGCGCTAGGCTGAAGAGCAGCGCTGTGTGAGAAGGAAGAGAGTGCTGGCTGAAGGGAAGGCAGCCATACCTGCGCCAGCAGAAGTTAGTAGCAATAGAAGGGTTAGTAGTAGTAGGAGTACCAGTGAGTAGTATTCAGAGTAGATCCTCGTGTGATAGGGAGTGTGCATGCATGACGAGTGAGAGTAGACCAGTACTATAGACCAGGAGGGGGAGAGAGAAGAAAGCAGACGAGAGAGAGGGAGGTGTGAGATATGGTGATACTTACCTATTGAACACTGTTGTTTAATGTTCGGCAGCTGATGCTGATAAGCGCCAGGCTTGGGAACTCATGTTGATTGGAGAAGACTTGTGACTATGATTGGCGCTGTACATTTGGACTTAAGATGTGCCCTCCTTACTCTGGGTTTGTTAATTAATTAAGTTGAACTTCCTGGTTCTCATTCATCTTCTATTGGGCTTTGTGTGAGACATCGCAACTTGGGAAATGTGTGTGAATGCATGTGATGTGAGCACTCCAGCAAGTATTGAACAGTCGGGTTCCTTGCACTACCGTGTGTGATTGTTAATTCTCAAAATCTTCTTCTTTTTTTTTCTTCTTCTTTTTTTTTTTTTTTGCTGACTCTGGTGTTGTTCTCATTGATCCGTTTTTTTTTGTTTTTGTTTTTTTTTGCAGAAATTGTTTCCGAACGAGGAAGTGATGCGTGGTTCTACCTCCCAGTGGAGGACCTCCTTCCGGAGCAGTTTAAGGCCGATGCGGCCAAGTACAGGAAAGGGACCGACACCATGGATGTGTGGTTTGATTCTGGTATGTCTTTTTTTTTTCAGGAAAAAAAAAGAAAAGATGACATAAGTCACAGAACTGGTTTCACAATTTTGAATTTTCATTCAACACTGAAAAAAAAAAAAGTATACTACACAGTAACTACAGTATATTACTATATTCTATAAAATCTGCACAGATTTCCCAAAGTCCATATTTCGTAAACGTGAAAAAAAAAAAAAAATCAGCATCCAGACTGATCCAGTGCCATACACTGTACGTAGTAGGTGAAAGGTCCACGCTAGGCTCTACATGAACCACATGCCGAGAAAAGAAAAAAGAGGTCCTTTAGTGTGGGCGTTTCATTCATTTCAGGGAATATATATATATTTTTAATGTCTTTGTGAGTGCAAATTAGACTCGAGACGGTCGAAGCACACATGCACGAGACACACATTGCAATATCACAGGCATGCAGTCGCAACGCATAGATAGAAACTGCCGTCGAATACTCTTTGAGTTTCTGAAAATTTCCAGCACACTCCACTCAGACAGCATTACTGCAAGCCGCCGGCAGCATCGCCATGCCACACCACCCAAGACGCCAACCAGTCCGGTAACCGGAAAGCCAACGGTCGCGCCAGCATCGCCAGGCCACACACGCGAACCAATCCGCTACCCAGACGGCCAAGAGAAGCCATCACAATCGCCATGCAACACACGCGAACCAATCCGCTAGTCCGACACCCAAGAGAAGCCGTCACGATCGCCATGCCACACACCGGAACCAATCCGCTATAACCCGACAGCCAAGAGGAGCCGTTGGCAATCGCCATGCCAGACATACACGAGCCGATTCGCTAACCCGACAGCCAAGAATCGCGCCGCCATCGCCATGCCACACACCCAAGACGCCAACCAATCCGCTGACACGACAGCCAAGAGAAGCCGTTACGATCGCCATGCCGCACACGCGGACCAATCCGCTAATCCGACAGCCAAGAGAAGCCGACACGACCGCCATGCAACACACGCGAAGTAATTCGATAACCTGACAGCCAAGATTTGTGCCGCCATCGCTGCCATGCTACACACCCAAGACGCCAACTGATCCGCTAACCCGACAGCCAAGAGTCGCGCTACCATCGCCATGCTACACACGTGCCCGCCACCATCCGCATGCCACATACCCAAGACACCGCGGCCAATCGGCTGACCCGGCAGCGAAGAGTCGCGCCAATGCTGACTCTCACTCATTGGTGTGCGGGCACCAGAAGGGGAGGGGGGAAATACAAGGACTAAATAGTTTACTAAATACTAAACAGTCTTCTTGAAATTTCCTTGATTGAAATGTGAAGCCTGTTACAGGGGAGAAGGAAAAGTCAAGGAATAAAATTTTCAAAAAAAAAAAAAAAAGCCGGTGATTTTGTATTTCAGCTGCGGAATCGTGGGGATTTTTTTTTTTTTTTTTTTTTTTTTCAACTGCGGAGTTTGTGTGCATGCGAGAGGGGGGGGAACCATTACGGCCAGTACGCATGCAATGGGGGTGACAAGGGAATGAGGGCGAATGTGAAGCAGGATTTGGGGCATGTACATTCTGTGGACGGAGATGTCAGGGTTTTGATATTAATATTTTGATTTAATTTGTTGAAATTATTGAAATTAATTCAATTTAATTAATTGTATGGAGCAGCGGTAAATCTTTCTGATATGTTCAAACTGCTGCTGCTCCTTTGTGCATCTGAACATCCTAAAAACACCTCCCTCCTCCCTCTCCTAATCATTCATCCTCT
The DNA here is from genome assembly GCA_003427395.1 of Chara braunii. Classification (NCBI taxonomy): domain Eukaryota; kingdom Viridiplantae; phylum Streptophyta; class Charophyceae; order Charales; family Characeae; genus Chara; species Chara braunii. The sequence goes on along the minus strand of BFEA01000315.1, from coordinate 1,590,835 downwards.
TTCCCTACTCCTCTTGGACCCCAGAGAAGCCAGGTTGGTCCTTTTTTTTTTCCCTTTCTTGAAAGGACCATTTCTCGATTTATGCGTGTCATCCTTGCACAGGGGCCATGCTTATCTAAGTCCCTGGAGGGGCGGGACCACACGGCTGTCCTGTTTATTGGTGACTTTGTTGATGTAATTGCCTTGGGCCCTGGGCCCTGGGCCCTGTTAATAAAGCTGCAATTTCAATTTCGAGGGAAAAAAAGGGAAAAAAAAACAGTTCATGGGTATGCCTACCACTCAGCCACATGGGATGGGTTAGCTATACACCTCTTCCAATTTTTAATCCAATGTTTTAAAATTGTTTTTCATACACTTCTTTTACTTTTTAATGATTTAATCCAATGTTTTAAAATTGTTTTTCATAAATTGAAAAATTTTGCTTTTACTTTCTTTACAAGGAAAAGCAAGTGTATGGTTATGAAATTTTCTTCTTTTTTTCTTAATAAAATTTCTTTTGAATGAATCTGTTCCTGTATTTGTGCCAGGTTCATCATGGGCTGCCGTTGTTCAGAAAAGGGATACTCTGGCTTGGCCTGCTGATCTATATTTGGAAGGAAGCGACCAGCATCGTGGATGGTTTCAGTCGTCGCTTCTGACGTCAGTTGCAGCTACTGGTATGATTACTTTTTCTTTTCTTTTCTTTTTTTAAATAATAGCCAAGGAGAAGAAATGTGCAATGGACCTTGTCTCGCTGAGAAGCCAAACAACATTGTCACACTCATCTGAACCTAGCGCTCAATATGAAGTCTCCAAATAATCACAAGTTCATGTCATGATTGATTGCACACGTCATCAAAATCGAACAATCGTAGATGAGAGTTGAAGAATAGATGGAGGAGAGAATAGGCATAGAAGAGGAGGAGGATAGTTTCATTAAAAATCAAGAATACAGTTAATACTTGTATGTTGCTTTCCTGATCCCACTTCCTCTTTGGGCTTCTCCCCTATGGCCACCGGTATGATTACTAAATTACTAAATATTATAATTTATTAATTAATTTAACAATTTATTTCTATCATTTCGTTAGTATTTATTAGTGAATAATAAAGAAAATGTCTTTGTTTCCTCCTCCCCCCCCTCCCCCCTCCCCCCTCCCCCCTCCTCCCACCATGGCAAGCGTACCCATTTTTTGGGGGGGTTGCGGGGTTCCACTAATGCTATGCAGAAAAATAAAATGAACAACTTCTGCTTTGGGGTCACATCGAAATTCTTTACCAAATGTAAAATAAAAGATAAGATAAAAATAATTTAATTTAATTTAATATTTTACTATTTTTGCAAGGATTTGAATTTTCAACCCTCAGCAGTGTTGGAAAAAGGCCTTGCCCACCCTAAGTGAAGGCGGGCCTGCAAATATGCGGCGCTAAGTGAAGGCCTGGGTACAGGCCAATGTGAACACGCGAAAGGGCTGAAGCAGAGCCTGTTGGAATCTATATGCGGGTCTGGATCTTGGACGAGGACTGTCTGTGAGTTTTCTGTGCCTATACCTCACGCCAGACAGTTTCCATGCACCAGTTGCAGCAGCCGCGCCAGGCAGTTGAGCCCTTCAACAGAACCTGGCCCAGGGCACATTCAGTTGGGGCCCAGGGTGTTTGCCTTAAGAGGCCGACATGTCACACAGCGGCCGTGGACTGATGGACGTGCAGCTATGTCGTCACGCAGGGCGATTGCCAAGGGCCAATCAGAATGCAGCGAACACTCGGAGCACTGCATCGGGCCCAGGCCAGTAGTATCTGAACTGGTACTGGGGGCAAATACTTTGGCCCAACGTGACGCTACTGGGCCCCAGCACATGAGGCCCAGCGGAGGCGGAAGCAGAGGGTGCACTTTCCACAAAGGAAAGTTCCCGGCCCTGCCCAGGGACATTCTGGCCAGGCAGACAATGCGGTCATGCTGCTGCATTGCTGCGCGAAGCAATGCTGCGCTAGCGCTGGCCAGGGTGCGCACATGGGCGTTGAGAGGTGTGGGGCGCTGCTGCGGCAGCAGGCACCAGGCGGCCATAGCCGGGCTGCAGGGCACAGAGTGGGTAATCGGTGGTGGTGGTCTTCGGGTATCGGGGATGCACACCGTGGAAAGTCAAGGGGTGATCTGAGAAGAGAGAGAGACGCGTACCTGGTGTATGCTGGCAGTCTGCATTGGTGACGTAGTCACGTACATTGGGCTTCGGCATTGAAGCGACTCCTGTTGCATGAACGCAGTGTAGTCTTGTATAGGTGCTGAGTAGGATAGGCTGGGCGCTGAGCGCCAATCAAGAAGAGTGACATTGGATACTGTGTTGGTGTGGCGAGAGGGTGGCGAGAGGGTGGCGAGAGGGTGGCGACATTGACCTTTGAGTTCACTGTATTGATACTTATTTGGCTTGTACCTTGGTGCATTCTGCTTTCTGCTTGGGACAAGACTATCTGGTCTTCAATGTGATGTTGCAATTTGGATTTCTGTCTATCGCTCTCGCTCATATTCCTTGCAATTTAATTAATTTTTAATTATTTTAGGCCCGGTCGAGCAAAAGGTCCTGGGCCACTCTGGTAGCCGAGAATGTTTTTTTTTTTTTTTTTACTTTGGATCACCAGCTCTTTAATTGATTGACTGGTCGATTGATCATTGATTGATTATTGAATAGGAAAAACAACAAAAACTACGCACGCTAGTGTGTGTGAGAGTTCCTCTCTCTCTCTCTCTCTCTCTCTCTTTCTCTCTCTCTCTCTCTCTCTCTCTCTCTGGGGTCACGATGTGGCCCTGAGTGCCATGCGGTCAGGATTTCGAGATTTTGCGCGTGATATGGTCACCCACGTTGGAGGCGAAGTTAGGCGATTGAGAGACAGCGTGGGGAAATTATGTGACGGCGCCATCGAGGGTGCCAAAGCAATAGCCGCTGTAGAGAGTGAGGCCAGGCCTCGTAAAGAGCCCGTCAAGCTTAAGTTCCCAGATGCATACGGCGGGAAGAAGGAGGATAATTTTGATAACTGGGAGGCTAGTGTAAATAGTTATGTGTATTTACAGCACATCTTGACTGAGGAGCAAGTCCTCGTCACCTTCCAGGCCCTCAAAGATGAAGCGGCCAGCTTTGCCAGGTCCCTTGCGCACGCAGCCGGTTGTGAAAACAACCTGGTTGCATATTTTAAGATCACCCCCCTTCCTCAATTCTTCAAACTCCTGCGGGAGAGATTTGCTGACCCCACGAGAGGCGTTAGGGCCTCTGATAAGTTACAGACTATCCACTCACGACAGTGGAGGAGTGCAAGAGCACTCAAGGGCGTCATGGACGACTTGGTAGCCGTCCCAGACCATGGGGTCACTGAGCCCCAGTTGGTCCAGTTATTTTATCGTGCCATGCCAGAGCCCTTGAGAGGGTATTTCTTTGACAAATCTCAACAGGCCGACATCACGTATGATGTACTGAGTAGAGAGGTGGTCCTGTTCGAGTCGAAGTCCATGCCAGTATCCACTATCTGGCATAAGGACCTGGATAAGGGGAAAAAGTGGAAAGGGCGTACCATCTCTGGCCAAGTCAGGGCCAAGGATCACATGATCCTCACTTTAGAGGAAGGTGGTACAGATGAGGTCCCATATAGTCACAGATCGAGTGGGGCCTCGAAGATGAGGACAATATCGTGGGGCAGGGGAGGTCCTATGCTGCTGTCTCGGCTGGAGGGAGGCCGCAAGGTAGAGGAGGAGGCCAGAGCCAAAGGGGCCAGGCCACGGGAGGGCGAGGACCGGGCGCACAGGGGGTTGGCAGACAAGGGAACCGCCAAGTAGGAGGTAGGGGTCAAGGTCCCCCGCCAAATCGTCAGGGTTCTTGTCGGTCCCCGCAGCGACGAGGTGGAAGGCCACCTCAAGGAGGATGGCACCCAGGCTTGTCGCAGGGCAGGCCCTGGGAAATTTGGGCTTGGACCAGCGCGTATGGCAAGAACGCGTGGGCTTGGGTCAGTGCGTGTTTTGTGGTGACCCGGCCCATGTAATCAAATTTTGTCCTAAGTATAGACAAGCCCGAGGAAGCTCCCAAACCACATGAGCCTATGGCAGAGGTTGCAGGCTTGTGCCTAGCCAACTGTCCAGAGACTGCTTGTGTTAGCGTCTCTCTAGGCACGTCCCTGACAGGCGTGGGAGAGGAATTGAAGGAGGGATGCCAGCCTGGGCCAAAATGAAGAAGGAGAGTAAGGGACAATTGGTCTTGGTTGACGTAGAAGTCTTTAAGAGTAGAGTAGGGGCCCTGATAGATTCAGGGGCTACCCGTAGTTACATTAGCCGTAGAGCGCTGAAAAAGCTAAGGCTAGGTTAAAAGTCCAAAAGTTGGCAGACCCCATAGTCAGTGTCCTCGCAGACAACCGCACGATGCGCGTTGAGGATTACGTAGAGGGAGTCCAGGCGTACTTTCGCCTAGAGAAGGATGGGAAGGTGGAGAAAGTTCTCCATTCGTTGACTCTCCTCGTACAGGATGACCTTCCTTTTGACATAGTGTTAGGGATGGATTGGGGAGAGGCAGCAGGGGCCACACTCCACTTGAGAGAGCATGAGTCTAGGCTCCCTAGTCCATCAGGTGAGGTCAAGACTGCCCGCCTGTTTCATGTGTCAGGTGTAGACAACACTCTGGCACATTGCTATCTCAGTGCTCCCGCGTGCGCGCGATTAGTGAAAAAGGAGCAGTTAGAGGATCAGGTCTTTGTAGTATATGCCAAACCTGTCACTGAGCCTAAGGAAGAAGTTAGTTCCACAGATCCAACAATTGCCAAGCTGCTGGAGGAATTCAAAGATTTGACTGAGTCACCGACAGGAGTAGTAGACCGCCTGCGCATTCCCAACAGTGAAGAGATCCGTAGTCTGATCTTAGGGGAATGCCACGACACAGAGAGACACTTCGGTTGGCAGAAGACTTTAGCCAATCTGATGCATGCGTACACCTGGCCAGGAATGAAAGTTGACTGCATAGAGTATGTTCGCGGTTGCAAAGTTTGCTAGAGGAATAAGACCACTACGCGTGCCCCTCTAGGTCTTCTCAGACCCTTGCCTATCCCTGACCAACCTGGAGATTCAGTCTCCATTGACTTTATGGATGTCGGTGTCAAGAGTAGACACGGCAAGAGCCAAGTCATGGTCATAGTTGATAGATTCAGTAAATACGCAGTTTTTGTTCCTTTGCCTGCAGAGGCACGTACGGAATTAGTCATTCATAAGTTTTTTGGTCATTGGATTAGCGATCGCGGAGTTCCTTTGTCTATTGTTAGTGATAGAGACACCCGCTTCACCAGCCAGAACTGGCAAGAACTGATGAAAGTCTATGGGTCAAAGTTGTTAATGTCATTTGGCTGTCATCCAGAGACTAAGGGTCAGATAGAACAGATGAACAAGATCCTGCAGCGAGCTTTGCGCATGTATATTAGACCGGATCAAGTCAATTGGGACAAGATGTTGCCCAAGGTACCCAGCGCATACAATAACAGCGTGCATTTGTCTACCTGTCGCACTCCCAACAAGTTGCACAAGTCCTTTAGACCCCGCAGACCGTTTGAGGGACTTACCCGGGATCAGATTCACAGGCTACCGCCCGAGACCAGGGAGTTCGCAATACAGCACGAGAGAGAGAGCTAACAACTGTTGTTCAAAACCTCAGGAAGGCCCAGCACCGCATGATAGAACAGGGTAATAAGCACCGTCACCCATCGCAGTTTCAAGTAGGCAACCTGGTCTGGGTCAAGTCTAAAGAGTTTGCACCTGAGGAGAACATCTCGCAGAAATTACTGCCTGCATACAGAGGACCGTTGTCGAGCGCATCGGTCCCACACGGGGACCCTCCCGGCCGCGTCACGCAGGATTTGGCAGGACTTGTCGCGGAAGAGCGTGTTGCCGCTCCGGCCGAGTGCGTCAGCCGTACCTCTCACGCGCCCCTACGACAGGACAGGGCCACGCGAGGCACCGCTACCTCCACCAGCGGGAGCTGTCACCATCCCTTTGGTGGGCGTATCCCCGCCAAGCTACTGAACCACATGCGAAAGCTTTTATAATGCAATTGCAGAGGTGGCCCAGCCGAGGGCATTTCTTGTTCGCTGTAGCATAAGGGTTATGCGCGGTCAACACCCGAAATCGAAACCCGTACGCAAGCCGACGACACTGGGGGGCTGAAGTCCCAAGCTCGACTTGACGTCGGTCGACTAGGACGCTTCACGCACACCACGCGCTACACCACTCTAAAACAAAAATCAAGTAACTCGCACACACGCACACACAAGCAAAACAGAGAAAATACAACTCCCAGTCCCTTTGGTATCTGACCCATAACTCTTCGACACGAACGCTAGGTAGCCATTGCGCGTTGGACTTAGTATAAAGGACCCCGCGAACGCACGGCCTTCTCATACCAACCAGTCATGCGTGCTTACACAAATGATTGTAGTGATGGGGTACTATGTGGCGTCCAAGCCTGGGTGGCCCTCAGTTGGTTTGAGGGTTTCCTTCGACACTCAAGTGTCGGCTGACAAGCGCGTCAAGGGTTAATCTCTCCGCGCTAGACAACCGCCATGAGCGGTTGAGGACCACACCCTCTTCTGCACCCTGTGCAGAGGGGTTGAGTAGACAGCTTCAAGTTGTCCTGGCAGCCAAAGATCAAGGGGTTTGACTTTGACGGCTGCCACGGGCTACAACGCCCAACCATTAAAGCTTTAAGAAGGAAGCGGTCCAAGGCCTTAGTCAGGGCGAGCGACCCTGCTTAGCCCGTAGTCCGCCCCGATACCCTTTAAAGGCAGGCTAGCACGAAGCCGTGCACAAACAAATCCCAAGTCTGGCCCCTAAGCGGGCCGACGTTTGGCGCGCCTGAGCGCGCGAACGTGGAATCCTTACGCACTTCTTCACGTTGTTGCCCATCATGCGATTCTGTCTCCGTCGTCAGACCCATAACTCTTCGATGTGGGAGTCAGGTCGGCGCTGCGTGCCGGATTCAATATAATCCGCGTGGGTACTAGGCCTTCCCATATCGACCAGCAATATTGTCCAACTCAAGCGGTCGCTGAAATATCTTCGCGATATTGAATGGCTGAAGGAATATATCGTGGGGGCTCGCCCCTCACGATATTGAACGGCTGAAGGACACGCCGTTCGGCCCACAGGGCACCCCTAGCCTTGCGGTTAGGCGGCCTGGTGGGCAGGGCACTTAGGCCCTGTGCGGGAGAAAAATCCCCCGCCGCAGGGTTTGGTTCGGGGTCCTTGTTGACAAGGACCTTGAATTCCTGGCCCAAGGACTAACGTTCGTCTACAGAACTGAAAAAAAAGGAAAGGTGGGTTGCGCGGGAGTAGGGGAAGGGATCCTTCCTCTTCTCGTGCGGTCCCCGCCTCATCACACAATACTTGACTAGTCACGCTGTGAGGAAACCCGGGGAGGGGCGCCCGCTTGTCGCTGAAGCCAAGGGCAACGGCGCCTGTCACTCGCCACGCCCGCGTCCGAGGTCCTCAGCGACCAGCAGGGATCGAGTTTGAGGTTGGCTGCCACGCACCGTTAGCAAGTTCCTACAGCAGTGAGTTTTAACAGTCAATTAGTGAACCAACTTGGTCACACAGCGATGAGTCAAGTCCATATAGCACCGAGTTTTAACTTAAACCATCAAATAGTGAWCACGTCAGATTATACAGCAATGAATCAAGTTCCCACAACAGCGAACTTTAACTTAAACAGTCAACTAGCGATCCCGCTAGATTACTCATCAATGAGCCGAGTTCACACACCAATGGGTCTCAACAGTCAACTGGTAAATTAGCGTGTTCTCACCGCAGCGAGTTTCAACGGTTAATCTTTGATGAGCCACTTCATTTTATCTTCCTCTCTCTCTCTCTCTGTTCACTCTTTCTCCGTACCCCCCCTTTACTCACCCAGTCTGTTCTGTTTCATTTCGTTTCCCCCCCCCTTTCGTTACGCCGGTTGATTTAGCGAAGCTCGATGGGATCGTTGATCAGACCATCTACGTTGATGGGTGTCAGCTCATTTGCGAGAATGGGTGGCCTCATCATTATTGATAGTTGCTATTTGCTCTTTTCGCGGGGAAGGCTGGTCTAATCATCAGTGACAATAGTTGTTTACTCACCTGTAGGGACGGCTGATCTGATCATCAGCAATAATGGCTGATTGCTCACTAGTAGAAACGGCTGATCTGTTCGTCAGCATTCATGGCTGTTTGCTCACTAGTAGAAACGGCTGATCTGTTCATCAGCAGTAATGGTTGTACGCTCACTAGTAGAAACGGCTGACCTGTTCATCAGCAATAATGGCTGATTGCTCACTAGTACAAACGGTTGATCTGTTCGTCAGCAATCATGGTTGTTTGCTCACTAGTAGAAACGGTTGATCTGTTCATCAGCAATAATGGCTGATCGCCGACTTGTAGAAACGACTGATCTGACCATCAACAAGAAGGTCTGTTCGCTCACTTGTAGAAACGGCTGGTCTGTTCACCAGCAATAATGGCTGATTGCCCACTGGTAGAAACGACTGATCTGATCATCAACAATAAGGACTGTTTCCTCACTTGTGGAAACGACTGGTCTGTTCACCAGCAATAATGGCTGATTGCCAACTTGTAGAAACGGCTGATCTGATCATCAACGATAAGG